>OZ057399.1:7718559-7731059 GCA_964056695.1 Melieria picta | reverse complement strand
GTCGAGTCGAGAACAATAGAAAGCAGCAAAGCAAAACAGAAACGCCAAAAAATCGTGTGGAAAGGAAGCCAAGCCGAAAGCGGAAAGACGAAAAGTGCGTGCGCGGAAGAGCTAAGGGTGCGCCTCGGGGCAAAGCTTTGAGTACGACTGCCGCGTGTAATGGCAGGAAAAGCTCACGCAACAAATGTCAAACGCTAAAAGCAAAAGACGGAAACGGAAGCTTTTACATAGCACAACAACACACAACAACACAGAACGGCGAGTGCGCCCGTTTCCAGCACGTAAGTGTGCCACACGCGGCATGCCACACGGCTCCGTTCGGCATGGCACAGCAAAGTTCAGGCAGTGCGCTTGAACTACAGCAGCGAAATTTGGTCAACAGCTGGCTGGCGCTGTACGCTCCGGCAGCCAGTGCGCAGTCGCGCCGCTCTCGCGCTCTCACCGCCCCAGTGACAGCTGGTGCCGTTCACAGTCGATCCGGCGAGCAAGCAGCGCGGATGCTGCGGGCCGTGTGGCAACTGCTGAACGTCGCACGGTGCCGCGCAGCCAGTCAAATGCAGATAACAAAAGCGAGGCGAAACGAAGCGAAGCAGCGGAGCTGGCAACTGCAGAAATCAGTTTTTCGGTCGCAGCGGCCGTTGAAAGCTTCTCAGCGTAAATCAGTTGATTTGGAAGCGTTCGCAGCGTTTGTGTGTCGTGTCGGAAAATAAAGCAGAAAAGCCCCCAACCGCATTGCCACTCGAACGCAGCCAGCGGCGGATAGGGAAGCAGTGCCAAAGGGCAAATAGTGAAATGTGTAATAAAGTAAATAAAAAACGCATGCAGATTTCGTGCATTTGAAATTTCCAATGCGAAAAGTCGCACGTAATCTGCGCTGACCGACTGACTGGCTGACTAGCTCGCTTCCTGGCGTTCACACACTCGCGCACTTGGTCTGTGTGTGTATGTGTCGTCAGTTGGTTTTCTCGTGCAGTTTCAAGTGGAGTGCGTACGATTGTCGCAAAAAAGTACGTTTTCGTGCACTTTTACTACGCGCAGCAAAACGTACGGTGGCGAAAAAATTCAGTGCAAAAAAATAATACATATATAAATAACAACTACAACAACAACAACAAACGGGCGACAACTACATACAACTGCAGCGAAGGCTTTTCATTGCAGGAGTCGCACTTACTGTTGTTATAGTTGTTGTTGTGACAGTTGTGTATAAATCAAAAATCCAACTGCGTATGAAACGAGAGATGCGCAAATAGTCGACAATGTCGCCGACATGTCTGGCGTCAACTGTCATCTTGCAAACAAATGAAAACAAAAACGTTGCGATCCTTCAGGCGTTGAATAAACCACGTTTTGCACAGAGGATAACAATTAAATATTAAATGTCAGCAGTAAAGTGTGGCAAATAAACGCAACAACGACATTAAAGACATGTTTTGCATTTAAAGATTTTGCCTACAATCTCATTGCGAGTCCTGCCTGCAGTCAAAAGCACAGATGCCGCATTCCACTGCCAATGGATAAGACGGAATTTGAGTTCTCTGCTTAATTGTCCATTTAATGTGCGGCTTTTGGGTGCACAATAAATGCTTATGGCGCCTAAAAGTGCACCTTAACCGTTGCCATATGCGGATACACGCACAGCGATTACTGCAATTGTGCGTTCCAAATGTTAGAAAAGCCAAATGAAAACATTGCGCCGTTAAAACTGAATATGCGGCAGCTGTCAGTGGACTACGAGAGCGTTTCACATTCAGTTTTGAAAATATGCACAACATTTTACTTCGAGTTTGACTAGTGCTGACTTTGCAGGGTAATTAGACATAATAATGGCCGACTGAAGTGACAGCCCTCTGATTTAATGGCACTTGGCCTAATCTGAAGCATTTGTTGTTACCAGAATGGTAGCTTTTATATAAAAACATAAAACATTTTTTACAAATTTCTTGTCCTTCGTCTTTGTTAGAATTACAACAACCGCTAAATTGTGAAATACACTTAATAATAGCTTTCATAATCATTAATATTATTTAGCTATAACAACAATTCATGCTATTTATATGCACAAAACTTTATTTCAAAAACTATTAAGAAACTGGAACATCCTAGGCACATCGAATTTAAAATGTAAACAATCCATAAGAAATCTGATAATTACTTGGTATATATATCGGACTGAATCTTAAAACTATTATAAACAAACTACAAAACGTTCACGAAATGTTTGTGTTGCATGAAGAGAGAAAAGTAAGATGGCATTTGTTGGCTTGCGGATCAGTCAGCAATTACACTCAACAATATTCATTCAAAAATAACTTTTTTGAAAGCGGCTTTTTGTGGAAGCTTACTTCTTCTTCTTTCTATCTGCGATAATTGAAACCATCCTTGATTTCAGATAACTTTGACCAGTCCAAAACATTTGGACTAATAATTCAAAATGAAATGCTAACATGAAATTCTTAAAATGTATTTAATTTTTTTTACACTTACTTTAAATATTTGTATAGCTATGCATGAGTTTTTATACGTTTTGTAATAAATTTTATTTATATATTTATTTATTTTTATATTTACTTACATATATTTTATTTATATACTTGTATATTTATATTAGTTAAGGTATTGGTTGTTTTATTTCTTTTAGCTCATGGATTTTTTAAAACTCAAAATTTTCATACGTTTTTTTATATTTGTTTAATCGTTATATTTATAACGATTTTTAATTTTTATTTTTATTTTTAATCGTTTATATAAAATTATATATTCTCAAATTTATCAAAAATAATATTTGATAAATATTTTGTAAAAATTTTGTAATCATTTAAAAAATTGTTGTTTTTTAACATAATTTTTACAGGATTAGATTACAATTGTTTAACTTTTATTAATAAAAAAATTTTTTTAAATGTATCAAATATATTTCTATAAATTTTTATATATGTTTACAATGTTTTCACAAATATTTTTCTAATTTTTAAGTTAATTTTAATTCTATGACGAGCTTGTTTTACTGTGTTATGGGTTTTCAGCAGTTTTCAATCAGTTCTTTTTATATATATACTATTATTTTTATATAATTATATTATATTATTATATTTTTTATATATATTTTTATTATATCTATTTTTTATTTTTGCATTAGTCATTTTTATATTTGTTTAACTGTTATTATTTATATAAAATTATATATTCTCAAATTTTGTAAAAATGTTATTTGATAAATATTTTGTAAAAACTAATATGTAATCATTTAAAAAATTTTTGTTTTTTAACATAATTCGAATCCTGTAATACAATTGTTTAACTTTTATTAAATTTAAGTTTATTTTTTATATATGTTTGCAATGTTTTCACGAATGTTTTTCTAATTTTTAAGCTAATTTTAATTCAATGACGAGCTTGTTTTACTGTGTTATGGGTTTTCAGCAGTTTTCAATCAGTTCTTATATTTGTTATATATATTTTTATATATTTTTATATATATTTTAACATTAGTAATTTTTTATATTTGTTTAACTGTTATTATTTATATAAAATTATATATTCTCAAATTTATCAAAAATATTATTTGATAAATATTTTGTAAAAACTAATATGTAATCATTTAAAAAATTTTTGTTTTTTAACATAGTTCTAATCCTATAACAAAATTGTTTAACTTTTATTAAATTTAAGTTTTGAAAAATGTATCATATATTTCTCTAGAATTTTTTATATATGTTTACAAAGTTTTCACGAATGTTTTTTTTTAATTTGTAAGTTAAATTTAATTCTTTGGCGCGCTTGTTTTACTGTATTATGGGTTTTCAGCAGTTTTCAATCAGTTCTTATATTTGTTTATATATACTTTCATATCTTTTCACATAAAAGCGAATTATAAAACACGTTTATAAACTTTTTTCATTTACGTTTTTATATATTTGTCATATATAGTTTTGTTATAGTTTTTAAAAAGTTTAAAAAAACTATGTTTCCTTTTTTTTAATTGTACTAAAAACCAGTAATAGCCAGCTTGTTTCGATGTGTTTTGTTTATGAATTTCATATAATTATTTGCAAGTTTGATGTTTCAGATTTTTAACAAGATTCATTGAATAGAAGATTGCGCCTTCCGGGAGAAAATAAATTTGAAACCGCACCAGTGACGTCATACAAAATTGTTTCCTATTGGCTGAAAATGTTGATTGAATTTTGGAGAGAGCAACACAGTGGGACAACATTTAATATTTATTCACTTTTTTTATTTAATTAATTTTTTTCTATTTTCGATTTGAAAAGTACATGGCCACTCATGTACCTTTTTTGTTTTCATTATTTCGTGTACACAGGCCCACTGCACACCGCATGACTCTCGTTTTTTGTTTTGTAAATTTTTCCGCGATTCTTTTACTACACGCACCTTTTAACGCGAGGACTTTGGAAATTCAAAATTTTTTATTAAATTTAACACAAAAACAAGAAAACAAACAAGCAAAAGCGGCACAATTTTCACAAAACAAAATATTTTTGGTGAAAAAAATGTTCAACCAATAAAAACATAGCACGAAATTTGAATTGAATTGCAGGGTTTCCTCCCGAAATTCACTTGTTTTATTTGTGTTATTCATATGAATGAATAATATGAATTTACAATTTATTTTGTAAAGATATACAAGCTTCTATTGAACTATTATGCAAGTACATATACTATATATATATAGGGGCTAAAGTATAAAGAAAGCCACATATTTGCTCAAAAGAGTGAAGCAAAATGTAAGTTCAAAATGAAAGAATTTAAAAGGTACTGATGGAATCCCTACCTATTCTCCGATGACGTCACTGGTGCGGCTTTAAATTGATTTTCTCTCGGAAGGCGCAATCTCTGTATTGAATCATGGATTTTTAACGTATATGCCTAAAGTTTTAGCAACATTCACGTGTATCAAAGTATTTGTATTGAAAATTGTTGCTCGTTGCTCAAAACGAGTTTGCCTGACTTTAAATCCAACTCTCGTACGGCAACATACCGCATAACATTACTGCACATCCGGCCACAATACAAATGCAGTTTCCTCCTCACACACACACAAAACATAGCGGAAATGAATAAAGCCGCAATTGAAGCGCAACCAAATACCAACCACAATATGCAACAAGAGCAGCTGCAGTTGTGTGAATGATTCGCTCTGCCTGGCAAATAATACAAACATATTAATCGACCTCGCTGCGCTCTCTGCCGCAGATCAAACCCCTTTCGGTAATCAGCTTATGCAGTGCTTACAGCTGTTGGCTGTGAAAACTCTCACCTGCTCTGAAATTCTGTATTAATACTGTTTATTGAATTTAGACAAAGATAATTTAAAATAATTTTTAATGTGTTATTAAACTCTTCATTTTTCAAAGCATGCTTTTATAGGTAATTTTCAAGTAATTTTTTATGAATTTATGGCATTTATACATGCACAGACAAGCCGCAATGGTAACTAAAAGTATGCCACAAAAATAGAAACAAAGATCGTAGTACATTGGTACTGGCCTTAGGTCAGTGGCGGAATCAGGGGGTGGTTTTGGGGGTTAGAAACCGCCCCGAAATATTAGGTTCGACTTTAAATCTACATACAAATTATTCCTTCTAATTTATTCCTTCTAACATAGACATTTATGAATATTAAAGCACTACTTTTTGAACTCCCAAAAAATATTATTCTGAATTCGCCCCTGCTTTAGGTGCAATAAATAAGATGTTGGAAGATACTATTTGAGAAACCCAAATTCATGAAAATATTTATTTTCATTTGAACATGCTTGAGGCTTTAAGATGTCAAAACTTGTTAAAACAAAATTCGATTTGCCTTGCCAGAAGCGGTTATTTACGCATCGTTGGCATTACGTTGATTTCGTGACTTCAATTTCATTTCCAAACGCTTTTCTATGCTCCTCAAAATATGCATCAACATTTTCTGTTCCCTTTCCCCCTTACAAACCTTTTTGACCTTAGCTTTCAGCACTGAATGCATCCACTCCAGCTCGCCGCACATTTCCACCACCCACTCGACAACCATTCGACCACTCACGTTTTCGACAAATGCACATAATTTTCCTAAAAGTATGCAGCATATATATTCATTAAAAACCGCACTCTACAGCCGACATTTATTTATTTGCCCGTCTACTGAATGCTGAATGATGTTTGTGTTCTCTTCCCCGTCGTCTGCTAAACAGCGCGCAAAAATAAACCACAAAAGTGAGAAATAAAACATTAAAAAATATATAAAGAAAATATTCGGCGCTAGCGCACCGCAGTGCCTGGTGCGACTGGCAGCGTGCAATACCGAAATGCCACACCCTAAAACTATGCATTGAAAAATATTGCATGGCATATAAAACGCAAATATAATGAAGTGATAAAAGTTTACAATAACGAAAGAAAAAAAACAACAACAAAAGCAAAACGCAGAAGCAAACGAGAAATTACAAAATTGATACAAAGCAGCAGCAACAACAAAAAAATAGCAGAGAAAAATAAATGTAAATGTGTGTGCGAATAAGTGCAGAAATAAATGACGGAAAATACAGTGAAACGGTGGCAAATATGAAGCGCAGCTAGAATGGAAGCAGCAATAGCAGCGGCCGCAGTCAGACTCTACACTCGCCGCCCGAAATGTGCCAACAGCAAAAAGTGGCACAAATGAAACGGAAGAATTGAATTGCCAGCATTGAAACCCAGCCGAGCCAACGCAGCCACCAACCGAGCAGTGTTTCGTGTATGTATGTGTGTGAGTACACGAGCATGTCATCGTTTCGATGGTTGTTTGAGCATGTGTTGCGTTTAGTTGTAGTGAAAATTTTCGTTGGCGGTGAAGTGGATGCGCCGACATGGCAAGGCGCGCGCTCTCCAAGCGCTCACCCAAGTAGGTAGAGATATCTGCAGCGGTGAGCGCAGGAGAGCGCGCCTATCCGTTCTTCGTGTCTGTCTTGGACGACCACTCGTGGACCATGCGTTGTACGCGCCCTCTGACAGCCGAACCAGTCAATACTAGCTTTTTATGTTATTTTCTTTGCTCAAATAACAAACCACGAATGAATGGAGTCTTTGAATTTTCATAAATGTTGTACAAACTTTTTTTTGGTTTTTTGTATCCTTTATACTTTTGAGCAAAATTTTTTTTCACTGTCAAAACTTTGCCTTATCTCACCTGCTGTTTGATTTGTTTTACTTCCCTGCCTTACTTCCGGCAAAAGTTAAAGTTTTTGCTTTTCAGTGTTGTTGAAGGAAACTTTCGTGGTTTGCCTTCGAACACAAAGGAAAACTGTCAAGGAAATTGGCCAGCAAAGTAAAATTAAGACAATTTTCAATGAAACGTCTTCAAAAGCCATGCCAACAATAAACAATGTTGTGAAAAATAAAAATGAAAACTGCCCATGTGTAACGGAAATGAGATTACACGAATATTTGGCGCTGCTGTAGTAAATATGTACGAGCAGCCTAAAAGTATACACGTGCTTTTATTTGCAATTTCGTAGCACGTTTATCTTCATGTCTGAGCGATTGTTTGGATTTAGGCGCCTCTAGGCGCTTTTGAGGTTTCGATGAAATGTATGTGTGGGTGTGTGTGAGACAGAGGCAAATATAATATTTAATTTTAATTTTTTTTTTATATAAAAAAAGCTTTATTGACTGGCTGTAGTGCACATTTTAAGGCAGCTTAACTCTGTAATCCTTATGAAAGCCTACGAACATTCAAAACTACAATATGACTGCATAAATTTCTATATGAATTTTCGATAAATTTCTATGCATTCAATGATTTCAATGTGAGATTAGAGACTTAAAGGGACTTGCGGGCGAATTATTACTTTAAAAGCGATGTTGTTGTTGTTTATTTGTTGTAAATAACTTTTATTGCATCGCTTTCTAACAAAAATATCTTACGTGACTTTTATTAATTTTTTAAGCTAAATGGAATTAATAAATTAAAAATATTGTAAAAAAATTGTTTACCCTAATTTTGCAAAAATTACCTTAAATGCCCAAAAGTAGTCATTTTGACTCCCTATATAAAATTTTCAGCAAATCTTACTGATAAATAGACAAATATGCATCTTCAATTGCGAAATATAAAAATTTCAAATAATTGCAAACATTTAAAAAAAAATAATATCATAGTAGACTGTGACAATTCCCAAATGCTTCAATCCAAAATTCACTCACAAAATTCATTCACAAATTCCAAATTCTGAATTTCGTTCCATTTTATCCCAAAAAATAAAAACTCAATATTTATTTTATTTTAATCTCGTGTACATTTATTCATATTTGCAACTTAAAAACCAATAAAATAATAAAAAAGTCAGTAAACAATATTGTAGTCAAAATGACTACATATGGGCATTTTAGGTAGTTCAGATTGTCGGGCATTCTAGTGTTAAAGCATACCCCAAGAACACCTTAGAAGCTCAGAAGTAATTAGCTGCTCCATTGTTTGCTTAAGACTTTAAAATTTAAATCAGACTTAAACATTTCAATACGCTACAATCCCCCATTTGCGCTGCTTATCAAGTTTTAGAAGTGCAATAACCCGTAACCAGAGCACCATTTGCTGTCTGTTCTCTTACCGATAACAGACGCTTTATTCCTTGCGCGCCACTGCATCCGTCAACCGCAGCGGTTTGCCGCTCGCCCCCACTGCTCTCGTACAGATTAGCATGCCAACAGATACAAGCACAAAATTCAAAATTCTACCAGCGTATTTGCGTAATAAAAACAAACATACCCACAAACAAAAACAAAACACCTAATGAAAAGCGCTCAAAATAAAACAAACGAAAAATGAAAATCGCATAAAGCATAAACCACGCAAATTAATTGCAAAAGTTTCGTAATGAAATTCGCGCATAGCGTTGCAACACACACACACACACACACGCACGCACGTGTAGCGCACGCGACATTTGATTTGGGTCGCGCTGGCGTATGAGCGATGCGCATCACTCAAACTACAATAGGAACATTTTTGCAAACTTGCTGTCGGCCGCTAACGACGCAAGCAATGCGCCATATTTATGTCAATGTTGCGCTGTGCATTGTAAATATTTACGGTTTTTGTTGGCGTTTGCACGTGGGCGACGCCAAAACAAATTGCAGTGATATTTTGCTGCTGTTGCTACTGTTGCTGCTGTTGCGTTATGCATGCACAAGCAAAGCTGCATGCGCTAATTGCATTTTGCGAATTCCATGCCAGCATGGAGGCGAAATTGCACAAACGTGTCTGGCTTATGTGATGCTTAGGATTAGCAACTGTCAGAAGATGAATTTGAAAAGGCGCCAATGATTATTGAATTAAACACTGAGAGCGCTTAAAAATTTGCTTATGTGTTTAGTTGATGTCTACGTAGCATACGTTTAGGATATTAAGTTTGTATATTTAGGATTAGGAAAGATTGTTGTACCGTGATTATCTGCTTTTGTAAATTTAGTAACCATCTGCATAGATTATAAGCTCATTGAGATATATTCTCTCGTGAGGCTGGAATAATGTTTGTGTGGAGTCCATTTTACAAAACTCAGAAATCAGAAATATTATTTTTATTTAATAATAATAATTAATAAATAATTATTTAATTATGTAAATTTAATTAACGATAAATTAATTAAAGATTAATTAATTTTAATTGCAAATAATCAATTATGAAAACAAAAATTAATTTGAAATAAAATAAATTGAATAATAGAAAACAATGAAATTGCATAAATAAAAACTGAGTGAAACTAAAGATTTATTTATTTTATTTATTTTTATTTAGCCAATGAACATTTAGATCTTACTGACTATAGGAAACTAGTAATTTAGTAGTAATTAATTATTTAATTAATTTAAATATTCAATTTAATTTAATAACAATAATTAATAATTAATTGTTTAACTAATTTAATTATTTAAATTTTATTAAAGATTAAATAAAATTTTAATTAAAAATGTATATAATAAAAATAAAGTAAAAAAAATTTATTTGAAATAAATTTATTAATAGAAAACAATTAAATTGCATAAATAAAAATTGTGTGAAATAAAACATATGTTAGTAGTTACTAATGTATAATTATGTAAATTTAATTAACGATAAATTAATTAAAGATTAATTAATTTTAATTACAAATAATCAATTATGAAAACAAAAATTAATTTGAAATAAAATAAATTGAATAATAGAAAACAATGAAATTGCATAAATAAAAACTGAGTGAAACTAAAGATTAAAGTAATTATTTAATGAATTTAAATATTAAATTTAATTTAATAACAATAATTAATAATTTATTGTTTGACTAATTTAATTATTTAAATTTAATGAAAGATTAAATCAAATTTTAATTTAAAAAAATGTATATAATTTATACATTTATTTATTTATTTATACATATATTTAATTTATTTGAAATAAATCGAATAATAGAAAACAATTAAATTGCATAAATAAAAATTGTGTGAAATAAAACATATGTTAGTAGTTAATAATGTTAAGGTAATTAGTAAAATTATACAATGAATAATTTTCTTTTATTATGATAATTTTTTATAACAAAACGAACTAAACAAAACAAAAAATTATCAAATGTGTAAAAAACTAAATATCTGAAAAACAATATTAAAGAAATAAGCAAAACAAATTAAAACAATATTATTTTTAAAAACAAAACTGAAAAATGTTTAATTTTTTTATTATAGCAAATTATAGTAAGTGAACGAAGTGATACTTAATACAAAATTACTTGTAGTCTAGACAACTTAGTTGTTAGAGCCTTCAACTTCATGAAAAAGTTGAATATGTGTAAAGATAACAACAGTAAATGTTATAAAATCTGAGATACAAATATTTATAGCACATTTTGTACAGCATTTTCTCGACTGAACATCTGAAGAGTGTAGAACAAAGCCTTCGCCTTTTGTTTACATTTGTAAATACTTTTGAAAATCTAAGAAAACGTTGCTAATCCCCAACACTCACCCAACGCACACTCACACAAAGTCACACTCACGCAAGACTTAAATAATAGACAATTTGTATGCCCATTCTCGGTCGCTTTGTTACTGATGAAATTTGTATTGTTTCTATCTATGGACTTTTTAAATTTTAAACACAACTAAAATTCCTTCAAAAGTGGAATTTTTTCTGTGCTTATTCCCAGCATACATAATGGAAAATCACACCCACAGCATTCGCCTTTGCTGTCAATTTAAATTAGGCGCATTGTGCTGAGCTGGCATGATGATGCAGCAAAAATGCCAACAGCACTTACGAAGAAATACAAAACAAAAGTGGTTAGTCACAGTAGCACTGCCAATACCGCAATAAGCAATTTCAATTTCTTAAATTCACTTAACGATTCAGCTTCCGTTCTACGAATTGTCATTCACTTTTTAATCTAATTTCTCTCGCACCACAAACCATCACGAACCGATAGGAAGCGCAAACGTAAACGGATATGTAAAAGTTTGACCTTGATGTGGTCGGTGATTGCTTGGTTGTCAATGCTCTTGCAGGCCACTTGTGGTAGTTGGCAACCACATGAATTCATTTGGATAGCAAAGTTCAGTAAGCATTGAACAGCATTTTTAATAAAATCAATATTTGATTAAACCAAATGCATTGCACAGAGCATTGTTTGAGATCTTCGAATTGAAGGAATTCCAATTAATTATCTAACTGAAAGCAACATTGTTGTGGTGACTATCAAAAAGCATTTCATTTATTTTGCACAATGAAAATTGTAAGAAATCCACGTTTTGTTCTTTATGTCTGTGTGCTAACAAAAAAAAAAATTCTTAATAAGGAAATGAAAATAAGGGAAACTGTACAGTTGGGCCAGTGATGTGCACCAGTAAAAAATTAAATCGCAATTACAGCCCAAACTACAGTTACAGAAATTAAGCTGAGCCCCTGCAATGACGCATTTTACTTACCACACACTCACACACTGAAAAAACAGCTAAACTATTTTCATCTATGCTTTATTCCTACATTGCTTTCATCTTGGTTGTTTTTGTTGCTTTTGCTGTGATCTTATATGCGGTTAGCTGACAGAGAAAACGGCAATGAAAATGGTTTAAGGATTGCAGAGTTGAGTGGCTTCTAGTGTCGTAAGAGCTGGTTGCAGCATATTTTTTATTATTATTGTTGCTAGTAAATGCTGAAATAAAAACTCTGCATTTTGTTTTTTTATAATCTAGAAATATAGAAATTAAAAAAAATTAAGATTAAGTCTTGCGTGAGTGTGAGTGTGAGTTTGTGTGTGTGTGTGCGTTGGGTGAGTGTTGGGGATTAGCAACGTTTTCTTAAGTTTTCAAAAGCATTTAGAAATGTTAGCAAAAGGTGAAGGCTTTATTCTACACTCTTCAGATGTTCAGTCGAGAAAATGCTGTACAAAATGTGCTATAAATATTTGTATCTCAGATTTTATAACATTTACTGTTGTTATCTTTACACATATTCAACTTTTTCATGAAGTTGAAGGCTATAACAACT
>OZ057399.1:7183148-7718359 GCA_964056695.1 Melieria picta | reverse complement strand
TTTAATTTAATTGAATTTAATTTAATTTAATTTAATTTAATTTAATTTAATTTAATTTAATTTAATTGAATTTAATTTAATTTAATTTAATTTAATTTAATTTAATTAATTTAATTTAATTTAATTTAATTTAATTGAATTTAATTTAATTTAATTTAATTTAATTTAATTTAATTAATTTAATTTAATTTAATTTAATTTAATTTAATTTAATTTAATTTATTTAATTTAATTTAATTTAATTTAATTTAATTTAATTTAATTAATTTAATTTATTTAATTTAATTTAATTTAATTTAATTTAATTTAATTTAATTTAATTTAATTTAATTTAATTTAATTTAATTTAATTTAATTTAATTTAATTTAATTTAATTAATTTAATTTAATTTAATTTAATTTAATTTAATTTAATTTAATTTAATTTAATTTAATTTAATTTAATTTAATTTAATTTAATTTAATTTAATTTAATTTAATTTAATTTAATTTAATTTAATTTAATTTAATTTAATTTAATTTAATTTAATTTAATTTAATTTAATTTAATTTAATTTAATTTAATTTAATTTAATTTAATTTAATTTAATTTAATTTAATTTAATTTAATTTAATTTTATTTTATTTTATTTTATTTTATTTTATTTTATTTATTTGATTTGATTTGATTTGATTTGATTTGATTTGATTTGATTTGATTTGATTTGATTTGATTTGATTTGATTTGATTTGATTTGATTTGATTTGATTTGATTTGATTTGATTTGATTTGATTTGATTTGATTTGATTTGATTTGATTTGATTTGATTTGATTTGATTTGATTTGATTTGATTTGATTTGATTTGATTTGATTTGATTTGATTTGATTTGATTGATTTGATTTGATTTGATTTGATTTGATTTGATTTGATTTGATTTGATTTGATTTGATTTGATTTGATTTGATTTGATTTGATTTGATTTGATTTGATTTGATTTGATTTGATTTGATTTGATTTGATTTGATTTGATTTGATTTGATTTGATTTGATTTGATTTGATTTGATTTGATTTGATTTGATTTGATTTGATTTGATTTGATTTGATTTGATTTGATTTGATTTGATTTGATTTGATTTGATTTGATTTGATTTGATTTGATTTGATTTGATTTGATTTGATTTGATTTGATTTGATTTGATTTGATTTGATTTGATTTGATTTGATTTGATTTGATTTGATTTGATTTGAGTTGAGTTGAGTTGAGTTGAGTTGAGTTGAGTTGAGTTGAGTTGAGTTGAGTTGAGTTGAGTTGAGTTGAGTTGAGTTGAGTTGAGTTGAGTTGAGTTGAGTTGAGTTGAGTTGAGTTGAGTTGAGTTGAGTTGAGTTGAGTTGAGTTGAGTTGAGTTGATTTGATTTGATTTGATTTGATTTGATTTGACTTGATTTGATTTTATTTAATGTTATTTTATTATATTTTATTTCATTTTATTTTAGTTTTATTTTATTTCATTTGATTTGATTTTATTTTTTTTATTTTATTTTTTTTTTACAATTACAGCGCATTATAAAAAGAGAACAAGAGATTCTTGATTCCTTGACTACGTTTTCTACGTACTTCTGCGAGACCCTGAGTTACATATGAGTGTACATAAGTACATAACTGACACGACAGCCTCATGGAGCGACAAAAAGCTAGATTTTCGAAACCATCTGTGTTGATCCTGTGAATTTATGGCAAATGACCCCAGTTTTATGTCAAACTGGCAGCACCTCGCGGACTCCCAAGTTTGAAGTCAAAAGGCCTAAAAAATGGTGTTTCTCCATACAAACTTTTAACCCTTTGCTTACTGATTTAAGTTTTGATTTTTACAAAAATAAAAAATACGTATGTAACTATTTTTTATTACAAGTGTTTTCACCAATTTTAAGGTCAATAGGCCAATTTTAAATTTGTTTTCTTGTTTTCCCGTATCCCATTGACCACCAATTGACCTTAAATTGAAAATTATTTTTGATTTAAGGAAATTTCATCAAGTTTGAAATCAAAAGGCCTATTAAATCATGCTTGTTCATACAACACCTTAACCCCTTTAGACCCCGAATTTCAAAAATCCCGCCTTAGCGGAGGTTCATTTTCTTTAAGTACCTACAGTTCAAATTTCATGTTCTTAGCTTCAGCGGTTTGGGCTGGGCTACAGTTGGTCCGTCGGTCAGTCAGTCAGTCAGAACAATTATATGTAGGTATATAAATTTAAACGGCTTGTTGGGAGTATCTTCATAGATAACTTTACTTTAAGTGTTGAAAGTCAAACCTGTGGTCAAACGTCGCTTCAGCTTTGCTGTGCAATGCACAAACCAGTTGAACCACAACAGCTGCCCAGACCCAGAATTGCACGGACCAATACAAAAGCAAATAAAATTCAGCTGATTTTGTTACCATAACATTTCAATGCCTATTCTACTCTTCTCCTACCTTTTATTAATTGATTGAACTAATCAAGCAAAGGGCAACAAAATTAATTATAAATTACTCTCAAAACATGTTCAAGTGCTACTGTAACGATTAAGCATGCATCAAGTCCAAGATCCAGTCACACTACTGCAACTTGACAACTCTTTGTTTGTGTTTTTATTGATTTTCGTGTAGGGTTTCGTTGTCATTTCGTTGGGCGATGAAGTGTGGGCGATTCCTGTCCTTATTCTTTCCAAGCTAAACCTATTATCCTTGCCTGATGTTGGCCCTGTCGTTGAGTATTACTTTTACTTGCGCGCTCCTCTGTGTTGCTTGTTTGTGGCGGTTGCACCTTGAAAGGGCATTCACACATATGCATACATAGTCACAATTCCATCTCTGCCGCACACGTGGTTACGATGTCCTTTTTATGCTCTCCACACCCGCAGCTCTTTACACACCCACAGCTACTCAGATTGACATATCCTGTCAATCTGTGCGCTCGAGTGCCTGCATGTGTGTGAGGGCGCCATTGACGTCTCATCACTTTTCATCATGAAACGAAAAACTCACAGTTGCGCAGGTTCTGCCACCGCCCCATTAGTTCTTCGTTATCCTGTCCTAACGATGAATGGCGCGCTGACTTATACTTACAACAACCCCAACGACATATGATTTTTTATTTTTGTCATTTGATGCGCGTGTAAGCATATCATACGCGTGTCCTTGGCAAGGATTATTACTGCCAGCATCACTTCACTGCCGAGCTCTATAATATTTTATGTTTTTTTCGGCTGTTTTTATTGTTTTGCATTTGTGTTTGGTTTTTCGATTCTTTTTGTTTGCTTTTTTTGAACACAGAACATGTTACACAGCGCACAATTACTTTATAGCCCAATGTGCTTTATGACTTTTGAGCAGCGCTCACTTTGCCGCTGCGCGCCTCCTTCGCATCGACACTCAAACTGTGTGTCAGCCCCAGTCCGCCGGCGTTTTTCGTAATTTTATTGCGTTTCGTTTTTTCGGTTTTATTGCGTGTTTCCTTGGAAATTTCTGCATTTCATGCGCACAGCGCGCCGCCAAATTGCCAACAGTGTTGCCAATGCTGCTGCGCCGCATGGCCGTTGGCTTTGGCAAGCGTAATAAAATTAAAAGGCGGCAGCGGCATCGAAAAGCTTCCGAAATGCCATAATTCGTTGCGCGCAAATGAATTAAGTCGCTTGTGTATCCGATCCATTTAAAGAAATCCACATTCACATTGATAGCAGCGACAACAACAACAACAACCACAATAAACAGTTAACAGTCGCACAATATGCTGCGAGCGTTAACCCTGGAGAAGACGCGCCTCGTAGAGTAACGCGGATTGTGGCGCGTAAGCATTTTGCTCAAATGAGGAATTAAATTTTTAAATTTAAAGTATATTGTAAAAATCCGAAAAAAGCATAAATTCGAACGCAGTTCAGAATGAAAATTTATATTTAAGTGTCCTTAGAATAAGTTTTAAAAGAATTAGCGAAAATTAAATTAAGTTATCATAAAATAAAATAAAATAAAATAAAATAAAATAAAATAAAATAAAATAAAATAAAATAAAATAAAATAAAATAAAATAAAATAAAATAAAATAAAATAAAATAAAATAAAATAAAATGGAAGAATTTATCGATAGTATAATCTATAAAGTGAGATCACTATCAAGAAAATATAGAATACTACGCAATGTTACAATAAGGTTCTGCGATTGTAATTTTGGTAAATTGGTTGTACTCTCAGTTGCATGTATTTGTTTTTGTAAAGTTACAACATTTACCACAAAAATCAAGAAAACACAATACAAGACCAAAAACCACAGATCGTGAATAAGGCTAATATGTTAATTCATTGAACAAAACATTTATAGAAAATAAAAATTTCATCGATTTAAAAATTGTGTGACCAAAATGCTCATAGCGCGCCTTCTCGAGGGTTTATGCGAAAGCACAAATCGGCAAAAAGCAAATTTCTGCTGTCAGCTGCACGTGAAACCTTTTAAGCATCGGGAACTCCCGCCTTCTGTTGTGGCACTGCTGAGGTATCAACGGAACATCCGCAACCTCGATTGTGCAAGAAGAATCAGAGAAAATAATTTTAAGCTTAACAGCAAATTATCAATGAAATGAAAATTCCATTTCTCCATCGAATTAATTTGTGTGCGCACGCTGAGATATAAAATAAGAAGGAGCGGCAAAAGACATCAATCAAATCAATCAAATACAATTAAGAGTCAGTTGTTTGTTTCTGCCGACTTGGAAAAATTTTGTCTTTTTTTATTAAGAAATTTGATCCACAATGTGCATAAAAAATTTAGTATTTAGTTTTTCAGCTACTACAGTTCGCCATATTATGGAAGCTCATACTGCATGCTTTTTCCAGTCACGGAATATTAAATTTTGCACTACTATTTGAAGTTTCGCATCGTTATTTAGTTTTCTGCGGTTTACTTTTGGCCAGTTGCTATGGAACTTCACACCAACTATTCATGTTTTGGTTTTATAATTAAAAGTTAAAAGTTACTATGTTTGTATGTATGTGCACACGTTATAATGAAAACGAACGAAGCTTCACATTTTTAGTATACTTTCCGAATAACACAACGTTCCACTATACGGTTTCAATATTGAAATATCTCAGTCACAGTCTTCTTTGCATTGCAAACTTTTATCTCCACAAGCATTTTATTACATTTGAACAACTGACGGTTGTGCTCACGTTTAAAATGTCAAAATACCAGCACTCTGCACAGCCGCACACAAACGCAAAAGCCGCACAACAGCCAAGGCCAACTCGTATTCGAATTGGACATGTCATCGGTGGGATTAGAGTCGACCAATGTTGCATAGCTATTCGAAGCATTTCAGGTGGAAGGGAGAAAACCTCGAAATGGTTACGCAGAATTTGGGTTCAAATCAAACGCGCAATTGCTGTGCCATGTGGGGCTACGCAATGTGTGTGTGTAATGTGTGAATGTGTGAGTATTAGGGATTGCAATTCCGGGATTCCAAAATCTCGAAATCCCGGCATTCTGTACAATTTCAGTCTCGAAAAATGCCGGCATTGACATAAGCCGATCGTGGGAACGAAACCGAAAAATATCTTAGTTTCTGATTTTGTTAACTTTATTTAAAAAAGTCAAACTTTCTTATTTAAGACAAAAAATAAATTCTATCTGAACAGGCAATAGCTGACCGAGAAAAGGGATCACCATTCGAGTGTGGATTTGACCCTAAATCCTCTTCCCGTCTCCCATTATCTCTACGATTCTTTTTAATTAATTACACAGGACAACAAAATCACACTTTTTTTCTGTTGCATGGAGTTTTTCTACTGTTTCTTACTAATTTGGGTGCGCTGATTTCGAATCTATCCTCAGATTTTTTCTAGCAGCTCTAGTTAGTGAGATATAGGTACCGTGTCATTTTTTCAGTTTTTCCCCTACTTTTTCCATATTTTTGATCGTAATTTCTAAACCAAAAAACCGATTGACATGATTTTCACCTTATCGCATTAACAACACCGCACGGCTTCTTCTCCGATGCAACTTATTTTTATAAGTTTTAAAATTCCGCGGTAATTGGACCTCAAAGTCGGAAAATATGGAATTGTAAGGCGTTTTCTTTGATGGTCAAAAACATACACATTTTTTGTAAATCAATTAACGAGTTAGGTGTATAATGAAAGCCGATACATCAAGCAATACAACACAGCCAAATTATTTGGCGGAATACACATTCGCATCGACATAATAGCAAAAATGTACCATAGTCATTTTCATCACTTTTCATAACTTTTCATCCTTAAAAAATTAGGGGCCTCAAAATATGCTCTTTTATATGTTCCATTTATAGTCTGAAATACGAGCAAAAAACAATAATATTTTGAATTGCTCAAAACAATACAAAATTAAAAACTTTGCATATTTTGAGGCTCCTAATTTTTTAAGGAAAAAGTATGAAAAGTGATGAAAATGGCTACGGTACATTTTTGCTATTATTTCGATGCGAATGTGTATTCCGCCAAATAATTTGGCTGTGTTGTATTGCTTGATGTTTCTTCTTAAAATATTCATATACTTCGTAACTTGATTTATGAAACATCTGTACAATTATCGCCATCAGAAAAAACGCCTTTAAATTCAATATTTTCCGACTTTGAAACCTTATTACAACGCCAATTTAGAACGCATAAAATTGAGTAATGTCAGAAAACATGGCGTGAAATACTGTAAGTGCAACGATATAAAAATGTCGAAAATGTCATGTCGATAGGATTATTGGTTCGGAAATTACAGTCGAAAATGTGAAAAAAGTCGAGGAAAATTCGAAAAAGTGACACGCAATTGCATTAATTCTCCCAATAATTCTTATTGTAAATTATTCAAATCTAGTAATCGGATCATTCACATCAATTTTATTTATTATCATCTTAATTATTTTACTGTTACTTACGGTTACTGTTTATTCTGTAATAAAACGTATACCGCCTGTGACGTTTGAATAAGTTTCTATGCAACAATAGCTCTGCTTATGTACGAATACTTTGCAAGCATTTTTATTAAACTAGTTTTGTTTGAGTACTTTTCCAGTAAAACTTTGCCAGTTGCTGCAATCAGAAGAGTAAGCAAGCTTACGCTCCCCGAAATGAATCCATACAAAAAAGTTAACAGAAATTTGTAAAAACTTGCAAGTTCAATTCTTGTTTACACCAGTGTGACTTGTCACATTCTCAATACACAAGGAAAAGGGTGTAAATAAGAGGGTTAAACCGAGAAACATTTAATATAAAAGTTTGATTTTAAGTTAAAAGCAATAGGGAAATTTGAATTACTGACATAACTCGCACCGAATTTGACTTATTTTGAAGTGGCGGGAACTGTGGCTAAAACATTCAAATAGTTTATGAAGATTTAAATACGATTTCACCTACTAGTATTGAACCAGAGATATGCTTTTAATCAGCAGGTTTGCCAGGTAGTTTGGCAATTAAATGCATTTCTAAATTTTTATTTTTAATTACGTATATGTAATTGTATTTAATACGAAAATATAATGTATTTCACTGAAAAAGATCTCTGATTTAATACGAAAATAAAATGTATTCACTGAAAAAGACCTCTGATTCAGATCCTTAAAATAATATATTCAATCCCCAACAAATCTCGATATTGCAATTTTCAGTTATGAAAATCCTGGCATTGCAATCCGGTTCGAAATTGCAATCCCTAGTGAGTATATGGGCGCTCACATTCCTTGTAATTTAAACAAATCATTTAACAAATAGTGTTCGTAGAATTTTGGCTAAATGTAGAAAATATCAGACAAATAAAATAAGAGAAAATTAAATCCTGCCAAATTGGCCTGAAACAAAAAATAACAGCAGAGTTGGGTCCAAGCGAAAATATAAAAGTGTGTATGTATGCGAAATCATTTCATTTTTCATTTTTTTTAACATACATTAACTGCATACAAATATTTCTACTTGAAGGAGAAACGTCTATTTAAGCTGCTAAAAATGATACCAAAATAGAAGCTACGAGCTCGTAGTTCCACTTCTCCTTCTCAGTAGCGTTTGAGAGGTTTTTTTTTAGAAATGTGCCAACACTTTTTAAACGCAAATCTATGAAGTTCTCACTGTTTGCTGAGAAGCAAAAAAAGAGCAAAATACTTTGCAAAACAGGTTTTTTCACATTAAGTCAAATGTTGAATATATGATTGAAAATGCTCAGCATAGTCTTAACACACTTAGTACAGCAATAAACCTTCTTAAAAATATTCCTTAACCAAAATTAAAATCCCCAGTAATAGTATTTTCGTAAAGTGGCACCAATTTAAACAAAATTGCCAATAAAAACAAATTTCAAAAACCGCTTTTACATCAAAATTGTTTGCACTGGAACTATGTATATAACTTTTTATTTATCCTGCTGCCAAATATAGTTTTTATTTTAATCAGTTTTATCAATTTGTACGAATCAACGTATTTGTACAAAGTAATTGTGTATGCAGTTTTTTGTATAGAGGATCCTATTAAAAATGCATTATTTAATTTTAAAATAAAACGCATATTTATTGAACGAGTGGTGGCATTCTTATTGCATTGTAAAATAGACGTGGGCCTATTAAATAAAAATAAAATAAAAAAATTCAAATAAAATAAAATAACCGGCAAATGGGTCACGCACCTCTTATCACAGACCTTTGCTCTGTTTCGAATCTTGATGACGCTTTCACAAAGGAGTCAAAACTATTTCATCGATTGTGCGTTCAATCTCGGCCTTGAGCTGAGGCATTGTTTGTGGGTTACTCGCAAAAACTACACATTTCACAAAAACCCCAAAAAAATTAATCACAAGTTCTTGGAAGCCACTGGTCATCGAAATTTCGAGAGATGATTTGGTCTGGAAATCGTGGCTCCAATGAAACAATATTTTTCACAATGATTCTTCCACAATAGTTCTTTCATTGTGTAGCGTTCCATTTTTAATAATCGGAATAATCATAGACAACATTTGTCAAATTTTAGAGCTGCCATTTGCACAGAATAAATGTCCACAAAACTCAAATCACACCGTGCGACAAAAATTAAAAAAAGTTTTCACACCGGAAAAAATCCATATGGGCGTGAAACTAGAGACCAAATATAGTAATACTGCGTACTCAGTTTTTCATTTCTACATCCTTTGTCCTATTAAAAGGACTTCAAAACGTTAAAGGGAATAAACAATATAAAAATATAACAAATACTTAACCTCGTTAAAATATGGCGATATGTATATCAAATTAAAGAGGGAAGGCTGAAGAATTTAAATACAATTGATGTTTTATCTATTTGTAAAAAAGGATATGAAGAAGGTCCTTTGAAAATTTCAATCCTTCATATCCTTGAAAATTTATATAGAATTTTCTTGAAAAGTAAGTATGTTAAATCCCAAAATCTCCTTGATCACGTGTCAAAATTTCATTATTCTCGCTTCATTGATTTCGTGTCTTTTATTATTTAAAATACTGATACTCAAATAAATTATAATTTTTGTACTTCATTAAATTTGCAACTTCCGCCTTTTTTTCAATAACTTTCGAACCAATAAATGGGAAACAGAAATGGGAAACTAAGTACGCAGTATTACTATATTTGGTCTCTAGTTTCACGCCCATATGGATTTTTTTCGGTGTGAATAATGCTCTCGCACGGTGTCACATACACTTTATGACAAATTTATGATTTAGTTATTTATATTTTACTATTTTATATTAATTCTTATTATTTACTACTTTATTTTATTTAAATTTGATCATTCATAATTCAATATTGTTTTATATTTAATGGTATATTTGTATTTATTGGTATACAAACTTTATGACAAATCTATGATTTAGTTATGTGTTATTATTTTATATTAGTTCTTATTATTTACTACTTAATTGTATTTCAATTTAATCATTCATAATATTGAATTATTAATTCAATTTTATATTCAATGATATATTTGTATATACGTAATATTTTCATTTGTATTCCAAGCAAAATATTCCCTCAACTTCAACCTATAAGAACTACATATATATAAGAAAAGGATACAAACGGAATCGATGCGATAGCGAAGCTCAAGTGTAAAGTCGTAAAATAGTAAATGACACAGCATTGGCACGCAAGCGCCTGCGAACGACAGTGAGCGGTAAATTTGGCGCAGCTGTCAACAGGGGAATCAATTAAGCCCAGGCATTAATTTCTTCTGGCCTTTTCCCACTTTCGTCGTTTGGCTTTCAGTTGCCAGCGCCCTGTATTCTGCCAGCCGATCGCTGTTGTTTTTCTTTATCAACGTTTGGTTTTTGTTACTCTTTTGCAGCATTAATACAAAATCAATAGAGTGCAGTGTTATATACTCGCAGAAACACATACACGAGTACATATGAACAGCAACGCCCACTTATCACAATCAGCAGCAAAGTTAATTTTCATTAATGACAAACAGTTGAATGGATGAAGTGAATCCGAGGATGTCAGCCATGAACAACGTTGGTGTTCAAGTGCATCCACGACTTATCGGCTCGTTGGTATCGGCGTGTGTGTGTGTATGTGTGTGCGTTGGTGTCCACACGAACTCGGCAGGAATGTCAAAATGACTATTCCTCTTAGCGCAGTTGCCATTAGTTGCCGCACTTGAGCGCGCACAAAAAAAAAACGCCACCCCACGCCACATAACCAGAGCACCAACTTCAAGCGCAACAACAACAATACTGGCAGCAATAGCCCGAAAGGCTGAACATACAAGGGGACGGACAGTGGGAAAGCGGAACAGACTGTAAACAGCGACAGCATAACAGGATATTAGTATCCTTTGTAAATATGCAAAACGCATTCCGCCATTCCTAACATTTCAGCGAAAAGTGTTGTGGCGCTGAAACGTGATGGACAGTAAAACCGGCAGGGGGGAAGTTGCTGAAAACGGCTGTAGCGCGGCCTGGGGCGTGTGGACGAGCAGCATGAAAACATACATAAATCTCGAAAGTAGTTGGTATGTGCTGGTAAAAGGCACACACATAAACACGAGCGCCAACGTAGACATGAACGGAGAATGTGCGCAGATAAGACTGACACTGACAGCACATAAGATATAAAAAGGAAAAATAAATAAACAGCAACGGAAAAGCATCAAAAATAAGTAAGCAAAATAAGTGTGCAAGCAAATGTAGGAACCGCGGGCAGAGAATGCAAAAAACCATTTAGAGAAAATGAAACAAATTGAAGTTAGAGGTGAAGCAGACGAAGCGCACAACGAGCATGAAGCAGCAACACAACTAAGCTGGACCTTTTCAACAACTCAAGGATATACAGGCAAATGGTGAAACGGACAGACAAATGGGCTACCGCCGCAGACGAATGAAGGCCGATGGAGGCATAAAAAAAGCACAAAAACAGGAGAAACTGAACTTCGCAGACAGACAGCACTGCAGCCGCTGCTAGTGGCAGAGACTGGCGCAAAGACAGCCGAATTTTCGGCACGTCTTGCCTCGGGTTAGATGAACTGTTGGACGGGCACACAGATAGCCGTCTGACGACGCAATGACAACAACCAAATGACTATAACCGCGAACGTGCTGGCCAGCCTGGCAGCGCGAAAAGCCGCAGAGAAAGATGAAAAATGTTTGAAACGCTAATGACCGAAAATGTTCTAAATGAAAATTTCAGCGCCAAACGACGTGGTTAGTGAGTTCAAGTTGACAATGATGCGGCATTTTTGTGTTACTCATATTTTCTGCATTTTGGCAAGAAAATTGTCTCAGTAAGCCGCGACTAAACCAACTGAAATGAGTAAACATATTTTTAAATATTGTTTTGCCTCAACGTGAAAATTGAATATGCCGCCAACTGTTTAAAAACAGCAGAATGTTTTTGGTAGATTCAAGCAAAATAATATGTGCTCATTTGCATGATTGTGCAACGCATTGGTACACGGAGCGTATACGTAATACGAAAGTCAGTTGTGCAGCGAGAATGCAAAAGACGCAAATAAATCATGGAAATTAAAATATGCTCAGCATTGTTTCTGTCGCTGCACGTAATGCTATTGCTATTGTTGTTGTTATTATTGTTGCCGCCGTCCTGTGCCGTATTGTGTGTAATTAAGTGTGTAAAGCAGCACTGTTGACAACGGCAACAATGATGAAAACAGCATGCAGACAATATAACAATTCATGGAAAATCCTTTGCTTGTGCGACCATAATGTTTCACTCAGCAAGTGGTGTACAAGAGCGAAAATGTTAGCAAGGTCAGACGATGTTAGTCATACGTCTGGCACATCACCAGAAATGTTTATTGCACAAAGCCGATTGGTTGTTGGTTGCTGATTTTGGCAATTTCTATAACCACTTCACTTATTTTCTTTTGAGTAATTGTTGTTGAATTTTTAAAACCGAAATTGAGTTGGATTTTGAGATCTTCTCATTATTAGTTTAGATTGTTAGAACTTGAGTGAGAATTGAATTTGAAAATCTCTTCACATTAATTTTGTCTTAGGGTTGAGTCAGAACAGGATCTCCATGACAAACAACCAGTCATTAATTAAATATAAATAGTAGAAATGTTTGAAATATTTTAGAAAGATAAATGTTTGATCATTTAAGGCAATGAATGTTACTCATACGCCTCGTAGAAAATCTACCTTTAAATTCTGCAAAAATAATAAATAATATATATGCATAAAATATATATGTGGCCGTTTGCAGTAGCACCGCCTAACCTTCAACTTAACCCTTTCGCTACAGATTTTTACTGGGGAAAGTTAAAATTTTAATTTTTACGTCTTAGGCTTCTATGTGGTTGTATTAGCAACATTCCATAAACAATTTTTTAATTTTTATCCTTGGACCCTGTATTTTAGAGTGTTTTTCTATGAGAGCAACCACATCGTTGTGGCTGTAATAATTACTTAAACATAAAACTTTTTACGCATAACGAAAATTTGAATATTTCCTGATTGATTGAAAGAAAACGTCAAATTAAAAAGTTCTCTAAACTTGTCTGCTTCTTCTTCCTTTACTATGTCAAGATATACCATTAAAAAACGTGTATACTTCTCTTCTTTAAACTTAAATATTCACTTTATTAATTTCGTATTTTCCTAAAACTTCAAGCTATTCTAAAAACTAACAAAAAAATGTATTCTTGCAACCATAGAGGATGCAGACGTCCACAAAGTAGCATGTTGCCATATGGCAGACAGCAACTTCTGCTTAAATCGTCGGTCGCCAGTAGCCATTTGCATAACTTTACTCAACTTAACACTTTCGTGTCCGCTCTCTGTGCAGTTAAACTAAAACCTATTGCCGCTTTGTTTACGTATGCCGTTGCGTTGGGGCCGCTATTTTTAATTTATTTATCTTAACAGTTAAATTAAAATTTTTAATAACATAAAAATACGTGAATGGCTCCTACGTTTGTTAGGCATAAAACGTAAAAATACGTGAATGGCTCCTAGGTTTTTTAGGCACAAAACGTAAAAATACGTGATCGGACACGAAAGTGTTAAGAGGAAAACTGTAGGCATTGAAAAAAAAATTATGCCTTGTGATATTTTGTAGACATTCATAGATAGAGAAATATGGGTTTTTTATTAAATATGATAAAATAAACAAGAATTATAATTAAATCAAAAATTATTCCATTACTCTTATTCCAAAATGGCCTCTAAGCCGAACAACTTTTTATACCCACTAACACACTTTGACAATCTTTTCGCAACAAGCTGTAAGTCTAAACTAGTAACATCTGCACTGAGTAACATCTCACAAAACAACCATTTCTACTTTGGCCGTGTTGCATCTATAAAAAGTTACTCATACGCCCCGCACAAAACCACATAAATACTAACATTTCGGCTTTGGTTTTTCTTCTTTTAAAAATCCGCCCACATGTGCTGCGTGCTGCATAAGAACTCTTAAAAACTCTCAAAAAAAACAACAACAACAGCCATCACTAGTACCAAAGCAGCCACAAGCACCCACAGTTTTGCTAACAACGCAACGCAAACAGCAAAAGTGATTTGTTTTGTTTGTTATTTTCGCAGTGGCTGCTTGTTGTTGCTGTTGTTGTTGTTTTTCGTAAATTTGTGTTTACAATTTACTTGCGCTGAAAGCTTCACTAAAAGCCGCAACTTCCAATATCCCGCAATCAGTTGAGTGAAATGGCTGCACACACACAACATCAACAACAACAACACCCAGCCAACAAATGACCACCAACGCAAGGGACTCGTAAATACCACTGCACAAACATAATGGAAATAAAGCAAAAATAAAAGGCCAAGCAGACCGTTGCTCCTCGACCGCCTCCCCGCTGCCCGCTTAGCACTTATATGCGGGCAATTCTTTTGTTTTAGCCACGGCCATAACTCGCAGTTAAACGCCAAAAAAATACCGGGAAGAGCCACAGCTGCGACCACAAAAGCACATTCGAGCAAATTCGGTGAGCCTTTGCCTCCGCGCCACGCCTCTCGGCGTGCGGCGTCAGTAAAGTCAGCGAAACAATGAAAAGGTTACAATGCGAGCCGGATACATGTCGGTGCGATAACGACGCATACAAAGTGTGCAAAATACAACAACAACTACGAAATACGAAATACAAAAATGAGAGATAAACAAAGTGAAGCGAAGCGTAAGAATATAAATGCGAAAAATTGACAAAGTAAAGTGGGGAAAAATGAAGAAAAAACAGAACAAACTAAATATGAAACATTGAATGGAAAATGTATGAAATTAAGGGCACACAAACATGGTTGCGAAAAAATATAAATAATATTAAAAAAAATCCAAGATATCAAAAAAGGATGTAACAAAAACAAGTTAATAAAATAGAAGCAAATTTATTGCAAAAAAATATATATTTTGTACACCATGCAGCCGCTGCCATTTGGGGACCATTTGGGGACCATTTGGCGGTATTGGTGGCTGTCGCGGCGTAATGGTCGCTGGTCGCTGCTCGTTCGTTGGAGTGTGTTCGTTGCTGTCCGTGTTCACACAAGTGCTGACAACCAACGAAATACAGACATACAAACATTTGCAAAAAAGGCGACAAACAGATAGACAGCACTTTGAGCTTCACTGACAGTGTGAATGCATGTGCGGTTTTTTATGGACTCTGAAATGTGTTTTTTAGTTTGATGTCGTATAACAAAAACTACTCAAGTGAAAATGGCATGGCGTGAAAGCCAGAACAAGAACAAGAGCGGCAACCAACACAGCTACTACAGCCAGTAAATCAAGCAACAACAGCAATTTAACATAGAGACAGATTGAACGTAGAAAGTTAAAGTGTGCACCCACTCGATTAATCGAAGCGATTAATATCTACCCAAACAAGAAATAACTATATCAGAACTATCTATTAGTAGAAACCAGTAGGGACCGATTTATTAACATTTGAAAATTGCCCTAAAAGTATGCAATCAAGAAATGCGCTTACAGCAAATACCAAATGGCCAATGGCCAAATTTTAATATTGGATAATGAACCTTTAATGGCATACTTTTAGGGTGACTTGGTCAATATAAATTAAATCTTGAATTGAATTATATCTGTGGCAATAATATAGAGTAGCTTAAGTCGACTTAAGATGTTTTACCGTATTTCAGCTTAAATAAATCTTCCGTAAAAGTACTTTCAATGTGTTTATTCCCTGTATTCATATTCCGTATCATTACTTTTTTCTACGCAAAAACGTTTCGAATATTCTATAGGAACCGTATGGAAATTAATTTTTTCAATTGCGTTTTTCCCCACTAGCTGTTTTTCGACATAAGCTAATCTATATTATTGCCACAGATATATAAACTATAAATTGGCATTTTTATGCGCCACGGCAGCTGTGCAATTAACAGTCTTTGGTGCAATAATCTACACATCTGAGGATCGTGAATGCCGATAAGTTGATATGGAAATTGAACTTGGTATAATTTATGATTGGGCTCTAACTAAAGACTGATGTGAAAGTGAGCATGACGCGTTTACTTTCAAGCAATGCTATCGTTTGAGGTATTTGACGTAACATGAAATTTGTAATTTGTAATTTTAAGCAAGATGAAAAATTCAAGTTAGTTTCACTTCATACCTACATATATTAAAAAAATATGAACAGTTTTGTTAGTGGTGCTGCCTACCGTGAATTATAGTGTTAGATGTTGCCAACCGTGTCTTATTGATTTATAGTACAATTACTAATACATAAAATTAAAAAATTTTATATATTGATTGATTGCTAATTAAATAAAAACGACAAATAATCAAAATTAATACACAATTTTAAAATGATATAAAGTGAATTTTGCATAAGATTGGGATGTCTACACGCCTTTCTCAGAACGTGATTCAAGGCAATTTATCACTTGAACTATAAATCAATATAAGCATAAAGTATATAAAATACAACAACTTGTCCCATTTAACACTAGAATGCCCGACACACTCACCTACCTAAAGTGACCATGTTGACTAAATATTGTTTACCGACTTTTTTTATTTTATTGGTTTTTAAGTAGCAAAATATGAATAAATGCACATGAGATTAAATTCAAATAAGTACTTCATTTTTATTTTTTTATGGTTTACAAAGTAAATTCAATTAAACATAATGGCGTACTTTACACATCAATTGGATAAAATGGAATGAAATTCGGAATTTGGAATTTGTTAATGAATTTTGTGAGTGAATTTTGGATTGAAAAACTTGGGAATTGTCGCAGCCTACTATGATATTTTTTTTAATGTTTGCAATTATTTAAAATTTTATTATTTCGCAATTGAAGATGCATATTTGTCTATTTATCAGTAAGAAATTCATTTCTGCTGAAAATGTTATATAGGCGGTCAAAATGACTACTTTTGGGAATTTAAGGTATCTAAATGTTGCAAAATTGGGGTAAAAAATTTTATTACAATATTTTTAATTTATTTATTCTATTTAGTTTTAAAAAATAGTAAAAGTCACGTAAGATATTTTTTCAGACTGCGATGCAATAAAAGTTATTTACAATAAAAGACATCAATGTAGTCAAAATGACTACCTTGGGCATTCTAGTGTTAACTCGCTGAAGTAATAAGTTTACTGCGAAAATAACTTTCACTGCATTTTTTCAAGTCGACACATTCCAAAAAAACCAAACAAAGTTAACGTGAATACAAAAATACATGCATAAGTTTTGTATTGTGGCAACTCTATTTTCATGGAAATTGAAATACAATATTCCCACTTCCACTGAAATCTAGTTCTAATCCCTCAATGAGATCACACTAAGCTTCCGTCAACTCCATTACGAGCCAAATTACATTATTTTCTCACCCATTCCAATGCAAAAAGACAAAAACAAATCGAATCCAAAACAACTAAAATAGCTAAGCACAAACAGGTCGCGCCTGGTCGCCAATCGGCTGACGTATCGAACATCATCAGCGAACAGCGACAAACTTTGATGAATTACCAACAACAACAAACAAACAAACGAGCCTAATCTCATTTACACTCTGCTGCATTGAGTTGTCAAAGTGAAAATTTCAGCATCAATTTAATTTGCCAATACACAGTTTGTCTATTAATATTTTCATTGGATTACAATTTTGTGTTTTAAGCATTTTCGCATTTGCATTAAAATCGGTTGGCTACGTCGCAAAGGAGAAGCGGCAGCAAGGACAGCTGTGTCGCTGATAAACATGCCAACAGAGAGAGAATTGAATTTATCTTTGACAACAACAAAACAGCAACTGTGCACTGGCCAAAGGCATTGCACAACACACTCACGAGCACACTTTAGCGGCACTTTAGACAGTCACACACACATTTTTAGTGGCACTTTTATGCTTTAGGATTTGCCTTTATAAATTTGCTGTGGGAAACAAGGCACTGTTCGCTGAGTTAATTGCTGCCAAAATTAACGCACATAATTGCTCGAAACAGACAGCAGCGACAAAAGCGGCAACAGCTCGGCCAATTACGTCACCGAGTGTCCAATGAAGTGAACTCGACCGAAAACAATGAATGAACAAATGCAACACAGGCGAAAAATCAAATATGAACGATTTGCTTGCTGACAACACGTGACTCGATCAACATGAAAAAATGTGACGAAATAATTTGAAATCGGCGATTTGAGTTTTTAATTATTTATTTATTTATTTATTTATTTATTTATATATTTATTTATTTATTTATTTTTTTTATTTATTTATTTAGTTATTTATTTATTTATTTATTTATTTATTTATTTATTTTTTTATTATTTATTTATTTATTTTTGTTTAATTTTTTATTCATTTAGTTGTTCATTTATGTATTTATTTATTTATTTAATTATTTATTTATTATTTATTTATTTATTTATATATTTATTAATCAATTTATTTATTTAGATATCTATTTATTATTTATTTATTTTTTTATATATTTATTAATCAATTTATATATTTATTTATTTATTTATTTAACATTGATTTAGCATACAAGATTGCTCTTTTAAATGCTACAAAAAGAGTAAATTAGTAACGAGTCATAAAAATAAAGAACATTAAATATTAATTAAATTAAAATAACATTAACATTATGAGAATTCGTTTTTTTATAAGCGCGCTAATAATTTTGAAAAAATATAAATGTATGTGTTATTAATCAGATTAATCAGATTAATAGATCTCATTATGTGGTTAGGTTAGGTTATGAATAGCCGATTCCTATAAATGATCAGATATTTCAATAACACGATTTAATAAAAATAATATCAGGTACATTCATTTGCATGTCGCACACCCACTACAAAAGTGGCACAACTCAAAATTTTTAGTTTTTCAGGAAACGCAAAAAACTGTTTTTGAGCTGAATACAAATTTTTTAAAAATAACATATAGACCGTTTAGTATAAAATCCCTACAGATTATGCTTTAGGATAAGTTACAAAGATGTTTTATTTATTTTACACTAGAAAATCCAAAATGTTCAGTTGCGACTTTTTTGATGATATTTTAATTCAATAATTACCGAATTATTTTTAGTTATGTGAATGCTGCATTTAATAATTACAAATGACACTTAAAAAGTTGAAAGAAAAATTTTTTAAATTCGAAATTAATGTTTTTATTTGAAAATATGTATATACTAAAATTGTCACAACTTTACTTAAAATTAACTTCAACAAAAATTTATTTCGTCAAAATTGTCACAATTTGAATTAGGACTCTTTTGCATTGAGCTGCAGCGATCAACTAGCATCAAACTTCTCGACAACAACAAAATATACTGAGCTTTTGCTTATTGGTAGATAGATGCATTGTGCATAGTATTAAAACATAAGCCCGAAAATTAAACATTTTGAGTTGTGTCACTTTTGAAGTGGGTGTGCGATGTGTGAGTAGAAAACCGAGTATAAGGCGTGGTCGACATTAAAACAGTCGGAGCAGTAACACCATGAATCAAAGTAGTTTTATATAGAACACATATCAAATGAAGATTGATTCTGCATCCTGCCTAATCAGGCCACAAGCTGACCGAATATAAATAATAAGCTGTCAATTGCTGTCAAAATCGTACATTTATCACTCTTTTCGCAAACTTCAGCAACCTTGAACGCACACCTCGTAAATTATGCGCAGATATAAAAATATTGTCTATACGAGGCCAGTGGGGTGACCTTGACTGCAAAAGCGTGGTGCGTAACTTCAGACCTTCCGTTAATCCTTTTAGCAACTGTCAGCTGTCAGTTGGTAAATCCACTGCGCCCACTCAGCGCAGTTTTTACGCTCGTGCTGCGAATGTGCATTTCAAGTGGACAAATATATGCAAAGCATATTCATCAACAAGTCACAAAAATAACAACAATAAAGACAAATAAAACCAGCTTCGAGTATGCGTTGAAAAAAGGAAGACGCGCCCGAGCATCAAAGCTTGCTTACATGTTTCATTATTTCATTGGTTTTTGCTTTGCTCGATGACCTAAATTAAAACTAATTTAACTTTTATGTCTTTTGTTGGTTTTGTACAAACAACAGCGGCCGCCATGGCCAAGCTATGTTTTCCTACATCAAAATAATAAAAACATATTCAATTTTTTGCAGCTTTGACTCGACTTTGCCTACGCCTTTCACTCGCAATTACTAATTGACTTCTACCAAACATTCGCCAGCCAGATCAATAAAAATGCAAATAAGCAGCGTAAAGTTGATTTGCATATCGAACGGTCGGTCAGCGTAGCCTGACACAGTACAGAAAAAGGCAGTAAGCGAAAAAGTTGCACTTCATTTGCATAAACTTTTTTGCCAACGCGATGTATATGCGAGTGTATGTGAGAGTAGGACTGTGTATGTGTGTGTGTTCGGCATATGTGAGGCCGAAGCATAATTTCGGTTTTAAATGGCAGCCTGAATGCGTGCAAGTGAATGGCCATCGAAAATTGAGCCATTCTGCTTATTAATTTTATTTTCGATGGGCCTTCAGCCAAATTGTGGCCAGCAATAATAATTGGCTTTTTGCTGCGTTCATTGAAAGATAAAAAGAAGAAGATCTTTATTGCGGCAGATACAGTGAAATGGAATGAAAGAAGATTAAAGAGTCTACATCTGAAGCAGAAACGGGCATAGGGACGAAAGTGAAGAAGAAAAAGTGTTTAATTGGAATTATTGCACTTTTAGAACTACTGAGAGGATACGCCCCAACAAATTTTTAATTCCATTTAAAACAATTATTCAGACCTTGTGACATGCAAAATACATACATATATGTCCCCTAATTTTCTGGCCCCAATTTTCATAGCAAAACAAACTCCGTCCCGAAAGGATGAAATTAGCGAATAATAGTACATATTAGCCATAAAATAGAAAACAAAAACACAAAATAAAACCTACAAATATTAAAATATGTCTGAGATAAGAAAATATTGAAGAGAATCATTTTCAAGACGGATTATTTTATGATTTAATAATAGCGCAGAGTGTGGAATTTTTTATGTCGGTATGTAAACATTGAATAACTTAAACATTTATGAACCGATTGACATGACGATGACCTTGACTTTGATTACCAAAATATGTCAGGTATGGAAAACATAAATGTTTTGGATTTCAGTCTGTAGATTCATACATCTAAATTTTATTCCATCTCAAAGTTCTGAAAGTTCAAAATAGAAAATTTAGTAAAAAGGAGACAACTTTCCTCTTTCATTTGATACTCATATCTTCATCATTGCACAACCGCAAATATTTAAAAATGAAATTAAATATTAAATTAAATTTTTGAAATTTGTATGTCCTTAAAATTTTAAAGTCCTTTAAGAAGGTTTTTGGGTCAGAAAATAAAAAACTGACTATGTCAGGTTACTATATATGATCTCTAGTTTCACGTCTATATTAACATTTGGATGGGTATCGGCAAACAAACAAACAAATTTCGCACTTTGTAATAAAAGTTAAGTTGGTGTTTTCACTCCGTGCTTTATAACTTTGTCATTTTTCTTTCAATTCTATTGATGTTAGCCTTAATATTTGCTCAAATAATATATTTTTCATCTTAGATTTTCAAACCAGAGGAGATAATTTATTTTATCTATTAAACAATTATGGTCGAATGGTCGAAAAATTCACTTTTTTACAACTTTCACCGTCAGTAATTTCTCCAAATATCTGATTTTGACAATCTATATATCGCTGGAAAGGCTAAGGTATTATCTTCTGACCGACGGCCAGGTTGTGTTAGTCGGATGATTCGTTTACGAGATATGTGCTCATAACTGAAACAACAGGGAAAGAAAAAATGGTTTTTCGAAGATTTTTCGAAAATGCATCTTAAAAAAATTTTTGGATTTTCACTTTCGTATTCCGTAGCCCAAACTCTAACTTTATTGGTTCGAAAGTTGTTAAAAAAAAGGCAGAAGCTGCAAGTATAATGAAGTACAAAAATTCTAATTTATTTGAGTATCAGTATTTTAAATAATAAAAAGATACAAAATCAATGAAGCGAGAATAATGAAATTTTTACACGTGATCAAGGAAATTTTGGGTTATAACATACTTACTTTTCAGGAAAATTCTACATAAAATTTCAAGGATATAAAGGATTAAAATTTTCAAACGACCTTTTTCATATCCTTTTTTTACAAATAGATAAAAAGTCAATTTTATTTAAATTCTTGAACCTTTCCTCTTTCATTTGATATACATATCGCCATATTCTAACGAGGTTAAGTATTTTTAATATTTTTTTTATTTTGTATCCCCTTCAAAATTTTGACGTCCTTTTAAAAGGACAAAGGATGTAGAAATGAAAAACTGAGTACGCAGTATTACTATGTTTGGTCTCTAGTTTAACGCCCATATGCATTTTTTCCGGTGTGAAAAATTTTTTTAATTTTTGTCGCACGGTGTAATAAGCAAATAAGGAGCAAAGAAGAAACATATATAAATATAATAAAACAAACAACGCCAAATTATAGAATAAAGCAAAAGCATAAGAAAAGTTAAGAATAATTAACTTTGTGAGAAACAAAAACACACATAAACGAAAATATTACAAAAATTTTAACTTTTAATAGTAACTTGACACGCAAAAAATTCAACAACCTTCCTTAAAATCACGCTTCATATGTAAACAGTTATTTGTTTGTTATTAAAACGTGTTTCGCATCTTATGTCCGATTTTAAATGCATAATTTACAGTCCAATGCTCCCGTTTGTGCTGCTGCCTCTCACAAATATTCATCATACGCCCCGTGTCACCTGCGATTCAGAACATTGCCCGCGCAATTTCACCGGCTGCCATCAAGAGTTTTCAAGCGCATAAATTTCACAGCTAATAACCATAAATTTATTGAGACCCCTGTTTACATCCACAGGCATCCAGGCATTCTATCTGCCCACAATCGATACGCTTGCATTGTTCCACATTCGAAGCGCGCGCGTCGCCATCGTGTCAATGGGGCCACTGACAACAACAATGCAACTAACTGCTTCAGCACGTACAGTGTAACTGCTAGTTTTTCCTACTTGCTAACTTCCTTTGATTAAGCTGGTTACTTTTGCTGAAGTTGTGCTGGTTGTTTTGCCTGGTGCACACTTGGCCAACACGCTAACCCAGTTTCTCGGGCAAGCGGCCACCTGCAACTCTGTGTGTGTGTGTGTGTTGAAGTGAAAAAATAACAGTAAAGTAAAATGAGAAAAGACGAGAGGAGATGTTAAAAAATTTCAAAATAATAAAAATTGTTGTGCGCTCCATTAACTGACAGCAGGCAGCAGCACAGCAGCACAGCATTTGCCACGCAAGCAACCCAAACCGACACTTAAGCGGCCTCGAATCAAGCAGTGACGTTTCAACACCTCAGCGCCAACCATACACAAACACTAATACCTGCGAAAGCAGCACAAATGCCGCTACGTGTAAATTAGTCGGGTTCGGGGAAAGCCGTCTTCATTGTCTGCTGGCGTGCGAACTTCACTCAATTCTCGCACCACATCACACACACACATCTACTTACATTTTAACCGACTTGCCGACTTTCCCTGCGCGCTTTCGCATCCCATCCTTACCTGCTGCTGCTGCTGCTGCTGTCACTGGTTGCCATTAACGTTGTGGCCTGATTTCAAACAACAACAACAACTAATAGAGCAGCACAAAATCAGAACGCTTACCCGGTGCAATGCGGCAGACATTTCCTAGTCTGCTGTGTTGTTGGAGCGAATAATGTTAGGCGGTGGCGTGCGGGAAGCAACCCAGACCGGCGGCTTTATTGTATTTCCTCATGAATTTGTTTTGTATCTGACTTTTTTCTATGTTTTCCATTTAAGCTGCAGCTTTTACTTTTTTCTTTCGTCTTTTTCACTGCTTCTTTCGTGACTTCCGTGTTGTCTTTTAGCCTCATCAACACCCAACAATAACAAAACGCGCACAACATCCTTCACCTCGAAGCAGTGTTGCCGAGTAGACACAAATAGAATGAATTAAAGAAGTTGAAAAATATTTTAAGATTAAAATATGAACTATTTGAAAAGGGTTTGTTTTTTTGAAATTTTTGCAATTATTGCCAAGTTTGGCAGGAAAAATTTTTTACAAATTTAGATTATTTTTACACAAATCAATGAAATTTTAGCTTTAGTTAACTTATTTATTTACTTTTTTATTTACTCTTTTACTTTTATCTACACACTAACAAAACCTCTTATAGACTATAAGAAAATATTGAACTCAATAAAATTTTAGTTAAATAACATAAATATTTGATTGAGATGGTCTGAATTGAGTGAATGATTCAAATGCGTGAATTAATGTGTGTGGTGCATATAATGCAAAGTCAATAAGTGAAATTAATAATTTAAATAAATGCTCAATTTGAATGGATGAATTAAATGAGTGAAGTATATGAGTAAAGTAAGTCTGTGAATAATTGAAATGAATAAAATGAAAATATTCATTGCATAACTTGAGTGTGTTAATTGAATGACTGAATTGTGAGAGAAATTCCAAAACTAATTATTCTTTTAATGCCCCAATTGTGCGAGCTTTGACTGAGGCTAACTTATTCTCAAATTCATTAGATTTTTCAGTTTCTAAAAATGTATTTAAGAATATGCTAAAAATGCTTTTAGTATAAGTATTTAATTGTCGGTTAGTCTGTATGAATTGTTAACTAATTCTAGGCTATTTTTGAAAATAAATAATTAAATAAATAAAATTTAAGTTTGTGAATTGAGTGAGTGAATTTTATGTGAATTAAATAAATGAAAACAAAAGAAGTGAAAATGAATGAATAATTGAAATCAATACTCTAATTGATAAATTAATTAAATTTGTGATGCAAATGAGTAAAGTAAATCTGTGCATAAGCAAAGGAATAAAATAAAAATATTTATTGAATAACTTAAGTGTGTGAATTGAGTGAGTAATTTGAGTTAGTCATTTGATTGAGTGAATTGAGCGAGTGAATTTTATATGAATCAAATAAATGAAAATGAAATAAGTAGAAATGATGGAATAATTTAAATAAATATTTAAATTAATAAATTAATTTAATTAGTGATGTAAATGAGTAAAGTAAATCTGTGCATAAGCAAAGTGAATTAAATTAAAATATTTATTGAATAACGTGATTGTGTGAATTGAATGACTGAATTGAGTGAGTAATTTGAGTTAGTCAATTGATTAAATGAACTAGTAACTGAATTTTATGTGAATCAAATAAATGAAAATGACATATGTAAAAATGATTGAATAATTGAAAATATATACTGGAATTGATAAGTAAATTAAATTAGGGATGTAAATGAGTAAAGAAAATCTGTGCATAAGCAAAGTGGATAAAATAAAAATATTTATTGAATAACTTGAGTGACTGAATTGAGTGAGTAATTTGAGTTAGTCAATTGATTGAGTGAGCTGAGTGAGTGAATTTTATGTGAGTCAAATAAATAAGAATGAAACAAGTAAAATTATTAATTGAAATAAATGCTCGAATTGAATACATGAATAACTTGAGTGTGTTAATTGAATGACTGAATTGAGTTCGAAATTTGAGTTGAATACATGAATGAAATGAGTCAAGTATATGAGTAAAGTAAATCTTTGAATAGTCGAAGTGAGTAAAATGAAAATATTTGTTGAATAACTTGAGTGTGTTAATTGAATGACTGAATTGAGTAAGAAATTTGAGTTGAACACATGAATGAAATGAGTGAAGTATATGAGTAAAGTAAACCTGTGAATAATCAAGATGAGTAAAATGAAAACATTTATTGAATAACTTAACTGAATTGAGTTAGAAATTTGAGTTAGTGAATTAGGTGAGTGAATTTTATGTGAACTAAATAAATGAAAACAAAAGAAGTGAAAATGAATGAATAATTGAAATCAATACTCGAATTGATAAATTAAGTAAATTAGTGAAGTGAATGAGTAAAGTAAATCTATGAATAAGCAAAGTGAATTGAATGAACAATTTTATTGAAAAAATTGTTTATTTAATTTAATTTTTTTATTTAATAAATTAATTTTTATTTTTTTATTTTCTCTATCTATTTTTATTTAAATTTATTTTTATTAAAACAATTTATTATTTAAATTTTTCCATTAAATTTTAATTCTTTTTCTCCAGGCAATGGCAACACTGACCAAAAGTAGACAAAAGCACCAACAGTAGCCGCGGCAGCAACAGCAGGCGTGATGTGAATCTTTAATTGTTTGGCTTGACGTGACGACATTGCTGTCTTGTGGTTGCCGTTGTTGTTGTTGTACTACTTTGCTCCTATTTATTTTTCGCTTTCGTTATTTGTTTTTTGCGCGCCTTAATGTGTCGCTATTTGTTCTTGTGGCCTCATCAACGCCAACGTCCGCGTCCGCGTGAGCATTGTGCTTTGCCTGTTTGCCCGTTAGTCTCCTTTGGCCGTTCGCCTTTTGGCCATTTGTCCTTTGTAGAGCGCCTTCAACGCTTTACATTTCCTTCGTTTGGTGCTTTTTATCCTTTTGCCGTTTACTGACCCAATTTACAGAACGCGCGTCACTGCTGTTTGCCAGCTTCCTGTTATGGCCATTTCATAGTTTCATTTCATTGCTAGCAGCACATTAGCCAACTGCACGGAACGGAGGGCCTTAATTAATAGCCGCACTACTTGCGCGGTGTGACTGCGGCTGCATCAGTCTTAAGTTTAGGTCACTGTTCGAATTTGCTAGAAAATTTGCTAGAAGAAAAGGCCGGCAACGCCACTCGGAAACGACTGAATGTGCGAATGAGCGAACGAAGTGAAAGTGAAGTGCTAAAAGCGCTTTTGGCTTCAAAACATTGACTGTGAAATGTGCTTTATTTAAATTTAAACACTTTCATCGTCAACTCCGCTTCATTGCGAGTGTTTGACTTTTGTTTTCGGCCAATTAAAATGCAGTTAATTAAATTTCAGTTTACATTTGGCTGTCCTTGATGTATGTGAAGGCCATTCGCCTTTAGTTTGCAAAATTGCTTGTGGCTTTTGCTGTCAGCCATTTGACTTCTGAACTTAAATCAAAAACAAGGTCAATTGAATTCAATTAAATGGAAATATAAATGAAAAATAGAGAACAATGCAAAATTAAATAAAAAACACTGATACTAGTGAAATTATTAATCAGTGCATTGACATTAGTTGTGAAAAATCTGTTTGTGTTTATTCCGAGCTTACTGTTCAATATTATTCACAGCACTAATTTCTAATTAAGTATTTATTATAAATTCATATTTTAATATATGCCAACTGCTCCAATTACCCAAGCAACTCATACCATTTACTTGCTTTTAGCTTTGAGCGTTCACATCTGTGGACGTGTGTAGTCATGCGTGAACACAACCAGCGCACATATAATTAGCCATGTTTGTGTTTCGAGGAACGCATCCGAGAAGCGATGCAGGGAAATGGAAATTCACACCGACCGCAGAATTCGTATTAGTTTCTGCTTAAGCATTTAATTGAAATGTTTTGCCACAACATAAATTTTGACAGCTGCGCTAATTAAGCACACAAATACACACACACACACACATATGTTATGTATGTGCATCATGTGAAAATAGCGATTGATGATTTTAAGGTTTAAAATCAGTTTTTAAATGCTAAAAATAAGTTTGTTTTATGCCAATTAAATGCTTAAAACTTTCGCTACAGGTTTTTACTGGGGAAAGTTAAAATTTTAAATTTTACGTTTTACGCTTCTATGTGGTTATATTAGCAACATTCCATAAGAAATTTTTTAATTTTTATACTCGGACCCTGTATTTTAGAGTGTTTTTCTATGAGAGCAACCACATCGTTGTGGCTGTAATAATTACTTAAACATAAAACTATTTACGCATAACGAAAATTTGAATATTTCTTCATTTACTTCAGCCAAAATAAAAAAAAAAAGTATCTAAATTGAAAGAAAAAGTCAAATTAAAAAGTTCTCTAATTTTTCTGCTTCTTCTTCCTTTACTATGTCAAGATATACCATTAAAAAAACGTGTATACTTCTCTTCTTTAAACTTAAATATTCACTTTATTAATTTCGTATATTTCCTAAAACTTCAAGCTATTCTAAAGACCAACAAAAAAAGGTATTCTTGCAACCATAGAGGATGCAGACGTCCACAAAGTAGCATGTTGCCATATGGCAACAAAATAGCGAAAGGGTTAAAGAGTCAATGGAATGCATGGAGGCATTTTCCGTATGGAGTTAAAATAAAAAAAAACAAATTTGTCTGCTCAAAATTTTCGAATTAGCAATTTTTTTCATTTTCCTGGTGCAACATCAATTTAAAGGGTTATACATTTAATTTTCATAGTTATTAATAATATGTGATGAATAGGAATTTCATTTAATCCTGAACTGGTCTGAACTCAACTGTAAACTTTTATTCGTTTGACAAGTTATTATTGCAACATTATTACTTCTCCTTTCGCTGTCAGTTTTAGGTGTAGTTTCAGATGCTTATTCGAATTCATTTAATTTAATAAGAAATACAAAATTAAATACATATTTTTTTAACCCAAAAGTAGAGTCGAGAAACAGTTTTAATTCTTTTTTTTAACAAATATTTTTTTTCCTTAATACTGTGCACAGTCCAAAAGTTAAGTTTTTTTGCTCCCAGAATTCGCAATAAATAAAGTTTACCTTCAAGCGGGCGCGCGAATTACGTTTAAAAAAAAGTGATCTCTTCAGAGTCTGAATATGTTTTAATTTATTTTTCAAAAATATCCTCTTAAATACTAGTTTACATTATTGTTTATCTTAAAATAATTTTTTTTTATCTCTATTTAATGAAGTCCCTTCTTTTACGACTCATCCAAACAATTCTTATCAGTTGGATTAGGATTATTTGGATGGTTTACAACATCTGGACTACTCTGGTTACATTTAGTTATGTTGCCCTCCTGTTTGTTTAGGATCTGGCAATGTCGAGGATCCAATCTTATCGCTGAACATTTCCTGTGACGTAACTCGCGTGATGCAATAAGCAATCAATCAACAAGTGCTCGTGCACTTACCGACGACGCTGGCAGCGATGGCACCGCATGAAGGTTGATTTGTGAAAACTCTGACAATGTTATGCTTTACTTCCTATTCATTTATAAGGATTCAATGCATGAGGCCAGACGTATTTATAAAAAAAAATAACATTTCCTTATTCCTCTCAACTCTCTACTCTCAAAATTTCAATACTTGCAAATTATTGAATTGATGATAGCGCACATCAGCAATAATTTGTCAGCAATTATTTAAAATATTAACTAACTAATTTAAAATGTGTGAAATCTATCGACATTGCAGAAAATCAAATAATAAATATTGCAAAACTATTTCATTTGAATAAAGTCAGCTAGTGCAATTTTTCTGATTTAAACATGCAAATTTCTATATGAAAATATCTACTATATTAAAATTTAATTAATGAGTGTAGTTTGGTTCTTATTAATTGAGTGGCGTTTTTAGTTCATTAAGTAAAAATAATAATTTCTATATGATCTACTAAAATTGAATTAATGAGTGAATTTTGGTTCTTTTTAATTGAGTGGCGTTTTCATTTCATTAATTAAAAACAAATTGGAGAAATGGACAAAATTATATATGCCTACCCCTGACTTAATATATTCACTGCATTTGAGATATTAAATATTTATGGCTTTTGAGCTATAAAAAAAAAATTATTTTAAAAGGCCTCCGTCATTTGTATTGCATTGCTGAATGTCAAAGGACTCATAAGGTTGGGAAAGCCATTTTTAAGCTTATTTCGCGCAGCATGCATGAAAGAAACTTGGAAATTTTGTAGCTATGCGTACCACAGTTTGAGAATTTAGTATCTAAGTTACAAATTAGCTGACCTTTTGATCTGATATGCCAATTAGATGACACTGGAAAAATTTAGCATTGTTTCTATTCATTGATGTTCCTCATTCTATTAACATACTTACATACATTCACAGAAAATATTGAAAAAAGTAACAAAACAAAACTGTGATTTAATTAAATTTTTCAATATTGTACAATATCAACTTTCATTACCTAAATCTATTAACTTGATCTACATACATATGCACATACATATATGAGGTGTCATGCCTGTCTGCTTTCGAGCACTGTTTCCTAGAATCTTGTTATCCATTCCACATTTATTTCATTCGACTGGCTGCGCTTCTGTTGTTATGAATATTTCAATTGAAATGACGAAGAGTATCAATTGTTTTGCTGCCATTTTACACACAAAATCAGCGCAGCTGTGCGCTGGCAGAGATTACGGTGACATGAAGATTAAAAAATGTCACCAGTGCATACAAACAGAAATTTGTGTGTATAAGTTAAAACGCAGCAAAGAGAGCCGAACGCTCACTAAAGCGCGAAACAATCGATGCCAAAAGAAATCGCCTTGCACGCGACCCCCGACGCACAGTGTTACGAGTTCATATAGCAGAGTGACAAAAATAGAAAGAGTAGTCGTACATAAATGAAATTTGGTATACAGTTATTGTATGAGAAAAAAACTTACTGTGCAAAATTTCAATGAAATCAGACCAAAACTTCGACCACCTCTCATACAAACGGATTTGAAAAAACTTTATACAGGGTTTTCCAACAAGAAGTGTTATTTTGGTATTCAAAGAAAATTCCATTTTTTGAGATAAATGATCGGATGTTTATTTCATAATAAAGAGGAAGGTATGCCGTTAATAATGAAAAACAACAGCCAACATCAGCCAAATGGCCACCACGACCACGCTTACAGGACCATATCCTTTTCATGAAATTTTCCATAACCAAATCGCAAAGTGGCTGCCCTATGTCCTCGATAGCCTCACGAATTCTATCTTTGAGGTCTCGAATCGACGCTGGGCTGTTGGCGTACACCTTATATTTCACGTGGCCCCAAAGGAAGAAGTCGCAAGGTGTTGAATCACAAGATCTCGGTGGACAATTGTGATCACCTCTTCCAGAGATAACACGGTCCGGAAACTTTTCCCGTAAAAGAGCAATGGTTTCGTTGCTTGTGTGGCACGTAGCGCCGTCTTGTTGAAAGTAAACGTTGTCCAGATCAATACCATCCAACTCCGACCATAAAAAAAATCATTAATCATCTCTCGATAGCGCAATCCATTCACCGTAACTGTTGATCCAACCTCATTTTCGAAAAAGTAAGGTCCAATGACCCCGCCGGACCATAAACCGCACCAAACAGTCACACGTTGAGGATGGAGAGGCTTCTCAACAATAACTCTTGGGTTTTCCGAGCCCCAGATGCGACAATTTTGCTTGTTGACGTAGCCACCGAGGTGGAAATGGGCCTCATCAGTCAAGATGATTTTTCGATGGAATTCCGGATCATTTTCATGCATTTCAAGGACCCAATCAGCAAAGACACGACGTTGTTGATGATCGGTCGGCTTGAGTTCTTGTGTTAACTGAACTTTATAAGCCTTAAGACCCAAGTCTTTATGCAAAATACGGTGTAATGACGTTTTTGGAATGCTCAATTCCAAAGAACGACGAGGAATCGACAAACCTGGGTTTTCTTCAACACTTTGGGCTACAGCAGCAATATTCTCAGTTGTTCTTGAGCGACGTGCACGGGTTTTATTCTTCACATCACTAACTTGTCCCAACAGCTCGAATTTTTCCACCAATTTCTGTATTGCGGTCCGACAAGGTGCTTCACGACGACCCAAAAATGCTTTAGTTTTGCGAACTGTGACTGCAAGATTTTCACCATTTTTGTAGTGAATTTTAATCATTTCAATGCATTGTTGAAGCGTGTATCGTTCCATTTTTAGTAATGGCGTAGTTTCTACTTGTCAAATGTCAAAGAATAAAAGCTTCAAAAGTGACAACTACCGAAATACCGGGTGATTCAAAATAACACCTCTTGTTGGAAAACCCTATATTAACAATGAAAATGATCTTAGTTCATAAAAGCTACATTCAAAATATTTGTATTTTAATATAATTTTATTTATAAATGTGTATATAGATAAAATGCGCTTTTTTCAAAAGTGGTTGAAAATAAAATCTCGATAAATTGCTCCACAGCTGCTCAGAAGTTGCTCTTAGAGGGTTAAAATCTTGGACTGACCCCCACTAATTTTTCCTCTTGAATATTTCTTTCGAACATACCTACCCCCTATCTCCAACCTTTAATGAGGCTCCCATACAAAATCATCGTTTTTAGAAAGTGGACTCCCGCTGCTCTCAGGTTGGTCCCAGATGTACCATATGTAGGACTGACCCCCATTTATTTTCCCTTCCCAAAGTTTTTTCTATACACACCTAACCGCTATATCCAACTCTTAAGGTGGCTGCCATACGAAACTAGTCATTTTCAATGAAACTGGCTCCACACTTGTAAATGTAGTAAACTAAGCGAGGAAACATCGTATCTGGGAAACTACTGAACCAATTTGAATGATTTATTCAACAATCGTCAACATTCCTGAGTGCAAAAAATACAAAATTCATTAAAGTTCAAAGATTCTCCACCAGAGGGCGCCTCCCATACAAGTGATGTAGTTAGGTTGTCAACTTCTGAGTGAAAGTGTAGTGTCGAAACTCCATTAACCCCTCTATTTCGAATATAATAGTAATCGTAATTGATTTTCCGAAGCTATATTTAACATGTTTCCCCATCAGCAGCAGAGCATTATTGACCGATTGCTATTGGCATTCAACCAAACGGTGAAAATATCGCGAATTTGCACTCAAGTCTTCACCGAAAAATGCCAATAACTTGCATTCGCGTAAATATGCGCAGCTGAAAATGTTACAGCATAATGTACATACTTGCCAAAACAAAATAACAAAATAAAGAAAGTGATAAAAGTGTTTTTTAAATCACCTTTAAAGTTTTAACTCAGTTTTTATTCACTTGTTTTCTTTGTTTCATTTTCTTCATAACGGTACTGTTCAGAGATGAGAAGAATGTCTTACCAGACCTAAATTGTATTAAACTTAAGACAACAGTAAGTTTTAGGGACCTGCTCATAATTGATTTTGAAATATTGAACCTCAAATTGAAAACAAAAATGTGCTGTTTGTACACAATTTTTTTTCAACGCTGTGAGAGTGTTATTTAAGAGCTCATAACTTCTATATTAGCCAATATTTTTTTTTTTAAACTTGGGATTTCTCTTAATTGAAGTATTTCCAACAAAACCTCATACTCAGATTTTTGTGGTTATAGCATTGCATTTTGGCATTTTTGTCACTACTCGCAACACTGTGCGACGCTGTGACAGCTGCTTTCAGGACATTGCCAGGCAGCCTGCGCCGACTGCGCGTAGTGCAGCCAAGTTATTGACATGTCAATAATGCGCTTACACGAGCTTAACCAAAATACGCAAATTGAAACACAATTCAACGCAAATTGAAGGCAGGACAGCGCACATGTCGATAGGGCAAAAGCTGAGTGTGTGTGTGTGCTTGTGTTGCAGAATGGGTGGAGTGCTGCAAGACAGCCAAATCGAATTTAAGTGAAATGCGCAGCTGGCGCACTCACGCGTCGTCTAAGCCAAATATGGGCAGCGCTTTCAGTCTCAATCAAATTTGCATAATTTCTACATTTAAATTTATATATGACGCACTAAAATTGCAAAATAAGATTTTTTCCAATTCGCTTCCACTCCCACAATCTATGTGCGCTTTATTTTACTTATGTCAGATTCTTTGTTGTTCTTTTGGTTTCAGTTACAGCCGTGAGCGTTGAGGCAATGTTCCAGCTCCAGTGGCGAATATTTGCGCCAACACAAGCCGAGTAAAAGTGACCGAGCAATGACATCTGAGACTTATCTGGATTTAACATTCGACCGCAGCGCCAAGAGCGGCAAGCGGCCAATTAGGCCGAAATTACTGAAGCTAACCGATGTGACGATGCCGCATCGCAACCGCAAAAAAACCAAAGTCAAGGTGAGTGCGATTTACTGTCGACTTAGCATTTATTGTTGTTGTTATTTATTTATTTATAATTTATTATTCATTACATTTTTTGTTGAGGACACAAATGTGCGCTCAGGAGGCATAATTGTTGATGCGACTTCAGTGTGGCGCCAACTCGACGACAGTGGCAGTGGCGGCACGCAGAGATGCCAAAAGCCAGCAAAGGGTGCAGCTACTGGCTGCTAACTTTGCCACCATTTCCAGCCACTGCGCCGCGTCAAATGTGCTTAAAGCTTTGACTGTCGCTGAATACCGAAGCGAAAGCGCCGCTAACCACATCAGCGGTAACGCGCGCCCATTAAATAATTTCAATTCTGTTTATTGTTGTTGTTTGTGTTGCTGCCGCTTTTACGCGCTTGAATTCAATTCGCCGCTCGCGCTCCCTGCTCCGCCATTACGTTGTGCTGGCAGCGTCTGCACAATGGCCAATTTTCTTGTTGATGCTGCGCCACACATTCGCTGCTCTACGCTGTGCGCTTCAATTAGAATTTTTAATTAATGCCACTGGTGGCTGGTGCGAATGCCGATGCTGATGGCATATGAGCAGCACAACAACACAGATTAATGTCTGGTGGGGCGCCACACACTCTAATCGGACGCACTTCCACTGTGCACAAAGTGCAAATGGCCGTGTTGAGTGCGAAAGGGACGGGGAGATCCCATTCTACTGAAAGAATAATAAAATTATTTACAGAAACTGTGTAATGGCTCTAGGACGCCATGTGAACTGGCAACGAGGAGTAATTGTTAAGGATATCAGTGCCAGCGCTGCCAGATATTTTTTAACACTTTCAGGTTATATAAAAACATTTGTATGCACCGTTGAATGGCGCAGAGAAACACTTAAACTAAACTGCTAAACTTTGAACTTTGCATTTTATAAAAATTCAGCAACACACTCCCATAAGTACAATGAGTTACTTATTCTTAGTGCTTGAGGAATTACCTCGTTTCATCTTAGTTTTTGAGTTCTTCACAAAAAAAATTTAGGGTACCTAATTATATAAAAATAAAAAACCACTTATAACCTGGCACATGGTTTTCTTATCACTCAGCCGCATATTTTGTTTGCCTAAACAATTATTTCTTCATTCATTTTGTAACTCCTAAATTTTAGACCGCACTTTTTTTAAAACAATCACCACAAAAATGTTTCAACACTCGAAATCGTTCACATAGTTATTTAAACTTTATCAATTTGTATTAAAACTTACTGAAAACTGTAGACATTCCATGCCTCAAAGTGACCATACCGCACAGTGTTGCGCGTAGTGACAAAAATGCCAAAATGCAATGTTATAACCACAAAAATCTGAGTATGAGGTTTTGTGGGAAATATTTCAATTAAGAGAAATCCCAAGTTTTAAAAAAAATATTGGAAAATATAGAAGTTATGAGCTCTTAAAGAACACTCTCACAGCGTTGAAAAAAAATTGTGTACAAACAGCACATTTTTGCTTTCACTTTGAGGTTCAATATTTCAAAATCGATTATAAGCGGGTACCTAAAACTTACTGTAGTCTTAAGTTTAATACAATTTAGGTCTAGCAAGTCCAAAATTTCGCTGATTCTTCTCACCTCTGAGCAGTACCGTTATGAAAAAATTGAAACAAAGAAAACAAGTGAATAAAAACAGAGTTAAAACTTTAAAGGTGATTTAAAAAAACACTTTTTATCACTTTCGAAATTTTTTGATTTTGATTTTTTTATTTTGTTTTGGCAAGTATGTACATTATGCTGTAATATTTTCAGCTGCGCATATTTGCGCGAAAGCAAGTTATTGGCATTTTTCAGTGAAGACTTGAGTGCAAATATCGAGAATTTTCACCGTTTGGTTGAATGCCAATAGCAATCGGTCAAATAATGCTCTGCTGCTGATGGGAAAATTTGTTGAAGATAGCTTCGGAAAATCAATTACTTTTACTATGTATTATATTCGAAATAGAGGGGTTAATAGAGTTTCGACACTACACTTTCACCCAAAAGTTGACAACCTAACTACTTCACTTGTATGGGAGGCGCCCTCTGGTGGTGAATTTTTGAACTCTAATTAATTTTGTATTTTTTGCACCCAGGAATGTTGACGATTGTTGAATAAATCATTCAAATTGGTTCAGTATTTTCCCAGATACGATGTTTCCTCGCTTACTTTACTACATTTACAAGTGTGGAGCCAGTTTTATTAAGAATGACTAGTTTCGTGTGGCAGCCACCTTAAGAGTTGGATATAGCGGTTAGGTGTGTATAGAAAAAACATTCGGAAGAGAAAATAAATGGGGGTCAGTCCTACATATGGTACGTCTGGGACCAACCTGAGAGCAGCGGGAGCCCACTTTCTAAAAACGATGATTTTGTATGGGAGCCTCATTAAAGGTTGGATATAGGGGATAGGTATGTTCGAAAGAAATATTCAAGAGGAAAAATTAGTGGGGGTCAGTCCAAGATTTTAACCCTCTAAGAGCAACTTCTGAGCAGCTGTGGAGCAATTTATCGAGATTTTATTTTCAACCACTTTTGAAAAAAGCGCATTTTATCTATATACACATTTATAAATAAAATTATATTAAAATACAAATATTTTGAATGTAGCTTTTATGAACTAAGATAATTTTCATTGTTAATATGAAGATTTTTCAAATCCGTTTGTATGGGAGGTGGTCGAAGTTTTGGTCTGTTTTCATTGAAATTTTGCACAGTAAGTTTTTTACTCATGCAATAACTGTATACCAAATTTTATTTATGTACGACCACTCTTTATATTTTTGTCACTCTGCCATATGAACTCGCAACACGGTATGCCGTGTGTACACAACTTCACTGTCGCCGTGTGTGTGCAACTGCAATATTTTTTAATACAATTTTTGTTTTCATATTTGTAATTTTTTTTTTAAGGCAGCAACGCCCTTTGAAAGCGCCTACAAAGTGCACCATTGTGTGGATGTGAATGCTTGCGGCATACACAAAATGTCAGCGTGCCTATGAGTTTTCAATTAAATTTCCGCTTATCCGCCGGCATGGCGCATTGTTCACACAAAGCCCGCATAGCTGCCACTGGACAATGGCAACGAAAATGACATGCCAGCGCAACAGCGGAAACACGCCAACTATTCTTACGCTGAACGCAACAAAGTTCGCGTCACACAATGCACGCCCACCATTCTCTCTTGCCCGCCCTACATCCACCATATCGATCGATTCTACACTACGCTCCACACTGACTTAATGCCAATCTTTCGTTTCGTTGTTTTCGTTGCAGAGCAAAGATCGCGCCGCTTCCTCGGTGCGCGATCGCATCTACGACGATCCCGCCTACACGGACGATATCAGTCACTTGGCTAACCCCACGCGCCGCAGCAGCTGCTCCGGCAAGGGCGAGCCCAAGGGAGCGCATGGCGGCGCCAGCACCTCGCTGGGCGGCAGCAGCTCGCTGGGCAAGCGCAGCAAGCTGACCAAGGAGTTCCTGCAGTACGCCAAGCAGGGCAAGGGGCGCAGCAGCGCCGTCACTTTGACCACAGCGGGCGTGGGCTCCTATGAGAACGACGGCTCCAGCAGCTCGGACGAGCCGCAGCGCTCGGAGGCGGTTAAGAGTGGCACCAGCCTGGGCCGGCGCGGACGCAGCCTGGAGCGCAGCATGGCCAGTGGCGAGACGAAGAGCGAGAAGAAGCGCGAGAAGCGCGAACGCAACAGCAAGCAAAAACGCAATCTGAGTCTGGACAACAGTCTGCAGCAGCAGGAGATCGCACTGCGAGCGCTGGACCAGCTGGACATGCACAGCATGGAGCGGCGCGCGCCGCGCAGCAAGGAGACACGCAAGTCGCAGCTGGGCGTGCCGAAGCAGTACAGCGACGGCTCGGCGGAGCAGCAGTGGAGCGAGGAGCGCGAAAGCAGACACCTGCCACCGACGCCCGCCGACGAGCGCGACGAGCTGTTCTCGGTGCACAGCGCATCCGTGTCGAATGCAACGGTCAGCAAAATGCAGATAGGGCGGCGCTTCCTGCGCGGCGAAATAGGCATCAAGAGCTTCAACTACTACCTGCTCAAGGAGGGCCTGAAGAGCTCCAAGAAGTTTGTCGAAAAGCAGCGCAACTCGCTGACTGGCGGACTGGGCGGCGCGAGCGGCAAGAAGCTGCATTCGCGCAGCGAGGAGAATATCTACGAGGAGATCTTCTTCAAGGATGCGCCACCCTCCGACGAGGAGAATCAGAACCAGGTCGTTGCCACGCAGCAACCACCGCCGCAGCAGCAGCACCAAAAACACCAGCAAGCACCGCACGCCGGCACGCCGCTCTCGCAGTGCAGCACCGAGGACGGCATCTACGCCGACTGCGAGCTGTGCATGCAGCAGTGCACCAAGAAGAATTGCGACTACTGTTATGTGGCGCCGACAGGCAACGCCGCCAGAACGTTTGTGGCTGTGCAGCACCAGCAGCCACCGCTGCTGCACGGCAAGTTACAGCAGCAACCATTCGACAGCCTCGGGCGACAACATGCGCCGGATGGTGCTCGCACCGTCACAGCTGCCGGCGGCGGTGCATACATCAACCCAACGCAACAACCTGTCGCGCTATCCGACAACAATCTGAGTGGCGGCATCGCGCCCACCGCGCACATACTCGAGTTCCAGTCGTACAATCCCAACAATCCGGGCGTGTACAAAATCGAGACGACGCCAGTCGCCATCACCGGCGAATACAATCCGATCTTGCAGTTCCAGCAGTCGTCGCCGTCGACCAACACCACAACCGCTACCACGCCCAGCGACCAGCTGCAGCAACAACACCAACACCACCAACTATTGCATCGTCACGCCCATTTACAGCAGCAACACTACACGCACCAGCAGCAGCCGCTGCCGCCACCACCGACACAACAGCAACAACAACAACAACAACAACAGCAACAACAACAGCTGCAACAGCAGTACAAGTCACTGGCGCAGGGCTATGTGCTGCAGGCGGGCACAGCGGTGCCGCTCACCGCTGCCGCACTAACCAACAGTCACTATCAGCCGCCAGCTGGTCCCATTGCAGGCGGCAGTGGCTCTGGCGGCGGCGGCGGCGCATTGCCGCTGCGCACACGCAGCCAGCGTGGCCATCAGCAGCAACAACAACACTACATTGTCAGCTACAACGGCGCACCGCAGGCCGCCGCAACGAACAGTGCCGGCGCCAGTATGCAGCGCATGAACACCAAATCCTCGTCGTCCAGCGACTCGCTGCAGCAGCAGCAGCAGCTGCACAAGCACAACACAATGGCGCGTCTCGAGGCGCAAAATGTGCTGGTGAGCGACCCATTTTACGGCGGCCGCGCCGGTAGTATTGGCGCCGGCACTCCGCTCATGTACGCCGCCAGCCGCCCCATCGGCGGCTCGCAAATACTCGTCGACCCTTACGAGCTGCCGCAGATGTACAAAAGCGACTCGCGCGCTTCCATACTGAGCGAGTACTCGCTGCGCAGCAGCGACAACTCGCATCGCTACAACCATCGCTACCGCCATGGCCGCGGCGAGATCAGCGACTCGAGCCTAGGCGACTCACTGCTCTCCTACAACTCGGCGCACCGGCGCTACTTTGGCAGCTCGGAGAGTTGCCGCTTTGCGTTCGAGTGCCGCCGCTGCAGCCTGGACGGCGGCGAGAAGTGCTCGTACTCGGACACCTGCCGCTACGAGTGCCGCAACTGCGACTGCTCGTCCAGCTACTTCTCATCGGACTTTGACGACATGTACGGCAGCATGCCGCGCAGCAGCGGCATACCGCGCAAAACTGCCGCCGGCACACTGCCCGCCAACGTCACCAGCGAATACGAGCGCCAGCAGGAGCAGCTCGACCTCAAGCAGAACAAGTACGCGCAGGACTTTTTCAAGCACGTGAACGACGTGAAGCGCAGCATCTATCAGTCAGAGATGCAGCGCAACGGCAGCAGCAGTGGCGGCATGGATGCACCCAAATCAGCGGCAGCTGCGCCACAACCATCTGCCAGCAAATCCAAATCCAAGTGCACTGAAGGTAGCCCGCGCCGCCATGCCGCCAAAGAACTGCAGCCAGCGTTGGTGCCACCTGCCTGCGCCACGCTGCCGCTGACCAAAGAACGCGCACGCCAGCATGGAAACGACGCTGGATACGCCATCATGGAGCGCGGCACCACGCCCACACCCACACCAGCGCCGCGCACCAGCCTGCAGCAGACTTGCAACTTACCGCAGCCGACACAACGGCGCGCCACATCGGGCTACGAGCGACACGAATATCCGTCGCTAGATCGGCTGGTGGCCAGCGCCACGGGTGCCATACCCAAAACAACAGCAACAGCAACAACAACTGCTGCTTTGGCAACCGCTCAAGTCGGCAACATTGGCGGCAAACAGCAGCTGTCCACCAAAAACAATGCCACCAACACAATGGAAAACAACAACAACATCAACACGCGCAGTCCACAACACAGTCCGAAAATGGCGAAAGCCGCCAGAAGCGCGGAACGTGCGCACAGGACAGACGGCGCAGCAGCCGCAGAGGACACAGCAGGCCAAACGCGTGTGGCACGCAGCCATCACTCCAAGGCCACGTCGGATGCGCCCGACGAGCAGCCAGCGAAACGTGAACGCTACCTCAATATCGCCGGCGCAGGAGCTGAGACGGCTGTTGTCGGCGGCAGTAGACGCCACCATCGCGCCTCCTCGTCCAGCAAGCAGACAAGCGCTGCGGCCTCTGCGCTGGCGCCGACGTTGTCGACGCGACGCAGCAAGGACGTGCCCGCACCGCCGCCACCCTCGCCGGCAACGTACTCCGACCTGCAGGAGCTGAAGGCCAACTTGGAGTGCGTGCAGCAGGACGGCAAGACGCCACAAAAGACCAAAAAGCACAGCAAGAAGGAAGAAGCAACCGCAAATGAGGCATGCGAGCAGCAACAAAAGATTGAACAACAAATGGTAGGCAGGCAACCGAATGTGGCGCAGACGTTGCCCCCCCAACCAGCGCCAGCAGCAACAACAAAACCTGTCAAAACCAAATCCAATAGCGGAGGTGTAGTTACAACCACCACGACGGCCGCCACAAAAATGCCCAAAGAGAGTGCAGCGACGGCAGGCGAACAGGCGACGGAAGTTGCCGCAGTGACAGCTAAGCAAAGTGTCGTCGTCGGCGCTGCTGTGGGCGGGGAGCATGTCATAGCAGACTCACAACAACAGCAACAAGCACGCCGAGCGGAAGACACGCCAAAGAGGATGTCACCGAAACAAGAACAACAACAACAGCAGCAGCAAGTTACGATAACATCACCAACAAGCGAAGTTAACAAGATGCCGGAACGCAGCAAGAACACTGCCACAGACACATCAAATATCGCTGAAGTTGCGAGCAACAACCACTCACACTCGGACGCCAACGACGACGACGATGTGTTCTACGATGCGCGCAGCGAGGACTCGGCGGGCACGGCAGCCAGTGCTGCCTCCAGTGGCGTACTGCTGCAGGCCCCCGAGCGCCGCCAGCGACGGCGGGTAAGTCTGTGAAATTCGACCTGCGTGCCTGCTCGACGCGCCCACTTCCGCTTTGTACAAGTAAATAATGAGATAGAGAGGAATTTTTAATCTCTTTCAAGTAGGAGGCAGCAAAGTGCAACATGATTTTAGGCGCTGCTCGGTTTTCACAGCAAATGTTTTGAAGGTTGGGTGGGTAATGTTTCCGACACGCTGAATTCTTTAGCAGAAACGAAGTTTGCCGCGAGCAAAAACTGTTTCCACTTTTTCGTTCATTCGCTGCACCGAGTACGCGCGGCGAAATATTGCAGTTGTAGTTGTAGTGGTTCATGCCATTAAAATGAACTTAGCTGTCGCGATTTATTTCCGTTTCGGCACCGACACCCACTCATGCCGCGCCCATCTCAGCGCCACTGTGAGTCTGGCAGACGAAAACTTTGCCCTCGCGCCGTGTTTTGGGTGGCCGAGAACAAAGGCGAACGCTGCCAAAGCCGCTGGTAGGCAACGTATGCTGTGGAAGAGGGGGTTGTCGGTGTGATAGAGGCAGTGTTATTTCATTTATGAAACAATCTAAATTAAACAATGAACTGTCGTAAGTACACTAACCATGTGCTGCTATTTTCCGTAGACGAAAGTTGCTCACTGGGGCTGCGGAGTGCAGTGAATGTTAAGGTGAGAGCACCTTGGAAACACTGGGCTTGGCATTGAGCATTTGTATTTGTAAACTGAGGTGTGTTAATATAGAAAAATTGTGACTAAATCAGGAGTTCAAAGAGCAGTGAGTTCTTTACTTAGAGCAAAGTAGTCACAACCCCAGTTTGATGCTGAAGATTTTGAACAAATTTAAATGTGCTCAAAAATTATAAAAATGGTGTAATATTTTTATAATTTTTGCGACAACAAATTTTACACTCGAAAAAATCGATATACTCGCGAAACTAGGGGCCAAATGTAGTAAAACTGCGTTTTTCGTTTTTCTCTCTGACGTCAGGATTTTTTTTAAAGGACTTCGAAATTTCAAGGACATGTTTATTTCAAAAAATTATTTTAAAAATTGAGCGCATTGCAGAATAACAATATGGGTATCAAATGAAAGAGAAAAATCCTTAGAATCTTAAAAAATTTAATGTTTTACTGCAAAATGACGAAGAGGTGTTGAAAATGTCCTTTCAAAACTTTATCCTTGAATATCCTTGCAAATTTCCAAACGTTGTTTTTGAAAAAATATATCTTAAGGAGTTATATGTACACTACTACATACTTGAAATTCGTCCTTCTAACTTTATTAATTTAGGATAGAAAAAATTTAATACTTCTCTCTATCAAACAAAGATATATTGCACCGTACGACAAACATAAAATATTTAATTAACTCATATATAAATCGTTATGCTGCTAAAACTAGAGGTTAAATACACTAATTCTGCAATTTCAAAATTGCCTTTGAACCTAAGGATTTCTTTTCACAAGACCTTGAAAATTTAAAAGTTGAGTTTAATTCAATAATACTCATCCAAGAGTAGCAAGATGAATACATGAGGATACGTACTTACTGTAAATACTGTAAAAAAAATTAACAAAAGTAATTGAAAACGCATTTAGAATGCATTTTATAAATTATTTATTTTAAAACAAATTGTTTAAGAAAAATGTATGCGTTTACTTTGACGTTATTTTTTTTGGTAGGTGTCACGGCACAGCGACCAACAATACTCGGAAAGTATGTGACACATTTCTTTTCCCCGAAAGCGTTTTTCAATTACCATTACCATTAAACCATTTATCAAAATGTCAGTTCGTTATTTTTAATGCAAAAATGGTTCTATAAATACGATTTCAGCATCCTTAATGATATTGAAATTATTTATTAAAATTTGTATATCTTAAACTAATAAAGTTACGAGGACGAAATTCAAGGATGTAGTAGTGTACATATTAGTCCTTAAGATGTATTTTTTCCAAAAAAAACTACTGGAAATTTGCAATGCTATTCAAGGATAAAGTTGTAAAATGACATTTTCAATGCCTCTTCGTCCTTTTGCAGCAAAACAATTAATTTTCTAAGATTCTAAGGATTTTTCTCTTTCATTTGATACCCATATTGTTATTCTACAATGTGCTCAATTTTAAAAATAATTTTTTGAAATAAACATGTCCTTCAAATTTCAAAGTCCTTTAAAAAAAATCCTGACGTCAGAGAGAAAAACGAAAAACGCAGTTTTACTACATTTGGCCCCTAGTTTCGCGAGTATATAACTTTTTTCGTGTGTTTCAAAATTTTTTGATTTTTGTCGCAAGGTGTTATATTCAATAACGAATGAAATATTAAATATTTTTGTTTGGTAACTGCACTCACTGTGATTTTTTTTTAAATTATTTCATAATACGAATCAAATTCTTTTCAATTAGTTGCTTCCTTTTCAAAGTCTGGATTTCAAACTACGGAATTGAAGAATCTAAAATAGAACTCATAAATTTAAATATATAAACTGCCTCTCAAGGAGTTTCGGTGAGTTCATAATAACACCGAAAGCAAACATATTAATTGAATTGAAAAAAGTTTCAAATATTTTGAATTACACCTTCAGCAAATGTTTGCAAGCACAAAATTAGTAAAAACATTAACGAAATACTGTTGGGATATTTTGATTGAAAACACCGTGCGACAGCATTTTTCACACCGCGAAAATTCCATATGTGCGTGAAACTAGAGACCAAATATAGTAATACTGCGTACTCAGTTTTTCATTTCCACATCCTTTGTCCTTTTAAAAGGACTTCAAAATTTTGAAAGGGATAATAAATTAAAAAAATATAAAAAATACTTAACCTCGTTAAAATATGGCGATAGCGATATGTATATCAAATGAAAGAGGAAAGGCTCAAGGATTTAAATAAAACTGATTTTTTATCTATTTGTAAAAAACGGGAAAAGGTCCTTTGAAAATTTTAATCATTTACCATATATCCTTGACATTTTTTTGTAGAATTTTCTTAAAAAGTAACTGTGTTAAAACCCAAAATCTCCTTGATCACGTGTCAAAATTTCATTACTCTAACTTTATTGGTTCGAAAGTTTTTAAAAAAAGGCGGAAACTGCAATTCTAATGAAGTACAAAAATTCTAATTTTTTTGAGTATCAGTATTTTAAATGATAAAAAGATACAAAATCAATGAAGCGAGAATAATGAAATTTTGACACGTGATCAAGGAGTTTTTGGGTTTTGACATACTTACTTTTCAAGAAAATTCTATATAAATTTTCAAGGATATAAAAGAAAAAAATTTTCAAAGGACCTTTTTCATATCTTTTTTTACAAATAGATAATAAATCAATTTTATTTAAATTCTTGAGCCTTTCCTCTTTCATTTGATATACATATCGTTATATTCTAACGAGGATAAGTATTTTTTATATTTTTTTAATTTTGTATCCCTTTCAAAATTTTTAAGTCCTTTTAAAAGGACATAGGATGTAGAAATCAAAAACTGAGTACGCAGTATTAATATATTTGGTCTCTAGTTTCACGCGCATGTGGATTTTTTCCGGTGTGACAATTTTTTTTAATTTTTGTCGCACGCTGAAATCACATGCAGTGAAATAAAATCTCTCCAAAAATCTATAACTTTGCAAATAAAAAAACTTTAGTTGAACAAAAAACTGAGAATTTGTTGTAGCGGAACACATCGGCAAATGCCAAACTTTGCCCTCGAAGCGTTCGTCGTGGACCTTCTACGCTCGACTCTGCGCTGCGACAGACAGCACAAAGCTGCATTCACCTCGCCGCTTTGATTGCTACACCTGTCTGCATGGCACAGTAGCCATAATCCAACACAAACACGAACTGACAATGGAAAATGCAACAACAACAACTACAATAATAATAATCACAACAACCACGAGCGCCTGCAGTGTCGATAGTGAGCGACAGTGCGCTGCGCGAACGAATAAAGACTATGCAAAAGTTTTTCAATTAATTGAGCAAATTTGCAGACCGTCATACTTATTTTGAAACAACAATGAACAGATTAGAGCACACAAACACACATACATGAAAATGCAAGACGGACTGTGTATGAAGGACGTTGAGCAGGCAGATACGGCAGGTACACAGGTTGTAGTTGTAATTGGGAAATGACACGCAAGCGACGGCTAACACCTGCAATAAAAGTGATGGAGCAGGCCATCAATGAGAGCAGAAGTGGGAGAAAAAGATTTAGGCAGCAGAGGGGACAGAGGATGAGGGCAAATAGAGCGGTGGCAGGGAGCACAGTGTGGCCGTCGTTGTAAGAGAGCGCAGCTAACTAATGACTAATTTTCAATTTTCACAGGATGCGCCAAGTTCCGTCGAGGGTGCCCAACAACAACAACAACAACAAGAAAACCGCCAGCAGCAACAGCGTGCTGCCAGTAGCAAAGCTCCACAAAATGACCAAAAACCATGCGAGCGCTCGACAAAGGACACCAACGCTGGCCCACTCAAGGACACCAGTGCCGAGGCCGAAAACGCAAACGCAAATAATGAAGCAAAGAAAACAGCAAAAAAGTTGCACAGCGATGCGCAATTGTTGAATGTTGCTGAAAGCGGCCAGGGAGCGACATCAATGGCATTGAACCTGGCCGAGGCGGCGATAATTCATACATCAACACCGACAGCAGCAGCCACAGTCACAGCAACAGCAACACCAACAACCCCAACAGCAACAGATCAGAAGGACAGCAGTGCTGCAGCTACAGCAATAACACCAACACGTAAAGAGAAGAAGCACGAGCGACGCAGCAGCAGGCAGAGCGGCGGCAGCAGCAACAGCGCGAGCCGCCAGCAGCAACAACACAGGACTTCAGCAATAACACTGACCATTAGTTGCGATACATGTTGCCAGCTCGAATGCGAGCAGCAACAATTACATGAACAACAACAACAACAGCAGCAGCAAAAAAGTAATGAAGCGCGTGCGAAAAAGCAAAGCAAAAGCAATGCCGAAAGAGCGAGCAAAATAAACGAAGAAAACGACAACAATAACACCAACGCAGAGCGAACTGGTGGTGAGAAACTACCAACAACAATAACAACAGTTAAAACTGCAACATCAACAAGAACAACAACAGTAGCGGAGCAGCCAGCGAGCACACCAACGTCATGCGCAGCAACATTGTTGCCGGCAACAAATGCTGAAGCAACAACAGCAGCGTCAGCGTTAGCGTCTACGGCAGCAGACACATGCCACAAATACGATACACAGCCAACAACAGCAACAGAGCCCGGAACTGGAGCCGAAATTGGCGCGCAAACGGCCAGCAACAACAAAATGTCTACCAACGCTGCGGCAACATGTAGCGCAGTGGATGGCAAAACAAGTTTGACAACAACGCCAACAACAACAACAACAACAGTAGTAGCAGCGCCAACAACAACCGCTGCAGTGGATACCATTCCAGTTGTTGTTGCGACTGTGGACAACGGCAGCAGCAGCATCGCCAGTGCGGCCAACTCAGCTGTCAGTTGTAATTCGGATGGCGCAGGTGTAGCAACGGTCTCGTTCAGGTACGCACACCACTTGCCAGTTTTTTTTTTTCTATTCTCACTTGTTGTTATTGTTCAGAGGTAAAACTTAAGGCGAGCGCCAAATTAAAGCTCAACTCGGCTTCGAAGCGACGAATTCGAATTCAATTCAATGTGACGTGCGGAATTCAATTGAATAGAAGTTTAATGAAATAAATTGCTGTCGCGACTTGTTTTCTTGCAACAATTTGTTGTATGATTGTTTTGATTTTTATTTTTTTTTTACTGCGCTATAGTTTTCTATATCGAGCGATTTTTTGCAGCGCGCAAAAAATTCGCCAGTGTGTGCATGTGTGTGTGTCGGCGCTAAGCGTCTGTGCTGTTGACTTCTATTTTGTGTTATTGTTGTGTGACTCGCGCCTGTCGCCGGTGGTCGTGGCTGCAGTTGAGCGCGTTACGAGCAAATACTTCGCCATTCTAAGCCGATTTCTTTGTACCAAAGAAGGTTGCGGGTTTTGCAATTCTTTTTTATTGTGAAGGCTTTTTGGCGCTACGCCTGTATTTGTCTATGTGTGTGTCACGTGAATCCGTATGTGACTGCATTCGTATCGCACGCGCAAACCAAACGAATGAAGAATTCAAATATGACGAAATATTGCACAACCGGCTAAGAGTCAAAGTGCCATTTGTTATTTTAGAAAAATCAAACCAGTTCTATGCCGTTTGTAAGTGCTGCAAATCCAGCAAGAGCCAAAATAAATCAAAAGATAAATAAAGAATTGCTGGCCAAGTTGAAAGCGCCAAAAGTCAAAAATGAAAATCAAATATTTAGGCCAATGATGGATTTGTGCCGCTGCGCCCCAAACGCCCCCGGTCGCTGTCAGTTGGCGTTTACAAGTGGCCGCACGCATAAAACGCGCGACGCGCCACTCTGCAGCCGTCCAATCAATCAGAAGTGCTGACAAGAATAAAGTGAAAACAAAATAAAAGTAAAAAAAATTAAACTTTTCAGACGGCAAAGAAGTCAGTGCAGCACAAACAACAACGCGCATGCTGACAAAAATAGTGCGGAAAATAAAAACTTGCAGGCAACAAGACGAGGCTGTGCTGCAGATAGCGCACGTAATTACCGCTTGACGTCTTGTTGCCGCCGACAACAACATGCAACATGTGTGACCAGCACTGACACTTTTCAAACCAACCCAACAACAACCAACAGCAGCCGCTCCAGTCAGCCGCCTTTTGCAGCATCGAGCCTACGGAAGTGTAATTTGCCTTCCGGCACGTAGCGAGCGTTTTTGCACGCCCACTTCCCCTTGCCGCAACCCCCCATCGCTGCGAGGTAGGTGCACAGCTGCCATAATTATGGATTTTCATGCACAACAGCGGGCAGCAATGGGCGTTCGAGCGCTGGGGCGCACAGTGCAATCTCGGCGTCTGAATGTGAAAAGGATTGAAGTGCGTCTGTGTGCCCACTGCTTTGGGCTTTGTGTTGGTGTATGGGTGGGTGTGTGGGTGTGCGCCAGTTTCCGGTTGCGCATCGCAGCAGTTGGCTATTGACCCAATGCTGTCGCCGCTGCTCGAGTGTTCCCCTGCGATGCCGTAACGTTAATTGGAATTGTCGTGTAATATTTTATTGATTCTGTTGTTGTTAGTGTTGTTGTTGATGGTGTTTGCCGTTTCGTGCTAGTCAGCGGCTGCGAGTTCATTAATCCCCGCCGAAAAAGTTTGCTCGTGTAGGTGAGTTAATTTGCGAATCAGTTTGGTTGTGGGAGAGTCAGTGCGACTGCTGAAATGTGTATGTGACAGCAGCGTTGTTGGTTATTACCAGAAACAATCAGAAAAATTTGATTAGATTAGTTTGCTGTAGGATGATGCTATGTGCGAAGCACGAGACAAATAAATAAATAATTGAAATTAGTTGCGCTGGCCAAACAGTGGATGCATATAGGAAAAAAATTGGGCAAATTAATTGAAGATTTATTGGAATATGACAACCTTAGAGCGGAAAACATGCTTTTCTGATCTAATCTATCCTAAACTAATGAAGTTAGAAGGACGAAATTCGAGCATGTGGTAGTGTACACATTAGTCCTTAAGATATATTTTTTTCAAAAACAATTATTGGGATTTTCCAAGGATATTCAAGGATAAAGTTTTAAAAGGACATTTTCAATACCTCTTCGTCCTTTTGCACCAAAACAATACATTTTCTAAGATTCTAAGGATTTTTTTCTTTTATTTGATACCCATATTGTTATTCTACAATGTGCTCACTTTTTAAAATAATTTTTTCAAATAAACATGTCCTTGAAATTTCAAAGTCCTTTAAAAAAAAATCCTGACGTCAGAGAGAAAAATGAAAAATTAATTAAAATACGCAGTTTTACTACATTTGGCCCCTAGTTTCGCGATTATATAACTTTTTTCGTGTGTAAAATTTGTTGTCGCACGGTGTAATTTGAAGTCATACTATGTACACTAAAAACGTATATGTATGTGTGTATAGTATTCATATGTATGAGTATATTGGGTATATTTATTTGTTTGATTTAACCGTTGCGACCCAAAAGTTGCCTGAGAGCAACTTCACCTATTTGCAGCGGCGGATTCAGAAAAATATTTCGTAGTGGGGGGGGCGGGGGCGGAGGGTTTCAAAAAGTAATTCTTTAATATTCATAAAATGCCTTTTAATTTGTACGTAGTTTTAAAGACCTAAACCTAGATCCCAATATTTCGGGGGGGGAGGTTTCAACCCCCAAAACACCCCCTGAATCCGCCATGGGTTTTATGGGTTTAATTTAAGTAGGCACCTACAAATTAATATTTTTTGAAATGAATTCAAAGCAAATTACATAAATTTTATTGTTATCCCCAAAATAATTTCCAATAATTTGCAGCGATATCAGGGAAAGTTTGTGTTCTAATTGAAGTCTTCGAATTGGGCGCGTTTGAATAAAACCCTGTTTCTTAAATAATAGTTAAATAAAATCAAAAGGTGATAATTTTGTATTTTTCCATAATTGTTAAATTATTTTTCTGTAATTAAAAAATATTGATACAAAATTTATTTAACCCTTTCAGTCACAATGTCCAATATATTGGACTACAGCCCATACAATTCATACAGAACGGCTTTATTTTCATGTCGGAAAGGGTTAACCCATTTTGAACTAAAATTGTTCAAAAGTAAACGAGACACAGTGATCGAAAGGGTTCAATAAAATTAAATAAATAATTTAAATAATAGTTTAATTAGACGTCAGTCATTGAAGAAATTAACCGGCTTAACGCTTAGAGTTCAAAGAGTCAGCTCTCTTTAGCATCAAACACTTTTTTCGTTCATTAATTGTACTTGCAATCAGGCGAAATCTCTATCGTAGTTAAATAGATCAATTTATTTATTTATTTTTTATTTATTTATTTATTGGTTAATTTCAGCATACAAGTTTTATCTTTTAAATGCTACAAAAAAAATTACCTGTTATAACGCAAAAGAAAAGATTCCAGACACTTGAAGTTACAAAACAACAGCGGCTAATGCTCGTTTTAAGACATAACATAGTCACAAAACTTTGACTGTAACAACTCAATTATTGAAGCCAAATATGTTCCAAAGCAACATATCACTTCGTTCTATCGATCCACAAATGGGAACCATTGCAGTTCACTTAGAACCACTCATTCACAGATTCTATAGAATATTTTGCATTTCCATGTATTAAAACATTGAAACACCTTTGCGGATAAGCATTAAACTTGTTTGAGTTTGTTTAGGATTTCGTATGAAATGTTGGAAAAATTAAATTAAAACATTGCAATTGTTCTAATTGAGGTCAGGAACTCGCATTCTGACTCAACGCAATACCAAATAACGAAAACTCCTTTCGGCCATTTGAACGACTCCTGTAACTTGTATTGCAAAGTAGGCAGTTTCTGCATTTCGTCCAATCACTGACAGCCCCTAACAACGTTCACTGCCTGCGCCAATTTCTCTTTTCGCTGAATTTAATACGTTCGCACACACTGTTTAAATGTTGACTCGTTTTCTTTCAGCCTTAAATCGCGTGGCACCAAAACTTTGCCACTTCATTTCCATTTACGTTTTTATTAAATCTTCCATCGCTTGCTTCATCATTGCTTATGCATTATGCCAACAATAAAACAATAACAACAACAACAAAAAACGCCTACACCTTTACGGATAAGCATTAAATTTGTTTGTGTTTGTTTGGGATTTCGTATGAAATGTTGGAAAAATTATTATAAACAAATGCCAACAATTTATGCCGAACGAAGTTAACTTAAAATGTCAATGCCAACGGCAACGGCTAAGCTGCTCTGACGCTAAAGTGCACACCACGAAATCGATTGACCCTATCATATCGGATGAAATGCTAATATTTAAAAAAAAAAACACTTTTTATGTAAAAACAAGTGAAAATTTTTGACCGGTCGGCAATGACGTTCAGTGGAGTAGAGCTACAAATGTTCCTTAAATGTTTTTATCTTTTCGAATGCATAAGTTGGGAATAAATTGAATTTTAATAACAACAAAACTGGGCTCAAAAAGACATTAGGCGTGCGTTATTAATAATTTTAAAAATTACCCAAAGCAAAACTTTTTTCAGCCATATATGTGCCAACGCTTTCTGTAATCTTGAAAACAATTTTCTTTGGCTGATTTTTGGATTGCCATCAGCTTCTACTGCGAATTCTTTTTTATCGTCTCAAATCACTTTTCGCAAAGTGGTAATTTAAATCGTGGGAATAGGGAAAAGTCACAAGCAGCCATGTCGGCTGAATACGAAATTTGCAGAACGGTATGAACATTGTTTTTAATTAAATAATTGCGTACAAAATGCATTGTCGTGGTAGAGAAACCACAAGTTGTCTATCCACAGTTTTGGCCTCATGTGACCCACACTTTTCATTAAACGTATCGTTGGAAACACAAATTTCAAATAAACTTCTTGCTCAACTAAATTCAACATTGCGAAATTTTGCAGAACTGACATGTTTACAAAGCTGTAACACACAAACTCCCGGCAGATGGCGCTCAAACATATATTTGAGCCTCAGATGAACGATGTTCCAACTCAGAAAACAATTATGTGGCATTTTGACAAAAAAAACGTATCTCGAGATGGCGCAATTTTCCAGTTTTTTAATCATAAAGATACAGTTTGAAGACGCTTCTTTTGGTGTAACACCGTGCGACAGCATTTTTCACACCGAGAAAAATCCATATATGCGTGAAACTAGAGACCAAATATAGTAAGACTGCGTTCTCAGTTTTTCATTTCCACATCCTTTGTCCTTTTAAAAGAACTTTAAAATTTTGAAGGGGATACAAAATATAAAAAATATAAAAAAATACTTAACCTCGTTAAAATATGGCGATATGTATATCAAATGAAAGAAGAAAGGCTCAAAATTTAAATAAAATTAATTTTTTATTTATTTGTATAAAAAGGATATGAAAAAGGCCCTTTGAAAGTTTTAATCCTTTATATCCTTGAAAATTTATATAGAATTTTATTGAAAAATAACTATGTTAAAACCCAAAATCTCCTTGATCGCGTGTCAAAATTTCATTACTCTAACTTTATTGGCTCGAAAGTTATTAAAAAGAATCGCGGAAGCTGTAATTCTAATGAAATACAAAAATTCTAATTTATTTCAGTATCAGTATTTTCAATAAAAAAAAAATACAAAATCAATGAAGCTAGAATAATAAAATTTTGACATGTGATCAAGGAGATTTTGGGTTTTAACATAGTTACTTTTCAAGAAAATTTTACATGAATTTTCAAGGATATAAAGGATTAAAATTTTCAAAGGACCTTTTTCATATCCTTTTTTTACAAATAGATAAAATCAATTTTATTAGATTCTTGAGCCTTTCCCCTTTCATTTGATATACATATTGCCATGTTCTAACGAGGTTAAGTATTTTTTATATTTTTTTTATTTTTTATCCCCTTAAAAATTTTAAAGTCCTTTTAAAAGGACAAAGGATGTAGAAATGAAAAACTGAGTACGCAGTATTACTATGTTTGGTCTCTAGTTTCACGCCCATATGGATTTTTTCCGGTGTGAAAAATTTTTTTTATTTTTGTCGCACGGTGTAATCAGTTTGTTTTGTATGATATTTAGTTACCGAGATATGATGTGGAGCATTTCAACTTTTCTTGAGTTTTGTATGAGATTTGCTCTCCTGAAAAAATTTCAAAAATTAGACTTGGGTTGTTTTATCAAAATTCCACAGAAATATTGACAACATTTCAAACCCGGTCTGTTTGATTGGGAAATGCCGAGTATTTTTTTATCCGTAGGATATTTAAATGTGAAACAGCTTCTAACTAATTCGAAAGTTAACTATTCAGTTGACGGACTGATAGAATTGTGGTGATTGTTGAATACATTTTCCTTTTTATGCTGTTCAAAAATACCTATAAATATACTTTTTTAAATCAGTTTACACTGCCACCCACAATCAATGGGTTTCAGAACTTACTGGCATTGCAATTATTATTGAAGCTGAAGTCTAACACGGGACGAAGTGCAAAAGTAAAAGAAAAATAAAACACTTCTAGAGTGGAATTTATCCATCTAACTCGTTTCAAAGCGCTTCTTAATCTTCCAAACTCTTTGCGGCTCTGCTAATGAAGTTAAATCCCTGGAGCCAGTATTTTTCCTTACAAGTACATCCAAGAAAATAAGCTCAAAGCAAAATTTTGATCCCTTGCTGCTAACCCATAATATGTTCAGGTAGCTGAAATGCTGATGAGGCTTAAACGCTCATACCAAAGTAAGTAAACATACCCAATGCAGGGTAAATCAAAGATGATTTACGGTTATGGGCAAAGTTCAATTCTTTTCTATATTATCATGAAGTTGAATGAAATCGTTATTGTTGTTGTTCTCATCAAACACAGAAGTGAACAGTCACCTGTCGAAAAGTGACGGTAAAACAAGACATCTGTCCGACCCATATTGAATTTCTATGCGCGTTTTCGCTTCACACTACTGCAATGGATGGATCAATGGACATTGGAGTAGGCGCTCTGTGCATTAAATTGATTAAAAATGACTTTGAAGTTTACTTGCACGAATTCAACACAATTTAAAGCAGAAATATCCCAAACACATTCAATGAAACAGCAGCAGCAGTTTCACTTTCGTTTTGAAGACGTGACAGGACATTAAGATATTTTAACAAAATCCTTTAAAAGCAGAGTGACGCAAAAAAGGGCAAACAACAGCAACGACGGCTGTTTAGAGTTCTGAGAATTTTATACGAAAATTTATAGCCACTAAAAAACAAAACGCACGCTTAGTTGTCAGCCCAGCTGCGACAACCGAACAGCCCAACTGCTGATAACAACAAAACTAACCGGCAACTGCACAACAACAAAAACAACAACAACAATTATTATGCACAATAACCCAGCAAGCTTTAGAGCTTTATACTATTTCCATAAATGGCAGTTGTTGTTGTTGTGTTTGTGGTTATTATTGTTCACCTTATCTGTACGTGAAAATTTGCATTGAACAAAAAGCATCATACCGTAAATTTTAAAGAAGCTAAAAGAAGAGGGCTGGAAAATTGACAACGACAGCTGCGTTTTCTGCTGTATGGATTGGGTTGGTGTGTTGTTGCTGTTTTTCTGCCTCACTGTAATATTTATTAATTTTGCGCGCACTGCACAAACAAATCCTCGAATTGAAACTTTTACAAAAAGTTGCAGAGTACCTGCATACATTCTTTGAATCGTCAGACTGTTCAATTAAGAGAAGATAATAATAAAAATAATTTTTTCGTTGTTTTTCGACAGCATTTTTCTCACAATTGACAAAAAGTTGTTTGCAAAATAATATTTTTTTTACGTAAGCAGCGCATCCAAATTTGTTTCAGCAGTACTCGTCATTATTTTTCGCGGGCTGAATTTTTACAGTTACGCTCTCGAGGCGCTTTTGTATTTATTTTCAATGTATAGCACCGACAGTACTTTTCATACATGCAAAAATTTATATGCACATGAAACCGATCATAACGTGTCCTGTAAAGAGTCCTTTTTTTCACCGATCCTTTTTTCTTTCAATGCTTGTTTTATTCTCGAACATCTGAATCGTCTTATAGATGAAGGTTTTTTTTAATCCTATCTTTTTAAAGTGGTGGAAAGCTTCATTATTTTTCGTAGTGGGATTTTCTTCACAAAATTTCCAAATCAGTTGCCGACGTTGTACTTCTTTTAGCACAATTTTACCAAGAAAAGTGCCGAAAAAATGGATTTATGGTACTTTTTGGTTCAAGATAATTATTGTTTACATTTGTACACACATATATTTTTTTACAGTTGTATACTTTGTTTTCTATGCCAACCTTTTTATTTCTTCGTATTTCATTCCCCACACGTTATATACTTTTATAGTAAAACTGCTTACTTAGCTTCTGATTTTTACCACACTTGTTCCTTTTTAAGGATTTCTCTTTACATTTCCCCCTCAAAGCGTCTCAACTCAATTAAACAAACAACCAATGCCATTTCGGTTTAAGCCCCCCAACCAGATTTTTGTTAGCTATTCCTTGACAACACATTTCATAAACAGAAAACAGAAAAACAATGATATAGATTAATGATGATAGAACGCAAATTCTCGAATGGCAACTGGCAGATGGTCAACGGTGGCATTGATTTCAGAGATCATCAATCGTTTATGATTTCACAAACGTAACAAACAAATTGAAAAATGCCGTAAATGCAGACTTTTTCCATAATAATTTGTATAATGGCTGTCGTTGAGACAGCTCAGCATGCAAATGATTGAGCGCACTGGACGGTCGAGAGAATACTTCAACGACAAACAAGGCAATTTGACACAAATGAAAAGGGACTTTGTAAAGAAAAATTGCAAATAATAAATGAATGAATGAATGCTCGAGAAAAGTGCAGACTCGAGTCGAGAGTATTGGAAATTTGTTGATTACAGGTGTTAGCTACAAGAGCTATAAGAGATGGATAGATGGATTGATATTAGAATTGAATAGAATAGAATGGATATTGTATGCATAAATATGCTGTATGTAGGTGTGAGTATATGTAATGCATAGTGTTGAGTTGGAATTATGTACACATATTTTAAGTTAAGAAAATAACGCCAGATTGGCAATCAACTGATTTTCATAGGCAGCCTAAATGTATGCCAGCATTTAATGCTCTTATAATATAAATCAATTACTACGATTTTAATGTGCACTATAAAGTTAAATTTCAATTTTAATCAAAGTCGCTTTCTTGTACTTGTAAAATACCAATGCCAAGCCGACAGAAATACCCAAATTTTACGTATTTATTATTTACTTATACATATTTGTGGAACTTATTTCTATATGTTTTTTTGTTCTTAATCAGATGACAATTTGGCGCTGAAATATTGTGCCAGCTGGAGTGTACAAAATCCTGTCACTACTCAACCACTTTAAGCATACTTAAACATGTTTGCCTATAGACAGCACTTAAGCTGCCCAAAAGTGATCCCTTTCTGTCACTCACTGCACCTGCATTAGCTGTCTCATTAAATTATGTTAGGGTAGCTAACTAGGAAGGTAGGAAACTTGGAAGACACGCTTCCCTTCCATCCCTTTGGCTCTTAAAAAATATTTATCCACCCAACATATTTTGACCAGATCATTAGGTTTGGTTAGCTTTTCGTCAGGTTTACTTGACTAGTGTACTCCGAGGCCATTAAGGACCTCTGTGCTATCTGAATGTAAGCTGTAACACTTTGTAATCGTGCCAGCGCTAGATGTCGAAACCCTTGTATAAACGTAGTATTCAATATTCAATCTCAATAGTGCTTTGACTGCAATGTTCAGATCATTAGCCGGCCTCGCTAGTCTAGCGAGTCATGTCTCGCAGTCAGCAGTCTAGTCATGCCAGTGACCCTTGGTTCGATTCCTAGCTCGGACTGGTAAAGCACTCGTTTATAGATCGAAGGGCTCATCTTTCCTTTAATTGTCCAGTTCTTTTCAAAGAAAGATGGAAAATACAGGTCTCCCTCGTATAGCGCAGTACTTCTACAACGCGTTTTCTATATAACGCGATTTAAAAAAAAAACAGTTTTTTTCATTATGTTTTTTAATATTTAAATAAAGTATGAATTTTGATTTTGAGTTGGAATGTACATACATCTTTAATTTAGTACCTATTTTATTTTGGAAAAAGCTTATTGGAACATAACCCTAAAATTTATATGAAAGTTAAGTCTTCTATAACGCGAATCACATAACGCGGAATTTTCCTGGAACGTAACCAGCGCGTTATGCGAGGGAGACCTGTATGTTGATGTGCCCTTTGATTGATTGATATTAGATAACACCGTGCGACAGCACACCGGGAAAAATCCATATGTGCGTGAAACTAGAGACCAAACATAGTAATACTGCGTACTCAGTTTTTCATTTCTACATCCTTTGTCCTTTTAAAAGGACTTCAAAATTTTGAAGGGGATAGAAAATAAAAAAATATAAAAAATACTTAACCTGGATAGAATATGGCGATATGTATATCAAATGAAAGAAGAAAGGCTCAAGAATTTAAATAAAATTTCTTTTTTATCTATTTGTAAAACAAGGATATGAAAAATATCCTTTGAAAATTTTAATCCTTTGTATCCTTGAACATTTATAAAGAATTTTTTTGAAAAGTAAGTATGTTAAAACCCCAAACCGCCCTGATCACCTGTCAAAATTTCATGACTCTAACTTAATTAGTTCGAAAGTTATTAAAAAAAAGCTGCAATTCTAATGAAATACAAAAATTATAATTTATTTGAGTATCAGTGCTTTAAATAATAAAAACACACAAAATCAATGAAGCGAGAATAATGAAATTTTGACACGTGTTCAAGGAGATTTGGGGTTTTAACATACTTACTTTTCAAGAAAATTCTATATAAATTTTCAAGGATATAAAGGATTAAATTTTCAAAGGACCTTTTTCATATCCTTCTTTTATAAATAGATAAAAAATTAATTTTATTTAAATTCTTGAGTCTTTCCTCTTTCATTTGATATACGTATCGCCATATTTTAACGAGGTTAAGTATTTTTTATATTTTTTTTATTTTTTATCCCCTTCAAAATTTTTAAGTCCTTTGTAGAAATAAAAAACTGAGTACGCAGTATTACTACGTTTGGTCTCTAGTTTCACGCCCATATAGATTTTTTCCGGTGTGAAATATTTTTTTAATTTTTGTCGCACGGTGTAATCTGATTTAGAGATCAAAATGTCCTCAATTTGGTTCTAAACCCGTATGGCCCCTTCCTTGTCCTAAAAAAAAATTTATCTTCTCTTGCCCGCTTTTTCATTCAAATTTATATCTCCAAACCCCCATCCTGAACCACTTCAAAGCTTTTTCTGACCAAAATCTGTCACCCAATCTGTACTGACCCCGTTAACACCGAATCGTGCAGTACAACTTCTTCTATTGTGAACTTTATTTCAATTAGGAGTTCCCGCCATAAATGAGAAAAGTAATAAAGTTTTTTTTATATACCTAATTCTGTTTTTACACGGTCTTTTTTTACACGGTTTTGATTTAACACGGTTTGAAAATAAACAAATTTTAAATTTTTTTACACGATTTGAAACCATTTAGCACGATTCAAAATCTTTTGGGCTTAAATTTTGTTGTCAAATTTAATTTTTGCGAAATATGTTCATATCACAAATTTAGGGAAATTTCCTTTTTGTGGATACAAACAAATTTATTTGTCAGAGCAATTGAAATGTGTTAATATTTTGTGAACTATCAGTGCAATCAGACGTGTTTGGTAAAGAAATTTTTAATTTTTAATTTTTTAGTTTAATTTTTAATTTTTTTTAATTTTTAATTTTTTTTAATTTTAATTTTAACGCATTAAGATAATAGGTAAGCCAAAAAATATTTTACGAGTATATTCATTCAGTTATTTATATTTTTTTATTTTTGTTAAATATTTTATGTATCCTTGTTTTTCGCTAATTTTAATAGGTTTTAGAGATAAGGAACCAATCACCTATTTTTGCATACGATCAATGTCTTTTTTTACACGGTTTTTTTTTTACACGGTTTTTCCTGGAACCAATCTACCGTGTAAAAACAGAATTAGGTGTACATAAGTATTTTGATGGTGATTTAAAATTTCCAATATTAAATGAAAACGTATATCTTGTAGACTCAATTGTTGCCATGGTCACAATTTCAAAAATCGACTCGCTGATTTTCCAATCATATTCTAATTGCTGCGTGCCACATGTAGCTTTATGTCACCGACAGGCTACAAAATCAAATCAACAACCGGCTTCAACCGCATCAGCAACAACAACAAAAACAACAATAAACTCATTTCGAATTATTTTTTTTGAGGCATGAGGCACATTAACCTTTGACAACCCACACACACACAACCCAAGCAACAGGAGGCACGAACCCCCGACACAGAGAGGGGGCCCACAAATAAACTGGCATTGCGTCGAAGGCGGGGAATCGCTGAAATCACTGCTTCCAATAATGAAACCATAAAATTATTTATGCTTAAAAGGCCACGACACAAATAAAACGGCAACAAGCATTTGAGAAAAACATCAAATAAAGTAAAATTGTTTTATAAGCGCAGGGAAGAAGCGGAAGAGAGCGCAGTATTTTGCATAGGAAGTAGCTGAAAGGGAAATCGAGCGCCCTCTGTCGGCAGTCGAGACAGCTGTAATGGGTTGATAGAGCGTTGGGTATGGGCGAGAAGGGGTATCACCTCAACAACAGAACGGCAAATGGAAAATTGTGCTAAAGCAGCAGATTTAATAGGGAATCGTAAAGTGGCAGCAAGATGGGCGAGGAGATGGGGCGAGGCGCAGAGGGAGGAAAGCTAGCAATAAAACTCTCAAATGCGGCAAAGCAGTGAAGTGTTGCAGTTGAACTGCGGCCCAAGTGGCGACGAGGTGGTAAAGGTAAAGGGTGTAGGCGGGGCCAGGGCCATATGCAAAGCGAGGTGACTGGGCATGGCGACAAGGCAGCTGGCGTACAATTAATCATAAGATTCCCTCGAGTGGGATTATCAGCAGGAAGTGGATCAAGCAGCCGCAGTGGGTGGCAAAATTTAGAGGGGAAATGCGTTGGGGAATGATGTGAACGCAACTGTGAAGCCAAGAATAAAAAACAGAAATTATGTTGCACGCATTGGTGAAAAGATAAAACGAAAGCGACCAAAGTGGAACAACCGCGCGAATCAGCAAAATTTTCTTCCGTCTGCTTCTCTTTGGCATTCTGTGTGTCTGTGTGTGTGTGTGTGTGTGTGTGTGTGTGTGTGGATTCTCTCCATGAAGCTGCAGCTGGAGGAATCAGCACTCGGAACAAATGTGCTGGCTGGGGATAATTGCGCTCAGGCTGCAACGCGGAAATGCGGAAACGTTAATGTGGAAACGTTAAGCAGCAACAACAACAAGCAGCTCTGGCAGCAGCGAAACTAAGGAGGGGCCGTTCTAAAAGCCTCCACACCTGAGCAGCGCACGGGGCTGCTGCCTACGAGTTGCCACTTGTGCACAGCAGTGGAAGTAATATTTCATTTTTTCGGCGCGCTGACACACCGTCAGCTAACCGCACACGCCGACAGCGACATGCGCCGCCACCGCAGCTCACACACTGTCACAACGGCTGGCCGCCATTATGAGTTCAGTGTGCGTGATGTTGGAGAAGGCAACAGCAACAAATTGTCACTTCAGCTGTCACAGATGTCTGTCAAAATTGTTGTGCCACGCTTAAAGTGAATGTAAATAATGAAGCGCCAAAAATAACCAACACTCACGCACGCAACCAGACATATCAATATTGATGGATTTTTTTTATTGATGTGTTTTTTTGCGTGTTTGCATGAGTACGAAAATCAATTTTTATATATATTCCATTTCTTGTTCACTCGCTTATTTCTCATCTATTTTAATGCGCAACTCAAATTTCAGTGCGAAAAAATGTTGAGTGCGTGCAACTTGCGAAATTTGTGGCAACAACGGGCGCCACTGTAATAAGGCCGTAATGAATACGAAAAGGCAATTAAAAGAAAACAGCGCAAGCGTGCAAAATTTAACAAGAAACGCAAATACAATGAAATATGAAAATTGCAAAAAAGCGAAAAGCGCATTAAAATAAACGCGATCCACGCCCACTACTTGTACCGCCTCGTCTCCATCTTCACTCCGTTCACTCCGGACCGTCGCTTGGTCACTGGCGCTTGTGTGCGAGTGAGTGTGATAACGAGCGCGCGCGCAGTTTCTTTGACTGCCCCTAAAAGCAGAGCATAAAAATCTTTGCTTAGCAAAGCACAAACTGACGCAGTGCGCGAAGATATGCTTTTATGCTTCAACTGTAAAAATAACTCGAAAAGGGAAAAGCGAGCAAGCAAGCATAGAAGAGCAGCAAAATGCCAAGTAACACTGGACAACAAACATTTTGCACATGAAAGAATTTAAACTAAAATACGTGCTGAGTTTCTAAATTTTTGTGTGAATAGCAAGAAAAAATTATTTATTTCTGTATTTAGAAACGTCTGCAGAATGACAAGCAATTTTTTATTCGGGAATCCTTTTGCTGCCCAGCGCCATAAATATTTAGAATAATATCAGAGAGCGCACAGTGATTCGACTCCATACAAACGCGGGACAAAATTAGAAGGAGTGGTCCGTTCTTCATAAAATTTGGTATACTAGTTAATCATGGTCTGCTGAATTGAAATCTCCATTTTGTGTTTCTTAAGCTGTTGTAGTTTGGCAATGCCTGTGACTTAAATATGCTATTTTCGTCATTTTTGAAGAGCTATAGAAACAAGTGTGTTGGCTAGATTTCTCAGATTTTACATTTAATCGGTAACGTCAACATTGATAATTCCAAAGAGTAACAGAAATGGTCTTAGGACCCTTTAGTTTTGCAACAAAAATGATAATAATAGATGTATGTTTTGTATTTAGGCAGATTTTTCAATTTTTCATGCTGATTGCATACTTTCAGGGATGAAAAAACAAATGTTTTCGAAAAATGGGTGTTTAGACCACTTTTCAAATTGAATTCTTTTCTGAGATCGGAAGATATCGCAGGATGTAATTACATTATTCGACAAAGAAGGAATGCTGCTTAAAATAAAAAAAAATCCAGGAACATACTTTCACATACTTTTTAGATATTTTCCTCTAAGTTTTGCCAATTTTCAGATTTTTAATTTAGAAAAATATTTTGAATTAAAAGTGAAGTAAAAGCCTGAGCTTTGCAAATTTTGAGAAAACATTAAAAGCGAAAATGGTCACATCATTTCTTAATCTATATTGAAAGTTTGAGCAACTTCTTGGTGACAATGTATTCTTACAATTTTTTTTTTTACTCAATAGACTAAAAAACAGAAAATATGTGTTTACAATTTTTTGTGAAAAAAGTTTCAACTTTGAGCCGCTTTTGCACAGACACTAATTAATTTATTGCACAGATTTTTTGGGGTTTTCTGAGTTTGAGTTTTACCTTTCAAATGACATCAAAATCGTTAAATTCTGAGACTGTAAATTTTTTGAATTTTTTCTATGGAACGAGTCACTGTGCAGCGTCATAAATATTTAGAATAATATCAGAGAGCGGTGCCAATATTTATTTTGTTTTATTATATTATTTTATTTTATTTTTATATTATTTTATTTTATTTATGACATCTGTATTCATGAGAGCTGAACCCAACTATTTTGAAAAACTTTGCAGTTTTCACCATTTAACCATTTTGTAAATTTGCAGTAATCGTCTCAATTAAATATTTAATCTGTCTACAAATTATACTCAGACCCTGCTATATCGTTTTTGTACAAGTGTAGAACTTTTTACTTTTATATTCCAATCGACTTTCTTCTGCATAAAACCATTTTGTAGCAAAGTGTACTGGACAGCATGGCATAGAAATTTGCTTATTTCAGCAAATTCAGCTTATAATATTGCAAGATAAAAAAGGACAAAATAATATAGTGCATCAAATTTCAATAAAATTCTCAAATGTATGCAATAAAGTTTGTAAAGCATTGGGCCAATGCGTTTAAAGCAAGTCAAATGTAATAGCTACGGTCACCTAAACAAGTATCTAAAACTTAACCAACAGAAAACTTGTTGAGAATGTCTAAAAGTATGCAATACTGTGTGCAAAATTTCAAAATGCTACAGTCAGTGCTAATAGTTATGCTAAATATTGCAAAATAATGTACAAGCAAGAGTGCAAAATACTTCAGAGTGCCAAAAACTATGCCAAAAAATGACAAAGTAAATTTCGATTAAATGAACCAAAAGCAAAACAAAGTTTAGTAAAGCGCCTAAAACTATATTATATAATGACTTGCGAAGAAAAATGGAAAATACTTAAGAATGCCTAGAACCATGCAAGAAAACGAACAAAGCATAACCGCAAACCTACAAAATTCTACAAAATTCACTAAAGCACCTAAAATCACATAAAAAAAGCACAACTGTTGGTGTAAAGTATAGAAAAAGTATGCATCGAAATGAACTCGAAATCGCTGCCAAGTTGCCTAAAACCTTTTAAAAACTTTACATAAAATGGAAAAGTGCCTTAAACTATTTAAATGTGTGCATCACTAATGTATTGAAAAAGTAGAACGTAAACTGTAACAACATGCACTAAACTGCCTTAAAGTAGGCTACAGCATGCGCAGAAAAATGTAAAAAAAAAGGCACATAACAGTAAAAAATAACACAAATTCAACATATGTATGTATGCACACACATCTATTCACACAAACGCCAACGCTTCAGACAGTTGTTGTGACAGCTAGTGGACCAGCTGATAGTAGTCAGCCTGCCAGCTGTCAACGTGCACAGTTCAAGGTGGCCGACTGCCATTGTGGCCACAATATATGTATGTCTAATTGTCGTTGTTGTTGTTGTAGCAAATGCTAATGTCGTGACAATTACGCTAAGCTACACATGCACTTGAATGCTTGCAACATTTTGCAGCATTTGCAAATTTATTGCGAAGCATTTGTTAGCGGTGTGGCAAGAAGCGACCGAACGTGCTTAAGGTTCGTATTTTTCTTTCATTGGTCGCATAAGTATGTGGGTAGGTATGTGCGAGCTTCATTTGCGACATAAAAATGTTGCATGTTCCTTCATAAGTGCCAAAGAGTGCCAATTTCGTCCTTCAAAATTGTGTCATTAAAGCAATTCTATCTCGGTCGTTTAACTTTGGTTCATTTTTGAAGAGTGTGCAGTTGGTGAATGTTTAATTCAAAATGCTTTATTAACCCTTGCGACCCCGAATTTTACCCTGTGTCTCAATATTTTTATTTGGTATTTAAATCATAAAACATTTGCCTAAGAAGTGTGCATTCGATATTTGACGTCGCCACGCCTCTTTGTTAGAGTTCTAGAGCTAGTTTACTTTTAACTTAGAACGGGTTAAATAAATTTTGTATCAATATTTTTTAATTACAGAACAATTATTTAATATTCATGGAAAAATACGAAATTATCACTTTTTGATTTTATTTAATCATTATTAAATAAACAGGGTTTTGATCAAACGCGCCCAATACGTAGACTTCAATTAGAACACAAACTTTCCCTGATATCGCTGCAAATTAGTGGAAATTATTTTGGGGAGAGTAAAGAGTAAAATTTTTTTAATTTGCTTTGAATTCACTTCTAAAAAGATTAAATTGTTGGTGCCTATTTAAATTAAACACATAAATCAATCGTAGCTTTTGCTATAAGATGACAAATAGGTGAAGTTGCTCTCAGGCAACTTTGGGGGTCAACTATGGACATGTCAAATTCAAAATGCTCTATTCAGACAGTCAGCTAAATTGTGCAATAAGAAAACTGTCTCAATTTAGGTATAAATTGAACTCAGTTTGTCATACAAAAATCTCCATTGCAATTAGCCCTAAATTGACCATAAATTGAGCTCGAGTTGTCATGCAACCCTGTGTTGTGCTGTTATCGACAAACAAATTCATTCACAATTGACAGAATCGAAACGAAATGTTAATAAAGTTGAAAAACGTTTGTTAACATTGGTTGACTTTGAAATTGACATTTGAAAAATTTTATAAATATTACTGATTGCACTGAGCGACAAAAATTAAAAAAAAAATTTCACACCGGAAAAAATCCATATGGGCGTGAAACTAGAGACCAAACATAGTAATACTGCGTACTCAGTTTTTAATTTCTACATTCTTTGTCCTTTTAAAAGGATTTCACAATTTTTGAAGGGGATAAAAATTAAAAAAATATAAAAAAATACGTAACCTCGTTGGAATATGGCGATATGTATATCAAATGAAAGAGGAAAGGCTCAAGAATTTAAATAAAATTGATTTTTTATCTATTTGTAAAAAAAGTAATATGAAAAACGTCTTTTGAAAATTTTAATCCATTATATCCTTAAAAATTTACATAGAGTTTTCTTGAAAAGTAACTATGTTAAGACCCAAAATCTCCTTGATCACGTGTCAAAATTTCTAATTTCTAAAATTAAATCTAACTTTAGTGGTTCGAAATTGCGCGAGCGGGAATTAGAATTGCGGGAGCTGCAATTCTAATGAAGTACAAAAATTCTAACTTTTTTATTTAGCCAATTTTTACCCATTTTAGTAACTATGAAAGCAATGAAATGAGAATAAAGGAGAATTTTTTTCCGGTGTGAAAAATGCTGTCGCACGGTGTTATTCAATCATTCAGTTCAAATAATAATTTATTTCCTCAAAACAAAAACATGTTTGATAACATTTTCAATAACAAAGTAAACTAAATTGAGTTTTGTGTGAATGGAAAAAGCAATAACTCAATTGACTCAATTTATATGGCTGTCTAAACAGGACATTAGGACCGAATGTCTCTTTTTGAATATCATCGCTGTCAGAGCTTTCAAGCACTTCTCGATCCCATTCTTCTTTAACAAATGTAAAAAGTACCAAATGTAATAAATAGATAATTTAATGATATATTTTTGCCCACTGTATCATCACAAAAAAGGTCATTTGTAGGCATAGAAATGAAGGTTGAGGTCTGGGCTCGTGATTTTCACAAGAAACCATTAACTTAAGTTGGGTAGCAGCCGTCTTAATAGTCATATCCCAATTGCAAAAAAAACATGGGGCATTTTGCTTGGGCTCTTTAGATTTTATGCTCATTTATGAGCTTTGCAGAAAGGACACTCGCCCAACGGAAAAGTTATTTTACTAAGCAGGCAAATCCCATTTTTATAACACGCTTAGCTTTTCAATTTACATTTAGAACAAAGCCAACACTAAGCAGAAAAATGTTTGACAGCAGAGAAAGAAATGTCTTTGTTTTGATAGATTTGATAATTATTGAAAAAACCCTTTTCAAACCCACACCGCTCCGACTTGTTGTGCCATTCACCATTCACGTTTCATCAAAATGCCTTTTCTCATCCATTTCATAATAATTTTCAAATTAATAATTGCCTCAAGCGAACTAACCTCAATTTCATTTTCCAGCTACAATATTTTCATTATTCGTAGAGAATTTTTTTGCAGCGCCAATTTCATATATTTTAATGTGCATTAACATCATAAATGCATAAGCAAATGTTTCATGCTGCCACATGCCACATGCTGCAGCAAATGGCAACAAGTTGGTCGGCCATTTCGCTGCCAACAAACACACACAATACCCAATACGTGTGTGTGTGTGTGTTTGCATATAGCTAGAAATACAAAATGCACACATGCACACTTGTGGGTATATTTAGTTCTTATTATCAACAAACTGACGCAAGGACATGTGCAGGTGGATATTTGAATAAGCGCTTATGGACGCACACTCGCACTTGCTGACCGGCAGACAGACACACACACGCACACACCTTCCTATAAATGTCCAACGCAACACCATTTTTGTCGTTATCCTTTTTATCTCGCCTTCCCCTGTGTGGCGTTGACTTTCCGGCCCACAAACACACACAGACATACAAATGTGTTAATATCCTGCACGTACATTCAGGTCATTCAATATGCTTGGGAAAAAGTTATAGTGAAAATGGCAACCAAAGCGAGCAGCAGCAACAAAGGCATACAGCAGCTCTTTGCAGGAGTATGTGTGTGTGTGTTGGTTATCATATCTTATAATCGCCCCGCTGCCCACATTCGCACACCTGTCTGTGGTTTCCGTTTTATTTAGCGCATTGCTGCCAGCTGAACGGACGCGCGCACGCATAGGCGGACTTTGTGCGGCAAGTTGCTCTTATCTCCTGTATTCCAATAGTTGCGTTCTATTCCCCCAGCACTCAATAAGTTGCGTGTTTTCGAATTACTTTTTTGCAACTTAAACTTTAAAGCTGTCGACTGTCAACGACAAAAACCAAACGTAATTTGCACAAATTTCCGTTTTATCCTTTGCAGCGCTCGCACAAACTGCAGATTTTCAACTTTGAGCATTTTCACTTTGAACCAGCCGCATTCGCTTGACTGCATAAGTGTGTGTGTGTGTGTGTTTTTGTGTTTGTATGTGTGGGTGTTGTTGCCAGCGCCACGTCACGTCATGCATGGCAACGATGGATTATTAAATATTTCTCTTTCCGCTTTTTCATATTTTTCTGCAGCGACTTCTTTGCATGCCCTGCATTGTTTGTCCTTTAAGGATAATTTTCTTTCGACTTTATAAAATTGAATTGCGCAAATAATTGTGTCGCGCTGTGTATGTATGTGTGTGTGTGAGTTGCCAATGTTCGACGTAATCTGCAATGAATTTTTAAATGTAATTAAAAGTCGTTAAGTCTGCACATTGCAGCGACAAAGAACTTTCACGTTGCACTCTCGGCAAAAGCTGCACAGAGGGCGCTCACCTTGCAAATACTTTCTGTAAATGTCGACCAAGTGTTGCATACAGGGTGCAAAGCAAATAAAACAAACACTTTTCTGTTTGTGAGTTGTTAAAAAATTAATTAAAAGTTACTTGTAAAAATTACTTAGAAAAAGAAATTAAACGATTATTTAATTAAAAATTACTTAAAGAAAATAAAAAAAAAATTATTTAAAAATTAATTTTCTAAAAAGTTCGACGTGTCCTAACCATTTAGAAGGCTTTACTTCTATAGGTTTTTGATATAATTTTCGTTAATTTTCTTTAAATGACAACGCTACTTAAAGAATTGTGTTGGTTTTGAAAGAATGCGATGGTTAGAAGGCAGAGATTTAAAGGAAATGCAAATTCTTTTCTGCCGTAAAGCTCATCCCATATTATATTCCGATTTCTTGAATTGTGCAAAAAATAATGAACGGTTAGATGGATCGACTGATAGATAAATGGACTTTTCATGTTCAATAATTTTATTACAATTGCAAGTACTATATTACAACATAATATTGATTCATAGATATTGAAGGCATCCTAATGAAGCGAATGGAAAGAATAAAAACCTATTCATTGCATGCTGATATATTAAATATTTTAAATACTCTAAATATTTCCTACTTCTTTGAACAATTTTAACTTAAACCTTAAATAAATTTTATATCAATACTTTTTAATTACAGAAAAATTATTTAATATTTATGGAAATTTTAATTATAGAAAAATTATTTAATATTTATGGAAAAATACAAAATTATCACTTTTTGATTTTATTTCACCATTATTAAATAAACAGGGTTTTGATCAAACGCGCCCAATTCGTAGACTTCAATTAGAACACAAACTTTCCCTGATATCGCTGCAAATTATTGGAAATTATTTTGGGGATAACAGTAAAATTTTTTTAATTTGCTTTGAATTTCTTTCTAAAAATTTTAAATTGTTGGTGCCTACTTTAATTAAACCCATAAATCAATCGTAGCTTTTGCTATAAAATGGCAAATAGGTGAAGTTGCTCTCAGGCAACCTTGGGGTCGAAAGGGTTAAAAAATTGTCTTAAAAATTCATTTCCTTCCAATAAAGCCACTTGAAATTTATTATTTTGTAATATTCTCGTTTTATCGATGGTCTGTTCAAATTTATTTTTTGTTTGACTGGATTATAAATAAATTAGTTAAATAAATAAATAAAAAAATCAAATCAAATCAAACCAAATCAAACCAAATCAAATAAAATAAAATAAAATAAAATAAAATAAAATAAAATAAAATAAAATAAAATAAAGTAAAGTAAAATAGAATAAAATAAAATAAAATCTCAGCGCCTATCACAGTACAAAAGTATATTCATTCCCATCTCCTTATATCCTTAGATGATACTTCACTGAAAAATTTCAGCACTAACGACAATTCTGCTGAACGTTTTCGTTTTAATTCATAAATTTTAGCATTTTCACAAAAACACATCAATTGCGCTCGTACCCTGCACTTAATTCAATAAGTAGTTTTCCTCAGTGCTCATATTGCATTAAGCGCAGAGCTCATCGTCGTCTGCTGCTTCTATGGCCCCCCACCGCTGGTCGAAAAGTGGAAAACGCGCAAACTACTTAAGCGCCCGAAATTCTATTCCATTAATGCGAGGCAAAAACTTTACGCTTGCTGCTTGTGACCCATCGCCTCGTTCCTATTGCCAAATTCATTCATTGCGTTCACTCCCCAATTCCTCGCTATTTAACACAAAGTCCAACGTGCCAGCAAGCGGCTGCAAACTCACATCCGCTGTCTGTGCCACCCGCTTTGTGCGGCAGTCAGCAGGTTGCATTGTAAGCGCCACGAAGCTTGCAACTAGCTGCAGCCACTTCAACAACAATACACACACACACATATTCACATTAGGGCGTTGGCAGTGCGATTCCATGTGCAAATGCAAACACATTTGAGCGCATTTAAATTATTTAAATGTTATTGCAACAAGACGTGTTGTATGACACAAGGCGCGCGCTGTAGCCAACGCTGTCATGGTGTGGTGTTGAGCGGCCGACGGAGCTGAGCACTTGTCAAAAGTTGCGGCTGGGTGCCGTGGGGGCAGTCGGTCGCAATTTGGCTAATTTGAAAATTTTGCCGAAATGTTTGTCCATTTTGCATTCGTCATGGCGTGGCGCCTTGATGAAAGGATGCCTTGGCCCAGGTCATGGTGTCTGAAATTTAAATGCAAGCAAACGTTGCAAACGACCAAAAGTTTCAAAGCCATACAACTTAAGAGTTAAAACTTTGCTGCCCAACAAAATTTTAAACACTAGAACAGCAGCCTAAAAGTATGCTAATAGAAATGTTTATAAAGTTCAATAGAGATAACAGCAGCTGGTGAGGTAAGCCAAGGTTTTCATTGCTTTGTTAGGAGCCTCATTAGAGTGCTAACAGTTTTTTTCTGACTTTAATCAACATTATTTTTGTATTAATTATTTTTTCCATAATTTTGCGCTTGTAACCTTTTAATTCAAAATTTCTAGCTATTTGCAAAACAAAACAAAATTAATTAAAACAAAATGTAAAAAATATAAACAAAATAAATTACAGCACGCCGACACTCTCAGAACTTCAAGCATGCACATAGGTCAACCGCAATAAATTATTTACCCGCGTCGACCTGTCAACGTGCACGCGGGGCGCTCAATATTGATTTTCGCTTTCATTGTGTGCGTGTGTGCATGTATACATGCATGTGTTTTGTATTCACTTGCAAGTGTGTGTGTGAAACTCGATGCTTTCTGCTGCTGCTTTGCTTCCTGTCTACAGCCCCCATACTCTTATTTCTTGTTTTTATTTATACATTTTGTCGTTAGCATTTCCGGCAACAAAAGCCAGAATTTACACACTCAAAACACAAACAACACAGCAATGAACGCAGCAGCAGCAAGTCCCACTCAACTAAATGCAAATGAGTGGAAAATATTATGATTTTTTTTGTTGAATATTTGACAAGTGAAGTATTTGCAAAGGTCCAATGGGTTGATGCAGCGTTTCCAGGGACTTAACTATTAACTATAAGTTGTTTAAGAAAATAATTGCAATGTAACTATTATAATGCAACATAAATTGTATTTGTTGATTATAATAATTATTTGCAAAAATTCATTTTTACGTTGCGTAATAACTGTTATGAGAAACAAATTTTTTTTCGTTCTCGATAATTACACTGTGCGTGAAATTTACCCTCAAAAATTCAGACATGGGGGGGGACCTACAGAGGACTTTTCTATAGGTATACTGAGTTGAGATCCACCAGCCGTTTGGCTGGATTGGCTCTAGTTTAAGAGAAATCCGACTTTGAAGTTTGCTCATTTTAGTCGAGTTCGTCGCTTAAGTCTTCGAACGTTTAAATGCTAATAGGTCCTAAATCGTTGCGAATATCGCTTTACTGTCTTCGGTAAGTTTGTAGATATTTTAACGACCAACAAATTTGCTTAAGACACCAATCCATAAAAAATACATTCAAACTGTGTTTTCGACAAAAATGTCCCAAAAACCCCACTTTCGTCGAGGCATAAAAACAGTATAGCGAACCCTCGTGGAAAAAATAAATGAGTATGCTTTTATGTAGAGGGTTGGCTCCTAACAAACTAAAAATTTTGTCTGGGAAACGCCCATAAAAGGCGTGGCATAAGTTTTGGCATTCAAAGTTTTTATCAAAAAAACTCAATTAATCTCCAACTGATTTACACGATATGAGTATCAAACGAAAGGTATTTATCATACCTTTCTTTTGATGTGCAACATTAGATACGTAAGATGTACTAATAAAAAGTTTTAAGCGAAAAAAACATTTTTTATAAACATTTTTTGTTAACGGATTTTTTTCTCCAAAAAATCCATTACTAAGGTACAATAAGTTTGCTACCATATTGTAGCCTGTGAAATTCCCTTTACAATGAAATATAAAACATTTGATATTTTTGTTTTTTCTGAATAAATTTTTTAACATTAAATTGATTGCGAAGGTGAATATGAAATGGCTTTGGACCCAGAGTCAGGTTAGAAAAAAATTTAAAAAATATATTCAGAAGAAACAAAAGTATACATTTTTGTATTTCATATCTATAGAAAAGTCCTCTGTAGGTCCCCCCCATGTCTAAATTTTTGAGGGTAAATTTCACGCACAGTGTAATTATAGAAATTTCTTCAATTTGGGAAATTTTGTTATTCCCAAAAATATGGATAGTAATTATTTTAGGTCTCTGAGCGTTTCGGTTTAGCTATTCTACAGTTGACATTCAAGCTGCTGTCTTTGGCACTAAAAACGAACAACAACAGTGTGGCCCAGGGTCGACTAGACAGCAGAAAATGTTTGAGGTTCAATGAACACATTGCGGTCAGTGCGCTCCACTTTTAGTGCTCGACTTGTTGGCTGCTAATTTCGAGCCAAATTTGCCGCCATGCTTAGGCCCACTTGAAAAAGCCCCACCATGCCTTGTTGTTGGTGCACTATAACATTTGTCGTCTTTGGCCATTTTCCACACTGGGCTCATATTTATTTACATTTGCCGCCGGTTGCCAGTGTTCTGCTGGCGCTGCCATTTGCTTAAATCCCATTTAAGTTAAACGCTACTTGACTCCACTCCACAACCTGCCCAACTCGCCCACCGCAGACAACTCGACAGACACGACGCCAAGTGTCAACCGTCTGCAGCCAGCCGCCTTCAGTTGCGCGCACACATTTCATGCGACACATTGCTTTCATCTCCGTCTTGCACTCCGCCTCTGTCCTGCACTGCAGCACGTAAAAAGTGCAGCCACAACCCAGTCAACAGAAAATCGCTTGCCCTCACAGTTGGCTGCAACTTGGGCGCTCACACGCACGCGCACTCACACATATGAACACACAAGCATCTATGCAGAGTTGTTGGCGCTGCTTGGCGCACGTGCTGCATGCAAATATTGCAGCAAAAAGTTGATCATGGCTGCTGAAAAAATACTGTCGGATTACCATGCACTGACACTGACATTCCAGACGCCATCTTCAGCGTTTATGATGCCGCTGATGGCCGCTGACAGCACTGCTAGGGCCAACCACGGGGCGCGCATCGCTGACAGCTGACTGGACTGACGGCAACGCTGACGCTGATGACTTAATGTGCCCGCAAGCCAAATTGTGTGGCGCCGCTGCACCTGACAGACGATTTTGCACACACACACACACACGATCGCACACATTCACATACGTGATTTAAGATTTCCCCCTCATTTCCCTATCAGTTTTCAGCGCAATTTTATGTCGCTTTAAAGTAAACGACTTTGGAATTTCTTGCACTTTTATGCAAATTCTTCAACACACACGGAAGCCACAAATCCACAAAGCTTTAGTAGACAATTTCAATAGCCTTGAAAACAGCGAAACGCTGTTATTACAAAATTAATTCACGTTTTTCTATGTGGTTGCTGAGTGTTTCTTCAATGTTTTAAATATGAAGAGAAACGAGGATTTATAATTTTCAATTTACATAAATTTAAAAGTTTATGGCTGTAATCTCCTTGAGAATTTTTTTATTAAACGTTGTTGTTGCTTTCATTTAGTAGTTGTTTTTTGCAACAACACTGCTCGTGAATTTCATGAAATTTTATTTTTTTGTTTACTTAAGCCAGGAGTTGTTGTAAGTTCTTGGCTTTTATTAGCAAATCAAATTAAATTCTTAATCTGCTTTCTTTGGTGCATTTGGTTTTTCTTTTTCCCAGAATTGGTGTTGTTTTTGTGTTTATGAATTTCAAATTAATTTTTTTTGTTTCGACATTAAATCGATATCTTCTTGTTATGGGCTTTTTCTTTTTTAATCTGGCTTATTATTTTTTGCATACAATTTCAAATTCAACTCCTAAACGAAATTAATTTGTTGTCTACTTGTAATATGTAATGAAATTTTTTTTTTTTTATTTTTTGCTATTTATTTCTTTTTTTCCATTTATATATTTTATTGATTTGAATATTTGTAAATTTGATGGTTCTATTTTTGTAAAATTTAATATGGTCTTCTCTCGGTTTTATGTTCTATTTATATTCTCATTATTTTCCATTTTTTTTTCTTTTTAGTTGAATTGTTAATTCGCTCGAAATTGTTTCGTTTTCGTTGTCATTTGTTCTGCTTGCGAAAATGTTATTGTTTTTTCTCACCTGGCATAATTTCCAACTTTAATCTCGTCGAAACAAAAAGCACTTTGTTTGCCTAATCATATGCAAAAGTAGAGTAAAGTTTAGCGATTTGCATACGTAGGAAGTGAAAAATAAAATAATCGTTGGCAATACTGGCAGAGTCAGCAAGTTTTTTATTTTCTTTTATGAAAATTCACACAGCCACTTCTTTGCGATTTTCCAATTTATAAAGCCGCTTAGATTTGTTGGTGGTGAATTCTAATTGAATTGTTGAAGGAAATAGGTTTGAGAAAAACACTTGTTTCAAGTTAAAATATTTTAGGTTAGGTTAGTTAGAAGTGACTGGCTGGGAGTCGATTAAAGGGATTCGCTAAGACAGACAGGGAGGTAAGGTAAGGCAGGCAGATTGCTGATTTCTCAACAAGTGCACTCGAAGGTTTCAAAAGAGAGTAAGGGCCAGTTCTTGTCATTCTGTGTTCTTTGTTGGCTAAAACCAATCTGATCGTCGAACGAACCTGGCAATAATACAAACCATACCCAACTCGTCTAGCATTCTGGCCCTGTAAATGGTATCAAGAAAAAACATTATATTGCACAGATGCTGAGAAGGAAATCTTCTGTGTTTACTCTTTTTTTAAATTTTTTAGAATTGATATATTCGAACATTGAAAGATTGCACAATGATTCGACTCCATACAAACGCGGGACAAAATTAGAAGGAGTGGTCCGTTCTTCATGAAATTTGGTATACTAGTTAATCATGGTCTGCTGAATTGAAATCCCCATTTGGTGAAAAAAAAGTGTGCTGGCTAGATTTTTCAGAATTTAAATTTAATCGGTAACGTCAACATTGATAATTGCAAAAAGTAACAGAAATGGTCTTAGGACTCTTTAGTTTTGCAACAAAAACGATAATATTAGACGTATGTTTTGCCTTTTTGCAGTTTTTTCAATTTTTCATGCTGATTGCATACTTTTAGGGATGACAAAAATAAATTTTGTCGAAAAATAGGTGTTGAGACCACTTTTCAAATTGAATTATTTTCTGACATCGGAAGATATTGGAGGATGTAATTACATTATAGACAAAAAAAGAATGCTTCTTAAAATAAAAAAAATCCAGGGACATACTTTCACATACTTTTTATATATTTTCCACTAAGTTTTGCCAATTTTCAGATTTTTAATTTAGAAAAATATTTTAAATTTAAAGTGAAGTAAAAGCCTCATTTTTACAAATTTTAAGAAAACATTAAAATCAAAAATGCCCACATGAATTCTTAATCTATATTGAAAGTTTTAGCAACTTCTTGCTAACCATGAATTTTTACGATTTTTTTAAGTCAATAAACTAAAAAACAGAAAAGATGTGTTGAAATTTTTTTGTGAAAAAAGTTTTGACTTTGAGCCGCGTTTGCACTCACACTAATTAATTTTTAGCACAGATTTTTTGGGGTTTCCTTAGTTGGAGTTTTACCTTTCAAATTACATCAAAATCGTTAAATTCTGAGACCATAAATTTTTTTAATCTTGTCTATGGAACGAATCACTGTGCTAATTAAACTGCGCCTTTCTTTTTGCTTCCAATCTTTACTCATGCATTTGCATCAATATCCCGGTTTCTGCATCACTGAGCACCACGTAGACTTTATGGGTAAAAGTTTTACGACCAATAAGAACCCTTCCTTAAAAATTGTATCCATTTTCATTAACACATTTCTAGTGTTTAAAAAAAATTCACATGTGACACATGTCTTTTCAACATTTTGAAGAGAGAGTAAATTTCTCAATAGCCTACTTGATCCAGAGTGATCACTGTAAACTGGCATTAGTTTCTAGTTAATCATCATGCATTTATGATTTTGAAATCTGTAAGAAGTTTGCTTAAACTTAACTCAATCAGCAAATAGAAACGAATTAGTATTTATTTGTTCTAACTCCAGGCTTCTTTTCATTTGTTGCCAGAGACCCCAGCTGAGCATTCTTCATTCAGAAAATTCTATCAAAACTTTCTTCCAAGTTTCTAGCAAGACTTTAATATTTTCTTGACATTTTCAGAATATTTGCAATGTCACCAATTTTTATATACGGAAACCGTCACTATTAACATATGTTAATATTTTTCTTTTTATCCGTTTTATAAAGACAGTTTTCATTTTTTTGAGCTAAGTTGGTAAGCAAAAACATAAAGTGGACTGTGCTTAAGAGATTTTAGGTTCAAATGTGGAAGGGGGCAAAGGGATGTATGGGGTTTCATTATTAGTTATTTGAACATTTATTACATTTGGTTTGCACCATGCTGTGCTCATCGCATACTGAAAGAATAATAAATAATAAAATTATAATAATAAAAAACGCTTAACGACATAACGACGATGCACTTAGAACTTTGAATTCTTTTTTTTCATCTGTCATTTACACTTCAACTATGAAAAGTGTCAACCGATACGTTCAAAAGTTTCAAACAAAATTTTTACCATCGCAGTTTGAAATTCCTGTGGCAAATCTGTAACCATAGTTACAGCATAGCATAGCGTGAGAATATCTTTGAAAATTCACTTTTTATGGCATTCCTTTTAAAAAAGCAACAAATTCGCCCAATTTGTGGGGGCTGAAACCCCATTCATGCCTTTTCCACCTTCCACATTTGAACCAAAAATCTCTTTAGCACAGTTCATTTTGTTTTTGTTCTGTTCTGATTACATATTTAGAAAGAGCTTGATAAATTGGCCACATGCCGCAAGCCGCATGAAAATCGGACTTAAATCTAAAAAGTTATAGCAAAATCAAAATTGAAATATTAACAAATGTTAATAGTGACAGTGTGAAGGTTAAACGCGCTCAATTTGTAGCTAAGATGATTCGCTAAATTGGCTTCCTCACCTCATCGCACATCACTTGACCTTATTTCACCTAACCTAACCTATGCAACTAATGAATAATGAAAAATTGAAACATTACATTAATCAAAATGCGCAGTGCGTGAAAAGACAACAAGAAAAAACCAAACCTCAACCTTGTCTAACCGCACCTTACCTCGTCTTGCCATACCTTACCTCATCTCAAACTCATTCTGTCTCTCGCTACTTATCTCTCTGCACACATCTCCCACTCTCTTTTTTAATAATGATTTCAACTTTCCACCAAACTTTAAACCTTAATTGGACAGAATGCAAAACAATAAAAATGTTTCGTTATATTGAAGACATAAAATTCCTTTATGAGTTGCAGAGAAATAAAGCAAAGCGAAATTTTCAAATTTGCAAATAGCTGAAAATGCCGCAAGTTGTGGCAATCATTCGAGTACTCGCAATCATAACAACGCAACGGCCACAGCAAAGCGCACAGCACTAAAGTCTCATTATGTCCGAATAAGTTAATATATTTGCGCTGCTAGTGGCCATGCCCCGCAATCTGCTCGCACTCGCGTTTCGCTTCTTCTCTCACGCCGCGCCGCGCCGCCATAAAAGCGCCGGTTAAGCGTTGAAAGGCTGCAGCGAGTCCATAAAACTAGCCAGCAACGCCATAAATACGTCGCGCGGCACACATCAACAACAACAACAACAACAACTACATGTTAATAAAAACAACAATAAAAAGTAAAACAGCTAAATTCAGTCGCAACAGAAAAAACCGGTGAATTGGAATGAAAAGCGCGCAGCGGTCAGCAGCGCAACAAACTGGTTTGCGGCCACCAACCACAATTCACATCATTCAACAATTCCACTTGCACTTCCACTTGGACCGCGGACCGCATTGCCACTCGACCAAGCCGCTTCAACCTTTTCGCGTTGGCCGTTGCAGTTCCACTTGCACTTTCGAGTGGCCGCAGCCATGTTAGCCAACAGTTGCAGTAAACTTGTTTGCAATTTGCCACAATGCTTTTTGCTGCCGCCATCGCCATCGCCATTGCAGCGCAGCCAAACTCGTAACTCGTCTTAAACTTGGCTTTTGCTGCGTTTTTTGCGGCGCTCGACTTGACGTGACGTGACCGGCGGCGCGGCTGCTTTGCATTGGCTTCACTTGCGCTGTTGGTAGCAAAATGTTTGCAAGTTTCATTCGCGATCAAGCGATGAGTGAGCACTTTTAGTTTTAGTAGCGCCGCGGCAACAACAACAACAACGGCCACAACAGTTGCAGCGCCAGCGTCTTTGTTAAGCCACCGTTTATTAAGTGGTGGCCGTTTTCTGTTGTTGCTGGCTGTTGTTGCTATTTTCCTCGTTTTTCGTAAATTGCCTCCTTCACGCTTGTACTTGTTTTGCTTCCCGCATACCATTCGCATGCGGCGGTTAGCGCCGATTGTTGAGCGTTTAGCATGTCGCGCCCAACGCGCTCCGCTCCAGCAGCGCAGCGCAACTCTTGAGCTATGCGAAACGGCCCAAGCTCAGGGTCATTCCGATTACCAACGATATGGTGAATTGTTGTTGCTTTTGTTTTTATTGCCGTTGCGCGCGTTGGTTCTTTGCTATTGTAGACGAGGTAGTGGTGGCAAAGCAGTCTTAAAAGGGTTCGCTACTAAACTTTACATTTCACAATCTGGCTTTTTGCTATTTTCAAATCTGAGAGAGTAAGTTCGGGTAATGTGATATGGTCGGGTAATGTGATATAGTGGCTTATTTCACAAGTGCGTTGAGCTTTTTCAAAATTAACCTTTTTAAAACATCATAACAGTAAAAAACTCGTGCTGCATGATTTTGGATGTGTTTGCTTAAACAGTTTACCGTCAGTGTGATGAAGTGCTTTGAGTAGTGTTTGTACAAGTTTTTGGTCATGAAGTTTGAAAGCATAAAGGTACAAAACAAAATATTATTAGAAAGATCGAGGCTAATCAGAAGTAAATCAGTGATATTGATTATGAGTTTGCGAGGAACGCTCTTCTTAACAAAATTTTTATTTTTTTTTTATAATATTTTTTTCGCAAAAATTCAATTTCGGGTAATGTGATATAGTACATCACAGTACCCAAACTTATGACAGTAGTACTATTTGTATACAGAAATGTATATATACTTTATTTTATAATATTTGAAGTGGAATATTCTCAAAAATTTGTTATGGTTAAGTTTCACATAAAAAATCTATGAAATCATGTTTCTCGATATAAATTTTTAACCCTTGGTTTACCCCGTCAGATTGCGATTTTCCAAAAAAAATGAGACACACGTCTCTAAATATTTTTGATTTGGAGTATTTTCACCAAGTTTGAAACTAATAGTTCTGTTAAATTACGTATTTTCGGGCATATCACATTACCCGCCACTTTTATCAGACGCCAATATTTGGATATTTTTATTTGTAATTAAAAAACTCGTCAACAGTTTATCTTAAAGAGTTAATAATCTTAGATATACTAAATAATGTGTCAGTGAGCAGTTTGAGACCAAAAAAGTGTCTTTTAAGGCAAAGTGTGTCGGGAATCGCCGTAAAACAAGCAGGTATATCACATTACCCGAACTTACTCTAAGTAAATTTTGCAAATCGGTTGATGAGCAAAAACATATCTTATGCTTTCTCTGTGATTGTCCTGACTAAGCTCAGAAACGTCACTATACAAATGGATCATCGTATCTGGTTGATCTCAAAAACTAAGCTGTCAGCAATTGCCATATTTAGATGACTGTTTAATAATTCCAACTAGTTTTTAAATCTAATACCGAAAGAGGTTTAATGAATCAACTTTGACCCAAGTGCCTTGTAGCTCCTTTTAGCCATCACCGTATCGCAGTCCAAAACGTAGAACATGTTCTATTTGCAGTTTTAAATCGAGCATTCTTACTGAAAACGCCTATAAATAACACTAAAAGACAAAAAAACAAGAACATAATTCAAGCAAGTACTGAACGCCCAACTTACCAATTTTAATCTCAACCCTTTCGACCCCAAAGTTGCCTGAGAGCAACTTCACCTATTTGTCATCTTATAGCAAAAGTTACGATTGATTTATGGGTTCAATTTAAGTAAGCAACAACAAATTAACATTTTTAGAAGTGAATTCAAAAATTTTGCTGCCATCCCCAAAATAATTCCCAATAATTTGCAGCGATATCAGGGAAAGTTTGTGTTCTAATTGAAGTCTACGAAATTGGCGCGTTTGATCAAATCCTGTTTCTTTAATAATAGTTAAATAAAATCAAAAAGTGATAATTTTGTATTTTTTTAATAAATATTAAATAATTTTTCTGTAATTCAAAAATTTTACTGTTATCCCCAAAATAATTTCCAATAATTTGCAGCGATATCAGGGAAAGTTTGTGTTCTAATTGAAGTCTACGTATTGGGCGCGTTTAATCAAACCCCTGTTTCGTTAATAATGGTTAAAGAAAATCAAAAAGTGATAATTTTGTATTTTTCCGTAAATATTAAATAATTTTTCTGTAATTAAAAAATATTGATACAAAATTTTTTTAACCTGTTTTAAGCTAAAATTGTTCAAAAGTAAACTAGCTCTAGAACTCTAACAAAGAGGCGTGGCAACTTCAAATGTCGTGTGCACACTTCTTAGGCAAATGTTTTATGATTTAAATACCGAAAAATAATATCGAGACACAGGGTAAAATTCGGGATCGAAAGGGTTAAAATAATCGATGCCACCGTAAACTTGAATTTCGGTCAAAGTCATAAGAAATTTGTCATTCTTTGGGACAGTCCAGCGGTCATCAAGACACTATTTCCTCTTTTCCAAGACACTTCTTTTACCTATCACTCGTACTCAATCTAACCTATCAAACATATCAAGCAAATTTATCAAACAAACGCCTCAATTGCACGCTTGATGGATCGACAAGCCTCAAATAGCTCATCAATACTGCTCGAATAATTGTTCGAACCCCTCCTGCCGCTACAGCAGTCATGCAATTTAATGTCAAATTTTGCAGAAAATCAACAAAACTGGCGGTAGGCGGCCTGCGATTGACAAGCCACGCAACAACAACAACAACAACGACAATAGAAAAACCACTCAACATCATTTACTTGCAACGCTGATGCAGTTCATTAACGCTGCCGCTGCAGTTCGAACGCTGCGCGCAATTTAATTATGAAATTCTCGAATCAACTGGCCAAATGTTTTCAATGCAAACACCAACAACAAACACAAATTATAGCTTTCATATATTTTATTGTTGCTTGTTTGCATTGTTGCGTTAAATAGTTGCTGCTGCTGCTGCTGATGTTTCACAATTTCGACAATAATTGTGGCTGGTTGCTGTTCTTATTGTTGTTGGTGTTGCCATTTTAATTAAGTGCAAAGCCGCCGCTGCCATTTTTGCGGTTTCAAGTGTGCGTGCACCGAATATTTGTTCAATACGCTGCATTGAAAAGGCGTGTGGCATTCACTTTGGTGTAGTACAAAATGGAGGCGTGACCGATATCAAATAGCGGTACATATGGGCACAGAATCAGTTGAAGAATCGATTTAGCAATGAATGTCAGTGTGTACTCTCGTCTAATATTTCAAATAATATGTAATATATAACAATTTTAATTCTGCCTCTGCAGATGTGTTTTCAATTAGGATTTTTACAAAAAAAATTTGTATTAAAAAAATAATAATTTAAAACGACATATAAATAACCGTTGTTTACCTTGAAAATAAGGTAACTGACTGAATGCATTCGGCACCTTACTTTTTTTTAGAGTACAACCAAGTCGATGCAGATCGCTTCGAATACTCTTATTTGTTATGGTTACTTGTTTTTGTTGTATGCGTGCGGCATGTGTGTGCGTAATTGGGTGAAAATGTTGTTGGCATCAAATATTCAGCACGTTTTAAAGGCAATTGAACGCAATTTTCAAATTATTCGCCCAAATTTGTATGCAATGAAGCAGATAAACTGAAAGTCAATGCCAGCCACAGGCCGAATTTCGGCTTTGCACAGAAAAAAAAAACTTTGGCAAAGAGTTCGTGGTGACTTGCTTTGGCTATGATCAACTTATTACTAATACCAACGCTATGGCTAACCAACAACAAAATGAAAAAAAGGAAACGAAGTGTTTTTAAAATGTGAAATGTGTTGTCAATTTTTCATCTGGTTACCTCAAATGTTGGGAATTTTCTTTACTGTATTTTTTCAGATCCCATTTTATTGTTTCTTGAATTTAGTATTTTAATGATGTTGCTGTAATTCTTTAATTAATCTTTGATGCGCGCTACGTGTGTTGCAAGCAATTAAATGCGCTCAAAACATTTGTACAGCCGACGGACATCAGCCCCAGGCGCACATCTGCCCTGCCCCTAAGCTTTGATCCCACCAGCCACCACTGCGTGCTGCTGTGAACTTTTAATACATACGCATTCATCCATTGATTCGCATGTAATTTCCGCACACTTACAACGCAATCAAACACACGTTTTGTAAAGCTTCAACAAAAGTGATTAATTCCGTACGTTTTGTTGTCGCAACACTGCCAGCAACATGTATACAAACAAGTTTATGTTGCTCGAGCAGCGGCCTCAAGTTGTGCTGCTCTGCATTAAACAGTCTGAAATTTCCACAGGAACCCACACTTTCACATCCACACACTTGCAAGTAAGTACAGATTTTCAAGCTCCACGTTTTTCGAATTACTCGCATACTACAAGAAGTTTCCCAGAACATTTAAGCTGTCTTTGTACTTAAATCGTGTCACTGCTAACTAGTGATTACAACATCAGCCATTAAAAAAATCAGTGAAATATAAAAAATGAATTTGTGTTGTTGTTTGTCCGTTTGTTTCTTTGTTTGTTGGTCACACAACACTAAAACTCAAAAACTAGACGGCCCAGTGAGCTGAATCTTTCGTGGAATTTTCCTCTTAACTAAATCTCGGTAAACCCCATAGTGCGAATGCGACCCAACAGGTGGGCGTGGCACCTCCCATATAATCCAAATTTTTAATATGGAATGTCTTTGGAATTATAGGTCGGACATCATTGAAAATTGGTACAGGACCACCGCGTAGCACATGTTTTGTCACCAGTGGCGCACACAGGGGGGGGGGGGCCGGGTTGGGGGTTTAAACCCCGAAATATTTTTAAGTTAGTACAGAAATTTAATTTAAAACCGTCGCATATATGTTCAATCATCAATAACACTACTCGACGCAAAAAATGCACCTAAAAAAAGTGTTTCCTAGACTAACTTTGGGCCGCTGAACACGAAACTGAAGATCAAAAAATTTTGTGAGAAACGTTTTCAAATCTCCGAAAAACCAGTTTTTACCCTGTTGTTTCAGTTATGAGCACATATCTTGTAAACGAACCATCCGACTAACACAAGATTTCGGTCGATCAGAAGATAATATCTTAGCTTTTCCAGAGATATACAGATTGTCCAAATCAGATGAGATTTGGAAAAATTACTGACAATGAAAGTTGTAAAAAAGTGAATTTTTCGATCATTTTCAATATCATAAATTTTTGAATGATTTTTTTATGGATAAAATAAATTATCTGCTCTAGTTTTAAAACCTAAGAAGAAAAATATATTATTTGTGCAAATATAAAGCCTACCATCAATGGAATCGAAAGAAAAATGACAAAGTTATGATACACTGAGTAAAAACACCAACTTTACATTTAACTATTACACCGTGACCCATCCAAATGTTGATATAGGCGTGAAACTAGAGGTAATTTACCTGGCATAGTCAGTTTTTCATTTTCTGACCCAAAGTGATTTTTTAAGGACTTTAAAATTTTAAGGACATACACATTTCAAATATTTTTTTTTGCGGTTGTGCAATAATGAAGATATGGGTATCAAATAAAAGAGAAAAACTGTCTCCTTTAAATAAACTTTCTATTTTGAACTTTCAAGACCAAAATATGTCAGGTAGGGGAAACATACATGTTTTGGATCTCAGTCTGTAGATACATGCATCTAAATTTTATTCTATTTCAAAGTTCTCAAAAAAGTTACACGAAACCCCACGAAACAAAATACTGCGTGCGCCACCGTTTGTCAGCCAAATTTTCTGCATAACTTTGAAACTTATAGCCGCACTCTAACTTTATTGGTTCGAAAGTTATTAAAAAAAACGCGGAAGCTGCAATTCTAATGAAGTACAAAAATTCTAATTTATTTGTGTATCAGTACGTATTTTAAATAATAAAAAGATACTAAATCAATGAAGCGAGAATAATGAAATTTTGACACGTCATCAAGGAGATTTTGTGTTTTAACATGCTTACTTTTCAAGAAAATTCTATATCAATTTTCAAAGATATAAAGGATTAAAATTTTCAAAGGACCTTTTTCATATCCTTTTTTTACAAATAGATAAAATATAAATTTTTTTAATTCTTGAGCCTTTCTTCTTTCATTTGATATACGAGTACATATCGCCACATTAAGTATTATTTATATTTTTTTATTTTGTATGCCCTTCAAACTTTTGAAGTCCTTTTAAAAGGACAAAGGATGTAAAAATCAAATACTGAGTACGCAGTATTACTATGTTTGGTCTCTAGTTTCACGCCCATATGGATTTTTTCCGGTGTGAAAAATTTTTTTTATTTTTGTCGCACGGTGTAATTGTTTCCCTGACTGACCGACTAATTGATTGATTGATTCACCACCGCCCAGCTCAAACCGCTTAAGCTACAAACATGATATTTGAAATATTTAAGAAAATAAACTTCCACTAAGACGGGATTTTTTTTGAAATCCCTAAAGAGGTCTAAAGAGGCAAAACATGAGTTAAAGTGTTGCATGAAGAAACTTGATTTATTGGGCCCATGGACTTCAAGCTTGCATGCAAAGCCACAACTCATAGCACAAACCGCGGGGATACATTTTAATTGAAATCAAAGTTTAGTCTGTAAAAGCATTATCGCACGAATTCTAAAGAATGCAAGTTGAACTTGTTGTATAATAATCAGATTGAGGTTTTCTTTTCCAACGAATTTCAAAATTCTTGCCCAATTTGTGTTTGCGACTAAAGTTTCGAGCGAGCCACAGTTTCCTGGGAAGTGAACCCAAGCCTAACCCAAGTTAAGCGGTTTAATTTTAATTTACATTTATTAAAAATGCAAATTGAAAATTCTTGAAAATCCGCAAAAGCAATGCAAATACAATACAGTAGTATAGTTAATTATGTATAAGTTGAATACAAAATTAATTATGTATGTATATATCACACTAAAAGCCGCAATCACTTTCACGTCTGCCCACATAGCAAATTCTCAATATCGCGTAATTCTATCTAATTTTAAATAAACGGTTGAAAGCACCTATTTAAGGACTAAATTCCTTACATTATTAATTACACGCACACCAACCCACAAGCCACAAAATGGCGCACCATTTGAACTGGTATCGCCCGAAGTTTGCCCCTTGAACTCAATTGCACGCATTGTGCGTCGACTCACAGCACTCACGCAAGGCCCGCATTAGCTGTAATTGTATCAGTTAGAGTTTTGCGCTTTTGTTGTATTTAAGTTTTGTTGTATTTAAGTTTTGTTGTATTAAAGTGTTTAATTTTGCATTAAAAGCGCTGACCTAAACTTTTGTGTATGTGTGTGTGTACGTTTGATGGCGCAAATTGCAAATTGTTGGCCCAACAATTTAATTAAACATAAATAAATTCTTAGTTTGAAATTCATTTTTTTCATTAAATTTTTCGATGCTTTTATTTAATTTTTTTCTCAATTTCACATTAATTTTTCGCATTTTCATTATATGCAATTTCGCATTAAATCAATTGCAATAATTTTCATTGCAAAAGTCACTGCATGCCGATATAAATCATTCAATTTAATTGCATGAAACAAAGGACTCTTGGCGTTGGGTGCCGCTGATGCTGCCTCGATGTTTGTTTGCTCCCGCGGTGTGCGTGTGCATGTGTGTGGTTGTGTGCGTTGTGCATTGTGGAAATTTTTTTTTAAATTGTTCGGCTGTGTGGTATTCATTTTATAGTGCAAATAAAATTAAATACATTTATTTATGGCATTGCAATTGTGGTGAATGGCAGTTTCTAGTTTCGTTTACCATTGGCCGTGGGCGTTGTGCATTGTTGGATGCGGCGAGCTGGTCAAATGGTCAAACGAACTCACTGCTGCTTAAGTCAATAGTGGCGCAAATAAAACGCAAATGTCAAAGCAAAAGCAGCATCAAATTTCCACATTTTGTATGTGTTTTGGATTTCTGCTTTGCCAAAGGGCTTGCTATGGTATTTATTTTCACTTGGAAATGCTGAATTTCACGCTAAAACGATAGTCTCTCTGAAAAGCTGTGGCCTGTAGAAACCAAAACTAGGAGCTCTGGAAAAATTAAAAATTGTATTTCAAGCTGGAGGTTCAAAAAAAAGGATTAAAATATTTCTTAAGAAAGTGGCAACACTGGAAAGTCTTGAAGCTCACAAAAATTGTTCCTATACAAATTGAAGACAAAAAACCAGAGACCTAAAGTAATTATTACCCATATTTTTGGGAATAAAAAAATTGCCATAATTTAAGAAATTTCTATAATTATTGCTTTATAATAATTATTCTCAATAAGAAATTTTTTACGTCGGCTATAACTATTATCATGTAATAAATATTTTTGAGTTGCATAATAACTCTTATAAGTTACAATTATATTTTTCGTTGTCAATAATTATTATTTTGGGATTTTTATTTTTTACATTGCTTCATAACTTTTATAAATGACTTCTTTAATTTACGTTACCGAGAACTATTATTTTGAGAAATTGTTTTTTTACGTTGCTTCATAACTTTTATGTATGATTTTTTTTCATTTACGTTGCCGATAACTATTATTTTGAAAAAAAAATGTTTACGTTGAATTACCACATTTTGGAAATGAATTGATTTTTAATTGTTTTAAATTAACAAACGCAAATTAACTGCAGAAACCTAATTTGCCCCAACAACTAAACAATTAAAAATTAATTCATACTCAAAATGTGGTAAGGCAACGTAAAAAAAATGTCATTCATAAAAGTTATGAAGGAACGTAAAAAAAATGTTCTTTCAAATAATAGTTATCGGCAACTTAAATACCAAAAAATCATAAAAAAAAGTTATGAAGCAACGTAAAAAAAATTTTCACAAAATAATAGTTATCGGTAACGTAAATAAAAAAAATCATAAATAAAAGTTATGAAGCAACGTAATCAAAAAATTCCCAAAATAATAATTATCGAGATCGAAAAAAAAATTTATTTCTCATAACAATTATTACGCAACGTAAAAATTAATTGTTGCAAATAAGAATTATAATCAACAAATAAAATTTATGTTTCATTGTAATAGTTACATTGCAATTATTTTCTTAAACAACTTATAATAGTTAAGTCCCTGCAAAAAACGCAAAAAGCGCAGACACAGGCAGATAGATTGATAGCGAAATGGGGAAAATACATTAGCAACAACAGATATACATATAGATTGAAGAAATAAAATGTAAAAAAATAGGAAATGAAATGTAAAGAAATTAAATGTAAAGCTCGAAAGGTATTTAGACATAGAGTCAGTTAATTCAGATATTAACATTAACAAGCATAATACTTTCAATTATAATAAAGCACAAAGTCAGTCGTTTCAATTTATTCATTGTTGATACATAAAAAAATACAGCCAGAAAAAATATTTGCACTACCATTCACTGCTTTTCACGCAGGCTTGGCCCTCACTCTTTCGCTTTCTATATCCTATCATGTCACAAGTCCCATCCCCTACTTTTCTCCAATCGATTGGTGTCGGCTTAGCGCATTTAAAATTTATTGAATTAATTTTTTCCTCAAGCGTCAGCATCGTTGCGTGCCAATTAAATCGCAAATTCCTCGCCACTCAACACTAATTAGATACCAGAAGTCAATACGCGCCAACACGCGCATAACTGCTTATATGCACAAACAAACACACGCACGCAAATAGTATATATTTAGTAGCAAAGTCAAAACCAACTTGAATGCTGCCCCAAATAAAATGAAGAACCATAATGTTGCTTATACGCTACGTGGGGCTGCTGCGACTGCTCCCACTGCTTTGCCCAAATCGGTTTCATTTATTTATTTATTTATTGAGTCTATGGTTTGCCCTAAAAAATTCATACGCGAATCATGCGCTAATCGAAAATCAATACGTGGCTGCCTACAGTCGCACACCAAACCTTTCCATTGGTGTTGATGCGCGGCAAAAAATTGTAATTAATTTATTAACCACGCCGCCAAAAGCACGCATTATGTGTTTGTTTGTTTGCTTGCTTGTTTGTTTCTGTGTGAGTGAGGATGCTTGAAACATCGAATCCCATGGCGTGTAGATTTTATAGCAACAACAACAACAGCAACAATACTTAACGCCTGCCATTGTTCTTGCTGCGCCATTTGCCTTCACGCAAAACGCTTCAATACAATTCACACAACTGCCGCAATAAGTGGAGCATCAATAATGTGTTCGGTAAGTGTGCATAAGTATGTATATTTGTGTGCGTGTGTGTGTGTGTGCGCGGAAGACTGCCATAGCGTGCGTGCCTGCCACTAGCTGCCGCTTAAGTGTGCGCTTTAAGTGAACGCCACAAAAATCGGCTCGTACTATGCACACATGACTAACAAAGATTTTGCATAAATTTTGCATTGTACCGGCTAACACGCACACCCACGCACGCGGCCGACACGCAAATGCACTCACCACGCGCACGCGGATATTAACGATGCCGCGCTGGGACTGCGCCCGACACATTGGCGGACGCATAAAGCTTCGGCCGCACGCTGAAGGTTATGTGGCCTGAAAATGTTCTGCACCGACACTCACGCTGCGCTGTTGAAGGCAATTTAATTGGCATTAACATTTCATGAAAGCTGTCACTGCGTTAATATTACCTTTCGCCATTATTTTAATGCACACAGCTTGTCGATGCTTGTCAACTGGCTGCCGTACAGCGAGCTGACCTTGAAATTTCACAGAACAAACAGCACCGCTTGCGACCACTGCGAGCCATCCGCATCATACGATGGAAGCAATTTCAAACGCGAATTCAAATTGCCAACTATGAACATTGGAATAATACAAACTATATTATTGTTAACATATTGGAATAATACAAACTATATTATTGTTAACATATTTTTTTTTTGGGTCGGTACACCTGTCATCTGGTGCCCGAATATCTGTTTGAACCTCATCTGTCGGAAGTTTTTGCGTGATAGCTTTCTAAAAAAATCAGTGTTTGCTGTGTTGTTCGAATTTTACAATGTTTTTTGTTGACCACAGAGTTTAACGGAAATGTTGTGTTTCTAATGAAACGTTTAAAACTTCTCAAAGAAAGTGTGGGTCACATGAGGCCAGAATTGTGGAGAGACAACTTGTGGTTTCTTTAACCACGACAAAGCAACTAGAGTCCGACCGATTAATCGGCATCGGCATCGGCTAGTATCGGCCAATAAAATTGGTATCGGCATCGGCTAGTATCGGCATCGGCCAAAAAAATAGGTATCGGTATCGGCCTTTTTTGGCCGATGCCACATCGGCCGTTTGTGGTCGACGATGCATCGGCCTATTTTTCTGCTTTCATTTTTTTGTTTTCATTTTTTGTACCAACGGGTTCTTATACCCCTTTTCAGTAATGTATTTTTAGATACTTTTTAATATAAATGTTTCCTAGAAATGTTTTTTTTTTAAACTAGGTATTCTTAAAACCACAAATTTTCTCGAAATGTCTATGCATTTCGTCTCTTAATGTGGATATCAGAAGAAGGGACATTTAATTTTTCAATCTTATCCTTCTTTTTTAATTGAAAGCATTTCTTTTAACAGGCATTTTATTTTTTCCAAATTTGTTTTCTGACTTCTTCCCACTGCATCTGTACAACGGGTAGCAATTTGAGAGTACAAATTTTAATATAAAAATCGTAATTCTAAGTTGAATAAAAAACTGAATTTGTATGCAATATTTACGTCACTATTTTTGTTTCTCTCTCAGTGGATAAATGTGATATATTATTTTTTTTGAAGGAAGCGTTGGGATATGTGTATTGCTGTCAATAAAGACTACTTCGAAGAAAATAAAATTAAAGTCAAGGAAGAATTTTTCTGGGAATTTTTGCTATCAGAAGATAGTAGCTCAGGTTAGTTTTTTTGTACAGGGTTATTTTCTTAATGAGAAAAAATACCAATTATTAATGCGAGTTACTGAGTTACTTTCTAAGCTCTCTAAATTTCTAGTTTTCCTTATTGTTTAAATCGCATAGATCGTTGTAGTTTTTCCAACTGCTGCTGTTTTGGTGCATTTATAATGAATCTTCACTGTAGTTCTCATATGGCAACAGACATTAGCTGATAATGGTAAAAAGTTATTAACCCTCCATTACTATCGTCAGGGTGGAATCCACCCTGTGAGTTCAATTTCTTAGTAAAATATAGATTTTTTAACCAAAGTGGTAATGAAGTTGTATTTTTTATAAAATACATTTACATATTTTTGTTCACCTTTTGGCGACAATTTTTTTAAATAACGTATAGACAATTTACTTAGTAGAAAATCCTTACAAATTATGCGCTAGGATAAGTTAAAAAATTTTTTTTATTACTTTTTTGGTGATATTTCAATTTAATAATTACCGAATTATTTTAAGTTATATCAATTTTGCTGATCGTTTTTTCATGTTAGGACAATTTTGCAAAATTTAAAAATTATAAATGACAACTAAAAAGTCGAAAGAAAAATTTTGCAAATACGATATTAATTAATTTATTTGAAAATATAAACTAAAATTGTCACAACTTTACTTAGAATTAACTCCAATAAAGATTTATTTCGTCAAAAGTGTCACAATTTGAATTAGGACTATTTTGCATTGAGCTGCAGCGATCAAATAGCATCAAACTTCTTGACGACACAACTAAAAGTAGGTCACTATATGTGGCTATGAAAAAGATATAAAAACAAAAACAACATGCTGAAAATGTGAAATATATATTTCCAAAATCTACAGTAACCCACTTTGCAATGAATCAATCAATTCAACATTGCCAGAAATGAACGCAAGCTATGACGACATGTTTGATAACCTTAAAAGGTAGCAGGTATATTGTTGATTTTTGTTTGAGTTTTTACGCAAAATTTTACCTCGGTCCGAAAAAAATTATAAAATAATTATTTATTACTTATTTTTTTAGCTTTCTAAATCACTAAGCCCAAGAAACATAGCTTAAATATTGTTCAAGATGTGGCTATTTTCCCAATACAACTTTTTATTTCATATTTTTTTCTTGAAATGAGATGCACATAAACAAATGTTTATATTAAATAAGTGAATTAACAAAATTAAACAATTTATTTTTGTTTTTACATGTTATGATGTTCTGATTATGAAAAAATTAGATTTTTGTTTATTTTACCTCAATGGATAAGTAAAACAGATAATCAAAAGTTGTGGGTGGATTACACCCATAGTTAGTAATGGCGTTAGTGTAATAGACGATAGTAATGCAGGGTTAATTTAATATTATTAATTTCCACTAATAGGAATAATATGCATGTCTTCTACATTACTTAACCAAATATTGAATAGAAAGTCACACTAAATTTTAATTAATTGCAAACATTTACAACGGCATTTAACAGCAATTTTACCATTTTAGTTCAATTCTTAATGCAAATAATACAACTTTAACAATAAAAATTGTGCATTTGCAACGCTTCACACAAATTTCGGCAATTTATAGTGAAACAAATATACAAATATATACTTATATATATAATTATGTTAATGTAAATTTGCATCATAAATGCTTAGATCATCATAGAGCTTAGATTTGAAATTTAGAACACACATAGCAACAACACACATGCCAACAGTGGCAACACGAGTGAGGCCGCGACTGAAGATGTCTGTCGCGGTCGATATGAAATGCGCGAAATTATTCATGAGCGCACAGAAAAGCAGCTATAGTTCACACACACACACACACACGCACACAAATAATCAGGCAGGCATACGAACAACCAACGTAGACACGGCACCACAGCAGACTACAATAACAAATCCGAACGAAGCGCCTCAATGTGGCGAATTTGAGTGCGTTGCACTTCTTATGCATTTCACTAGTCAGTCAGTCAGTCTGACATAAACATATATATAGGGTGTTTTTTTTAGAGGTATAGAACTTCGAATTGAAATAAAACACAAGAAAATCGTTTTAATGTCCATCAATTTGGCTTTATTGGAAGGATAATTTTATGCCATTAATGTTTAAATATGATTTCGGGCATGTGGCCGCCGCGGCTGGCTCGAATAAAACCAATTCTACAGGTCCAATTTTCAACCACTTTTTCGAGCATTTGGGGCCGTATGTCGGCAATAACGCCACGAATGTTGGCTTCCAAGTCCCCTAACGTTTCTGGTTTGTTGGCGTAGACGAGCGACTTCACATATCCCCAAAGAAAATAATCCAATGGTGTCAAATCACACGATCTTGGTGGCCAATTGACAGGTCCATTCCGCGAAATTATGCGCTCATCGAATGTTTCCTTCAATAAATCGATTGTGACGTGCGCTGTGTGGCATGTAGCGCCGTCTTGTTGGAACCACAACTCATCCACATTCATGTTGCGCAAAATCTTCCATAAAGTTGATGGACAAAGCTCCAATTGCTGTGCACGGTGGCGAATCGATTCATTCGGGTCCTCTTCAACATTTTGCTCTACAGCGGCAATTGTTTCTTCGGTGCGCACTGTTCGACGTCTCTGCGGATGCGTATTATCACATAGAGTAAACGTAGTGCGAAAACGACCCATGGTTAACCGAATTAATTGCTCTGATGGACGATTATGTCGACCATAAAATGGACGGAGCTTGCGGTAAACTTCGCGAACTGAACCATTATTTTCGAAATAAATTTGCACGATTTGCAAGCGTTGTTCTTTTGTCAACCTGTTCATGATGAAATGGCAAACCAAACTGAACATAAATGACATTAGAGTTGCCAGATTTGACCACAAAATGCCAGTTTTATCTCTATTCGAAAAACAAACCTCTAAAAAAAACACCCTATATATATGTTGACTGTGTTTGTGTAAGTAATCACATTGAGCATGCAAAATTGATTGCATCGAACACGAAAATCTTGAAGATTTAAGTTACGCATTAGTGACGCCTGGATCACAACGGAATCCATGCAAACGTGAAGCGCGCCAATATTAAACTCTCAAGAAGACTCACACAATATTAAGTCATGTCGTAATGAATGGAGTAGGTCCTATGTTATTGCTACTAACTAAAATTATGCAGAAATTAGACGATGCAAAGTCTTTAGTGAGAGAACCCAGAAGCGTACATTTACCCCACATTACAAATTTTATTCTGACTGAACTAACTGAAAGCATTTGCCGTCCTTAGAAGCTTATTTCTAACGAAACAGTCAGATTAGTTTGTTATGTTTTAAATATATTAAGATCATAAAAAAATTGTTTCTATTTTGAAATCAAACTAATTTTCTGTTCAGACAGCCAAAAAAATTGAGCCAATTAAGTTCTTAATTGAGTTTATGACTTTTGCTGTTCACACAACTTAATTTAGTTTACAAATGAATTCAGCTGTTATCGAAAATGATTTTGACATTTGACATGACATTTATTGAAAATTTAGTAATATTTATTCAACATCCCTACTGATACACACAACTTTTAAACAAAATTTCAAAGCAAAAATTTGTTAACCCTTTCGCTACAGGTTTTTACTGGGGAAAGTTAAAATTTTAAATTTTACGTCTTAGGCTTCTATGTGGTTATATTAGCAACATTCCATAAGAAATTTTTAAATTTTTATACTCGGACCCTGTATTTTAGAGTGTTTTTCTATGAGAGTAACCACATCGTTGCGGCTGTAATAATTACTTAAACATAAAACTTTTTACGCATAACGAAAATTTTAATATTTCTTCATTTACTTCAGCCAAAATTAAAAAAAAAAGTATCTAAATTGAAAGAAAACGTCAAATTAAAAAGTTATCTAATTTTTCTGCTTCTTCTTCCTTTACTATGTCAAAATATACCATTAAAAAACCTGTATTATCTTCATATTCTTTAAACTTAAATATTCAGTTTATTAATTTCGTATTTTTCCTAACACTTCAAACTATTCTAAGGACCAACACAAAATGTATTCTTGAAACCTTAGAGGGTTAAGACGTCCACAAAGTAGCATGTTGCCATATGGCAACAAAATAGCGAAAGGGTTAAACAAAATTTAACAGCAACAATTTGTTAACAAACGTCTTTTACCTTTGTCAGTTTCCCCATTTTCAGTTTAGTTGGGTCAATTGTGAATGAATTTATTTATCGATAACAACACGACACAGGGTTGCATGGCAAATTAAGCTCAAATTATGGTCAATTTAGAGCTAATTGCCCAATTTGCTAAATTGAGATTTTCGTATAGTAAATTTAGTTCAATTTAGACCTAAATTGAGAATAAATTGAGAAAATGTCATAACACTAGAAAAACCATTGCGGTCATTTGACGGCTTTTCATTTTTAAATATCTGTATTTTCCTTAGTATTTCTATCAACTTTTGCTTTGGTGACTTTTATTTTGTATCGTGAAAAATTTTATATTTTCTTTTAATTTATATTGTCAAAAATTAGCCAAATCCGATGTGTACTTTTCGAGATATCAGTGAATATAATATTTAGTATTTGTATTTGTAAAAAACGTGCGGTCTTTCTAGTGATAATTGTCTAAATAGAGTATTAAGACATCAAACAAATACAACATTAACATGCAAAACAGTAAAACAGCATTATTCCTTTGCAAAGTTTCGTAATAAAATTCGTATTAAAAGTTCTCTTTGTTAAGAACTATGCAAAATTTATGCTGGAACTTTTTAAGATGCACTTCAATCAGAAAAACATGTTTTGTTTTTTTAAATTTTGGAAATTATATTTTTTCATGCATTAAATACCTTAAATTTGACCCACGCTAAATCGCTCAAATATTCAGTATTATTTTTTCCATGATTTTGTTTTGTTTTTACGTTACGTTTTACGCTTCCAGCGCGACTTGAACAACGCACGCACAACAAAAACCATACAACAATGCAATAATAACACAAAAAAACACAATAACAACAACAACCACAAGCGATTTAAAGACAATAGCTGTAATGACATGCAAATCTGCTGGCAAACGCCTAAACACGCACTTGAACGCCTCCACGCACAGCAGCACTGCAACAAGAACAACAACTCGACACATTTCTTTTGCTTAGCATTTAAACACAAATGTTATGCCATTGATATGGGCAACAAAAGTAACAACAAAGGTGGCATAAAATTAGGCGCTGCGGTGTCCTCGCTCAGCCCAACACTCGAGCTGTCGCTTCCGCCCTCTTTGTCGATGTATCTGTTTGTGCGCAAAGTGAATTAAATGAATTGGCATTTTCGTACCACCCCTTAGCCCGACCTTCAGCACTTGTTCTATTGTTGTTGTTGTTGTTGTTGTGCGCTTTTCATTTAAATTTGCCGGCAATTTTGTTATGGCATTTCAAGAGCAAATTTTAATTTCCTGCCATGTGGCAACAATAAAAACAACAACAACAAGTGTTATAAGTCAAATATTGCCTTAAACGGTGGCGGTCAAAGCACGAGGCTTATACGGCAAATGCCTAGGGCGACATGTTGGGAAAAAATATTTGAAATGGGCGCCAAATTTCACAAAAATATTGTCTTTAAGTTACATTCATACAAATATTCCCACATGTTCATTGTAATTTTGAATATCGATAGATTTGTATGAACAAATTTGAATGTAAACAGATCACATGTGGTTGATAATTTTCGTAAGTATTTTAATAAATATTTTTAAAAAAATTTGGGGGCGGCACTCAGCATATAAGCTTTGTCCGCCACCGGCTTTAAATGTCACGAGTGAAAATGAGACAGCAGGAAGTGCGAACGGAAGTGAAAAAATTTTAGCAGGAAAGAATGTAGGCTGGCGGAAAGGGCTTAGACTGGATGGAAGAAAAACAGTCGAGGCGTGTTCTTATTGTTGCTTGTTGTTGAATTTAAACAAATAAAATAATAAACAGAAAATTCAAAGCTTTCGCAGAGAAGATGGCAGAAGTACGAACAAGACTAAAGGCTTGAAATTTGATAATGTGGAGGAAGAACAGACAAACCGAAGCGGCATATTTGGCGTATTTCAATTGGGAAATGGTCTTTGTTTGAAAATCGCGGCAGAAAAGAAAATTTACTTTTGTTTACCACCGACGAGTATTTTATTCTATGCGGCAGTTGTTTTATATTTCTTTCTTACTTGCGAATGCTTGAGGATTTCTCACATGACAAAATAAGAATTCCACAGCAAGTTTTAAGGCGCTCGAAAAACATTAAAAAAAATTAATTTTCGCATGGCAGTGAAACGGGCTTCAAAAAACATAGTCAATAACACTGTGCGTGAAATTTACCCTAAAAAATTCAGACATGGGGGGACCTACTGAGCGACTTTCTATAGGTATACTGAGTTGAGATCCACCAGCCGTTTGGCTGGATTGGCTCTAGTTTAACCCTTTCAGTCACAATGTCCAATATATTGGACTACAGCCCATACAATTCATACAGAACGGGTTTATTTTCATGTCGGAAAGGGTTAAGAGAAATCCGACTTTGAAGTTTGCTCATTTTAGTCGAGTTCGTCGCTTAAGTCTTCGAACGTTTAAATGCTAATAGGTCCTAAATCGTTCCGAATATCGCTTTACTGTCTTCGGCAAGTTTGTAGATATTGTAACGACCAACAAATTTGCTTAAGACACCAATCCAAAAAAAATACATTCAAACTGTGTTTTCGACAAAAATGTCCCAAAAACCCCACTTTCGTCGAGGCATAAAAACAGTATAGCGAACCCTCGTGAAAAAATAAATGAGTATGCTTTTATATAGAGGGTTGGCTCCTGCATCTAACAAACTAAAAATTTTGCCTGGGAAACGCCCATAAAAGGCGTGGCTCGGCGTCAAAATTCAAAGTTTTTATCAAAAAAACTCAATTAATCTCCAACTGATTTACACGATATGGGTATACAAACGAAAGGTAATTATTATTTCATACTTTTCTTTTGATGTGCAACATTAGATACGTAAGATGTACTAATAAAAAGTTTTAAGCGAAAAAAACATTTTTGTATTAAAATTTTTTGTTAACGGATTTTTTTCTCGAAACAATCCATTACTAAGGTACAATAAGTTTTCTACCATATTGTAGCCTGTGAAATTCCCTTTACAATGAAATATAAAAATGTATACTTTTGTTTTTTCTGAATATATTTTTTAAATTTTTTTCTAACTTGACTCTCTGGCTTTGGACCCAGCCATTTCATATTCACCTTCGCAATCAATTTAATGTTAAAAAATTTCTTCAGAAAAAACAAAAATATCAAATGTTTTATATTTCATTGTAAAGGGAATTTCACAGGCTACAATATGGTAGCAAACTTAATGTACCTTAGTAATGGATTTTTTCGAGGAAAAATCCGTTAAACAGTCTTGCGTCTGAAGAATCGCGGACTGTGACTTAATGTTCTGATATGCGATTCGCTTGAGTTGACTTTGTATTAACCGTAGACCTACGTTGGGGTCTTCGACAAATTTTGTTTTGTACTTTTAATATTTTTTAAATTTGTTATTATTTTTAGCTGTTTTTTCATGACTTTCTTACTTGGACTACTATCTATCGAAATCAAACCGTTTCATATTTTAAAAACTACATTGGCTTGCATTTTTTGTAATTTGTGTCATTTTTGTCAAAACGACCCAGTTTTCGACCCGTTATATGTCGAAGCGTTTTTTATTCGAATTTCATCGTGATTTCATAGCAAACGCAAGTAAAAGTGTAAATTATTATTTATTTTATTTCAAATAAAAAAGTTTATTGCGATAAAATGTCAAATTGTCAATGTCAAAATAAAACAGAGCTTGTCTGCTGCGAATGCCTAAAAATGTTAATTTGTTAATGAATAGTTTAGGTTGAAGCTGTTTTCTTCATTTGTGTTTTTTTTTATTTTTCCTATAGTCAGTAAATTCTTTATGTTCATTGGCTTATTAAATTAATAAATAAATAAACAAATATCTGCAAAAATAAGCGCAACCGTAAAAAATGCCTTGAAAGTGCCTTAAAAACTTCAAATAAATACTACCATTGTATTTTATTTTAAGTTTTTGAATAAACCGTACCAAAAAATTTTGTTTTTTTAAATAAACGTTAATTTTTGTACTAACTCCCATATATGAGGGTAGAAAACGCCCTTACGTAAGATTAGTCGTTTTTTTTAACGTAGGTCTACGGTTAAAAATGAAAATAAATATTTATTTTCAACTTTTTTAGAAAAAGTTTGGAAATTCAGACAAGTTTAAGTAAGCGAATAAAAAAAGTCGGCACAATGAAAATAACTTTACTGATAAGGACGATGGTAATAATCTGAAATTAAACCAAAAACCTAGAACCTAATCTTCTTATCTTACCTTCTTATTCTTGAACTTCTGAGTCTAGAATGGAAATGGAACGAAGATCCATCAGTGGAGAGAAGAAGTAATTTTCACAATTTCAAAAGTCCACCAAACACTAACTCATCATTATCACAAAACACACTTTTCGTAAGGCAAACATGAAGCGACACTATGGCTAAGAAAATTGAGAGAAACTAACAATCAGGAGCAAAATATTTACACAAAGAGTCAAAAGGAATGCAAGCATAAGAAGAAGAAGAAAATAAGAAGTGAACTATGCTGTGCATTCGGTGACTGAAGCATTTAGGAACTGTAAATTCGGATCTCAATGCAATCGAATGGCCTGCGTTGCGTTGACTGTACACGAGCCGATTGACAAAGGACACAGATGCCACTGCAGTTGAATGCTGCCGTTGGCAAAGTGCTCGACAGTGGTGGACGGCAATTGGCAAAGGGCAGAACGATACAGCCAAATTGGCTTTACATCACATGGCTTTTAATCAAACTAAAAGCCAAACGAGCAACAACAAAGCAGCCGAAAGTGTAAATGTGTAAACGAAATGCCCGAAATTGTGTTGCAACAGACCAGCAACGTATTGCATCAAAAAAATCTGAATGGGTTTTCAATACTCACTCAAGTTGGGCTCAAATCGAAGCCACTAACACGTTAGTAATAACAAGTTGTATGGTCAATAGTTGATAATGTTATGAATCAATAACTGTCAAATGCCAAAAACATATGTGGCAATTTTCTGGCTCACTTCGAAACTTTGTACAAGTTTGTTGAACCAAAATTGATTTACTGATACAAGTATGTTTTAATACCCATATTTCATGAAACAATTAAATCTTCTTTGCAAAAAGAGCACGAAAAAATTCCAAGAAAAGGAAGCTTTCAATCACGAAAATTCATTGCATAGCTGCCTTGATTTACGCGCTGCAAAACAGCCAAAAATACCATCAAGTAAAACTTTGCAAGGTGAAAACAAACACCAACAAATTACCAAAGCATGGCAGATACATATTTATAAATAATATACATATATTTATTTATAGCGAAAAATGAAAATCTGAAAAATAGCTTAAATTTCATTTAAGTTAAATCATGTCGAAAATATTAACAAAAGAAAATATGGAAACTCGTAAAAGCTGATACCATGCGAACGTTTTCGACAAGAAAAAATGTAAGAAAGTGGCACAATATGCTGAGCCGCTGTGAGTAGACGTGTGCGTGTGTGGGTGTAATGGCAAGAAGAAGACTCTTGTGCTCATTTCAATAAAGCGAGTAAACACGAGAGGTGGCAATTGACGAGTAGTTGTGGGCGTAGTGTGGGTAAAGTTAAGAATTTGAAGTAAACATTTCAAGTAGATATTGAAATTTAGTTGAACTTTAAATTTTCATGCAGAACAAAGTTGGGTTATGTTGAGTTAACCCTTCCGCTATTTTGTTGCCATATGGCAACATGCTACTTTGTGGACGTCTGCATCCTCTATGGTTGCAAGAATACATTTTTTTGTTGGTCCTCAGAATAGTTTGAAGTTTTAGGAAAAATACGAAATTAATAAACCTAATATTTACGTTTAAAGAAGAGAAGTATACACGTTTTTTTAATGGTATATCTTGACATAGTAAAGGAAGAAGAAGCAGAAAAAATTAGAGAACTTTTTAATTTGACGTTTTCTTTCAATTTAGATACTTTTTTTTTTAATTTTGGCTGAAGTAAATGAAGAAATATTCAAATTTTCGTTATGCGTAAAAAATTTTATGTTTAAGTAAATATTACAGCTACAACGAGGTTGCTCTCATAGAAAAACACTCTAAAATACAGGGTCCGAGTATAAAAAACGTAAAAACGTAAAAGCGTAAAACGAAAAATTTTAAGTTTTAACTTTCCCCAGTAAAAATCTGTAGCGAAAGGGTTAAGGCAGCTTAGAGCTGCACAGAGAGAAAATAAGTTTGTGTAGTTTTGTTTTAAATTTTGATTTTGTTAAAGGATTCAGTATCTAAGCTGTGGTCTAGTCTTGGTCCTGTTTTCTAGATTCAGCGAATTTTTCTGGTGTAAATTATAGCATCCACTGCAAAATGTTCACAAGTCATACACAGGAAAACTCTTCATATAAGAAAAAATAAAAAAATGTGTATTGTTTTTATTTTTCTCAAAAAAACTTTTAATATAAGAAAACATTTCTATAAAAAAAAAAAATTTTTTAAATATATATTGTTAATTTTTTCTTAAAGAGAGCACAAATTATAAGTGATGTGCACCTTTGTGCACTCTTTTTTAATATTTTTATAAATCAGCTTTTAAGAAACACTAAATAATGCATTTAGTCCGCTGTCATGTCATAAAAACATGAATATTAAAATTAATTCATTTTTTCTTAATAAATATATAATTCAACCAAATCCGCCACGTGCTAATTTCACAGTCCAATAAAATCGACTTAGCTCTCCTAAAAGGGCACTCAAGGTTAGCCAGCTCTTTCGATATTTTCAATGAAGAATGGCTTTTGCCACAAAAGCCCATTCCATAAAAAGCGCATTTTATTGAAATTAATACTAACTTAATATCTTATAAAAGGCATTTCATATATACACATTAAGAAGATAATTTAAAGCAAACACCACAGCACAACTCACAGCTTAGCGAAATGTTTAAAGTGCACAACCACGCAAAATATTTTTAAGACATACAGAAATATTTTAATACATTTGCCCGAAAATGGTTAGCTCAACTTTATACGAAACGAAACCTACATATGCGTCAGCGCTAACTATTTAGTTGGCCTATGCGTCCATTGACGACTAACCACATAGTGGACATTTTTTCATGTCAACTTTTTATTTTATGGAATTTGCTTTCATAGATGATATTCGTTATTGGATCAAAGACATCGCTGGCTATGCGCCTAATTATGCAGCATTTCAATCAAAACAACACAAGTGAGACGGCCGCAATGACGCTTGATTTGCCAGTGATTTGCTTGATACGCGGACTTAATGAAATTCGCGCAATCGCTGGACGCTGTATTAATTTTCCTATAATTACGCATAGTTTTCCTCATTGGCTTTCGAAGAAAAGCGCTCAAATCGCCGAGTATTAGTCGCTAATCCACGGCACAGCGCACACAGTGCCGGCGCCATTCATCATTCCAAAGTGTTGGCACATTGCTTTCAAACTCATTGGACACTGAAAGCACTTTGCAGTTGGTCTGTGATTTGCAACTATAGACAAATGCTTGTATGTGTGTGTGTGTGTGTGTGTGTGTGTGTGTGTGTGAGGCCATCAACCTATTCAAATGCGACGCATACAAAAAAATTTTGACAACTTTGTGTGCACAGACAGACAGTTTGTCTTCTTTACACTCTGTGCCTTCTGGCCGCAGTTGTTCATTACGAAACTTTTGCAAATTGCGCTGGTTTTTCTTTACAACACTTTTTCTTAGTCATTTATTGACAGCTGGCCATTAATTTTCACATGCAATTTTCTTAACAAAAAATTATTATAAATATATAAAATCATCTCTTCGACAGCAAAAGCCAGTTTTTATACGTTTGCACATAACTTCATTGAATACGAGGGAATTCACAAAAGTTCACTCAGCCGTGCACTGCACTATGTTTGTGATTAAATCTTTACAAAAATAAGTTAATAACCTCAGATGCTAGTGCTGCCTTTTCCGTTTATATTTATACATATTGATTGAATTAATGTAGTAATAAATAAAATTAAAAAGTAGTTTACACCTCGAAAGAAGTAAAACTCTTGTTGCACAATGGGAAAGATTTGGCACAGCTACACTGCGATCTGACAATCTACTGGGCCCCCAAATATGAGATCAATGTTCAAATTTGTACCTTCGCTCCTGGACTCTTTGAACTCAAGTTCTTGATTATTTCCTTGAGCCAACTCGAATATTTCCTGTGGCAACTAAATACAATGATGGCTTATGCGAAGGTGGAACTATGCGACTAACAATGCTGTTAGTAATCCTTAGATTCCTTAGACAACATCGGTCTTTCTCTCTAAGACTATCTGTCTATCTTCAGATACTATCTAAACACAAATTACTAAACTGCAAAGTAATTTTAGTAGAGTTTTAAAGTTCAGTATTCAGCATCGAACACCTGTTTCTACTTACGGTCCAGCATGACAAATCCTCGCCAGATGTTTGAGTCAAGTTAATGAACTAGCTGTCACTACGCTAATCTTCTAAATTGTCTTTTAAGAATAAAACTCACCTAAATATACAACCTTTGCTTAACCTATAGAGTTCGATTTTGTTTGGTGTTTGTTATTGATTCACATTACTCAGTGAACTTAACCAAAGATCAGGGCATCAAAAGCATTCTTCACATGTCTCTTTCATCATTAGCTACCTTGATCAGTCAATCATGAGGCGCGCCTCTGTATGATCATTCGAAACTCATCACCCAGTCGAGGGACACCGATGACTCTGACGATTCTTTTTGTTCAATCAACTTCTTAGCACTTTACACAGCTTTATCAGGAAATTTCCTCCTAGATTTAGGAAATTCTTGGCCTTTTGGGAGAATTTTTAGTAGGAAGAATTGTTTAGGAGAAAGTTTATGAGATTTTTATTTTATGTTAGGGTATTTTTTGGATCTTTAGTGGATTTTTTTAAGATTTTTGGATAACGAAGTATGATGTATTGGGAACCCTGGCAACAAAACATATTTTGGCAACTATTTTAACTGTCAAAGCACCCAATTGCGTTAAACATTTTCAAGCTTACAAAATGTAAGCTCGTTCTATCTCGTTCTCACTTATTGCTGTCCGCTGAAATTCCGCTAAAAACGGCGGTTTTTATTTAATTAATTTGTTATGTTTTGTTTCTGTTAAGTTTTCCGTTAATCCCGCCAAAAACGGCACTTTTTACTTAATTAATTTGTTATGTTTTGTTTTTGTTAAGTTTTTGTTGTTAAGCTGAAGATGAATAAAAAAGGCTACAAAAAATTGTATGTGTATATTTTTATTTTTTATGAGAAGTTTAATCCTTTAAAATGACGCAACTTATAAAAAAAATTTAGGAGGGTTTTTTAACTTTTGTGAGGAAATTCCATTATTTTTTTAAAGTTTTGGGGGAAAGTCATTTCAAGTATCTGGCAACACTGCAGCTCAGTATGAACACTTTCAGTAAGAATAAAGCAAAACTCGCTGCATGCTTTTTCAGTTTTCTTGTACAAAATACACAACACAAGACGAATATTAAACTCTTAACACTGGAAAGACCGCAAATCTTCCATACCTACAAAGACTACATATCATATCTGCTGATATCTCGAAAAGTACACATTGGATTTTGCTAATGTTTCACTAAATAACACTAAATAAATATAAAATTTTCCACAATAAAAAAATAAAAGCCACTAAAGCATAAGTTGAGAGAAATTCTAAAGGAAATGCAGCTATTTAAAAATTAAAAACCGTCAAAATGACCAAAAGTTCTTCTTCTTCTGAGCACATGAAATTTCAATTGATAAATGCTTCATGGTACTCGTTAGTGATATTTTTCCACTAATTCACTTACGACAAAGGCGGCATTCAATTGCACAACTCGTGCCATAAGAATAAAAAAATAAATATTTGCATGTTTTTGCTGTCATCACCATGAAAACGCATATTTCATGCTCATCATTGTGTCATCAGTAGCGGCGTCATTGTGCGGTTTGCTGATATTTTCATCATTCGTAAACGTCAAAGCCTCTCAAATTAAGACAAAATACAGCGAAAATCGCACGTAATAAAGTGAAAAACATAAGCAACAATAACAATCATGTTGTCGCTTTGCGCCAGCTTGAGATACGTAACAGTTGGAAATGGCCAAATGCTGGGCCGACACAACGTTGCGTTCGACTGGAATTTCAAGTTTGCTCTGGCAGAAGTGATTGAACTGTACCGAAACTGGAACTGAACTGCACTCAATCAACGCAGCAGCAGCAACTGTGGCCGGTCATCCACACATGCTGCAAGCCTGTGCGGACGTGTGTATGTGTGTGTGTGTATGTGTGTGTGTGAAAGGATTTTAATTATAGTCGCCATTATACGGAAACAGGAAAATCACAAAACACCATCGTTTGCACTACAACAATTACAACACCTCATACCTGTGGGGAAAGGAAAACAAACCAACAAAAATGTCCGATGCGCAGCTAAATGGAAAGTGAAATGTGGCCGTAATTGCAAAAACCAATACGTAACGTGTGGCGAAATGGCAAAATAATTACAAAGTAATTATAAAGTAATTTATTGCCATTAAGCGAACCGAAAGACAGTCAACAACAAATACGAAAAAGATGACGAATAAAACGCGTGCAACTTTACTTAGCTTACGCCACGTAAGCAACAATACTTACGCATACGCAATGCATGAATATGTGAGTGTGTGAGTGAGTGGGTGTTTTTGTTAGTATATTTATAGATTTGTGCTCATTTCCACACGACAAACAACCAGCTAACCAGCACACCGGCCCGCCCACGTGCCGCCACGTATTTGTGGTTACTTTGACATGGTTTCAATCTCTTCATACCGCAAAATCATACAAATTGTAAATTATTTAATGTGAGGCGCACAACTTTATTACTTTGCCGTTGCCTTGGCACTGTGCGTTCAAATCTTAAAATCACAGCGTTGACTTTTGAGCAACACAAATCATTGCTAAATGAAAGGCAATCTGTTGCATTTTGTTTTCCATCTACTACCGACAAAACTTTGGCAAACTTTCCCACTACTGTCCAGGTCATTCACTGTTAACCGCTTTCTGCAAGCCCCCTGTACTCTCCTGAATACTTTTGCCATTTACTCAAACATCTCGGCCCAAACGGGCGGATTAGTTTAGTTCATATTGCGAGTAAGAACTCCTAATCTGTAAATTCATACTTTTCAAAATTATTTAATTTCTAGTATTCCTTAGTCCTGCATATTCAATCCATAATCGTTGCTTTTCAAACAACCACATTATACCCTACTCCGTAATAAGTGGTCTTTTCTTCTTACCTCGAACACCATACTCCAAACTAAGTACTCCTTACTCCATACTTTACACTTCAAACTAAATATTCCAAACTCCAAACTCCATACTCTCTACTCTCTACCATACTTCATACTCCATACTCTCTACACTCTACTCCGTACTCTATAGAGTAGAGCTCTACTCTCTACCCTCTACTTTCTACTCCATTCTACCTATTCTCTACTCTCTACTCCCAACTCCCTACTCTCTACTCTCTACTCCCAACTATCTACTCTCTACTCCATACTCTATACTCCCTATTCTCTACTCGATACTCCTTATTATCTACTCTTTACTGCCAACTTCCTATTCCATACTCCATACTCCATACTCCATACCCCATACTCCATACTCCATACTCCATACCTCATACTTCATACTCCATACACTCTACACTCTACTTCATACTCTATACTGTATAGAGTAGAGCTCTACTCTCTACTCTCTACTTTCTACTACATACTCCCTATTCTCTAGTAGAGAATCTCTACTCTCTACTCCGTACTCCCTATTCTCTACTCCCAACTATATACTCTCTACTCCATACTCCATACTCCCTATTCTCTACTCCATACTCCTTATTCTCTACTCTTTACTCCCAACTTCCTATTCCATACTGCATACCTGATACTCCATACTCTCTACACTCTACTTCATACTCTATACTGTATAGAGTAGAGCTCTACTCTCTACTTTCTACCCTCTACTTTCTACTACATGCTCCCTATTCTCCACTCTCTACTCTCTACTCCCAACTCCCTACTCTCTACTCCCAACTCCCTACTCTCTACTCCCTACTCCATATTCTCTACTCTCTACTCTATAGAGTAGAGCTCAGTAATCGGACCTGGCAAATACAAAATCGTAGTGACATTTGCAAAAAATCGTAGCAAAACCAAAATTTGCGTAGTGAATTTAAAAAAAAAAACCACTTAAGTTGACATCGTCCGTCTTTCACAATCATGCATAGAATTGGTTGGTTAGGTTAGGTTGGGTTAAAGTAGCTGTCTGGGCGTGTGACCTGTTGAAAGACACATTTAGGCCGCAAAAAGTACCCATTGTGATACCACAAGGAAAAAATGATCTGACTTACTGAAAGTCGATGTGCCTATACAAGTCAATTTGTTTGTGGATAAAACCTAGCAAGTCCCTTAAGTTGACTGATCTGAGGTCATTCAAGTTGTCGAAAAAAGGAGAGCCTAGGGATTTCCAAATTGGCAAGGAGAGAGGCGAGCAGTGACAGAGAAGGTGAGGTTATAGTCGCTTACTCCTCTTCGTTTTAACAAATGCGGTAAAAGTTCCAAGACTCTGAATAGGTCTTAGTCTGTAGGCATGACGACCGAATAGACAATGTCCGTGTCAAGATCGAGCTGATCATACTGATATGTTCTCTGCTAAGCGAGACAAGAGTTTTAGTGCGCCCGGGATTGAAAGTGGGCCATAGTTGTTTAGTTATAGAGCAAGTGCTCTTCTCCTGCCACCGCTTGTTGGCTATATCGGGGAAGAATGGTTGGAAGGAAGGAGGGAAGGTGGGGATGCCTGCTGTAATAGAGGTGTGGTCATTGGCTACGCATTTTTCCCTGATGTCTCTGTGGCCCGGTACCCAAGTCAGACTAATGTTGTACACAGGGTAGGGCTTTAAAAATGGCTTGTACTTCCGCTAGGAAGACACTTTAGAATTCCGGAAGGCGAAAAATGTCTTCGATGGATGGGTCAACACTATTCTATTCTATTCTACCATCCAACTTGGAGCCATCTGTGTAGAAACACACTCCAGTCCTAGACACCCTGTGTTGTTCCGACTCAATAATTAGTGCTGTCAAACAATTTTTCTCACATTTTGCTTCGGGAAAAATCGTAGCAAATTGGGTCTGAAGCGAAGTGACGAAGTAGAATTATAAACTTTGCGAAAAGCGTAGCAAAATCACTACGATCGTAGCAAAGTCCGAACAATGGTAGAGCTCTACTCTCTACTCCATACTCCAACCAGTATTTTGTTGTTGTCGCAGTGCAATTCATATTAAATTCCATTCCAATAACCGAATCGTATGTGTAGTAAACTTTAAATTTTTTAATTAAATATGGCAACGCTAACAACAAAAATCATTTCAGTAAAGCAACTTCTTTGGACGTTTTGGTTGCGTTTCTGTTTCATTTGCATTTAAGAATAGCCTTGCGTCTGCGCATAGCAAATTTATATTTATGTATTTGTGTTGTTGTAACGTTTTTATATAGACAGACTGCCATTTTGAGGCAGTCTTCACAACTTCCGCGCTGCTGCGGAAGTTGTGATGCGGCCGGCTGCGTGTGGGCTGGCCGTTAAAATGTGTAATTTGGCGCATTAAAAAAAATAAAATTTTTATCAGGCGCTGCTGATAATTACGGTAATCCCACAGGCAGATCACATCGGCACAGATTTAAAAATAAACTGCCAATAATCTGCCGACGCCGGAGCTGAAATTTATTGATGCCGGATGCGTAGCTGCGCTAAGGAGCGGTTAAAATGTTTATAAAAAAAGCTGTTTAATTGATTTTTGTGACTTTTACAAGATTTTATTTCATGTGTCGATATTTGTTGGTACTTGGCTTTGCGTGATATGAATTGAATTGACTGCAAGATGGCCAATCGAGTCGAACGCCGTGGAGAATACGCACGAATAATGTTTAACGCGATTTCGATGTGGCGCCGCAATGAATTCATTTTATGCCCAACCAACGGAACCGAATGTTCTGTGCATGCACTCTAAAAAATTACGAGAGCGGTTTCACTTTTTATGAACAGAGTTGCTACATGCTTTAACCACGAAAAGGGTATTAAAAAAATTATAACCAAATAACCAACTACAGAATAATTCGAAATATAAATCAACACATTTTTTTTCTGCTCGAATTGAAATCATTGGATTTTCACATTGACAGAGAGCCTAAAAAATTGCCACAAAAACCCACTACAGAAGGAGCTCAGTTGACGTTAGCGCTGACTTTTCACAGCCAACTTTTGGGCATTTGTCGCATCTCGGTTACTTACTGTTGCACTGTATTGTCTGCGTGATAATTTATTAACACAATTGCGCTTCCATTGAAACTTTTTTATTTTTTGCTATTCACATTCGTACTTTCGTAATGTAAACAATGCAGATAACGTATTACACATATAACACACGATTCCGTTTACTACTTTGTGGCCATTGTTAATAACATATGAGTGCATATTTATATACATTGCAGCAACATATTTTTACCCGAATTATGAATTGCCAACCCATTCACGGTCGATGCACGAAGTAAATTACCAAAACTTTACCAGCCATACATAACCTACAAATTCATTTGTGCTTTCTTTGTCAGCGATGTGGCGCAGACACTTGACAACAGTTGCACATGTACGAGTATCTATTTACTGGTTATGAGCGGAGTGCGCAGCTTGGCCAAAGAACAAGCAAACATTTTCATTTGCAGCTGATTGATGTCTGGCCGTTGTCTGTCCCACGCCTAACGCCGCCCGTCCTCGTGTTCTTCTAGCCCGCTCCTCCGCTCTCGTGTTGCAACCCGCGCATGTTCTTGACAAAGACAGATGCTCCAGCAGAACTATGTATCTACATTCAGCCAGCAAAGTGGCTTGTCGCACAGTGATACCAAATTATTTGGCCGTGATTTTCCTCTTGCAATCAAAAGTTTTTGTAATATTTGCAGTTAATTTTGTTCTCGGCATATTTTATTGCACTCAACGTTACTCACTTTACATACGGCAACATTTTTGTATAACGAGTTGGCAACTCTAGTCTACAGAAATTTACAAAACATCGTTGACACTCGCTGCATTCAACAAGCGCAAAAAATTTGTCATGTTGTAAAATGTTGTCTGCATGCTTCAAAGCATGTTTTGTTGTTTTCCTGGTGTTGTTGTTGTTGTTATTCTTGTTGTACGCATAACAATCGTTTTGAAAATGCACAGAGAAACCGCTAACAATCAACATGAAACACATTTATAAATGAGCAACAGGTCACACTCAAAACTGTGTTGTGTTTGTGTCCAAATTTGGCAGCACTGGCTCATTAGCTGCAAATGCCATAAATTTCAGAAAATTGTTTACTATGGAAAAATATATTTCGAAAATTTCAATACCTGAACAAACTAGTTTAGTGCGGGTTTTGGCAGCTAATCGCAAACATGGGCACTAAAAATATACAAAAACAAGTGCAAGTCTTAGTAAGTCCATGGCTAGAAAATTGATGTTTATCGAGCAACACTTCCATGTGGCAAATAATAAGATGCAAAATTTTAAACATACAATCTTAATGTAGATTGGTTTTTAATGAACATTACCCGATACCATTTATGCATTAATCATTACCCATTATTCATTACCCATTACTCATTACCAGGGAAAGGATTTTGAGGACCTATAAAAACCTATAAAAAAGGCAAAATAAAATAACAAAAAAGGCACGCAAAGGCACTAAAAACTGCCAAAACTGCAGAAAAAGGCACTAAAAACTGCCTAAAAAGGCAAAATAGGGCATTAAAAACTGTTAAAAAGGCAAAAACAGGCATTTAAAAATAAGAAAAAAATACTAGAAAATCTAAAAAAATGGGGGAACGGTATGTATTTTTTAATAATTTTATTTCATCTGACGTATGCAACATACAATATTTATATCTCGTTTTTTGTAAAAGAAAAGGAACATCAAGGTTTTCAAAGATAGTTAAAAACTAAAACTAAGATATTTTAATTGAAATGTAGGCACATATTTTAAATTCATATTTTAACTTCTCATATAAAAGCATAAAAGCCGTACTTGTATCACAAAAAAATAAATAAAATGTTTGCGCTAACCGAACCTTTTGATTTTGGCAGGTTTTTTTCTTTAAATTTTCCACTGCACAACATAAAATAACGGCTTAGGAATGATCAAATCAATGTAAAAACATCGATAAGTTAACGAAATTGCAATGTTGCTACTTAATTTTTTTTTATATTACTTTCAAGGTATTTTTGCGAAACAAAAGGGGGAAAATATTAAAAACGAAAGAAAAATAAAAAGGCGCTCGACAAATCTTGAAAAAGGCAAGTTGTGGCATTTATAGGTAAAATAGGCACTTAAAAAAAGGCATTTATGGGTGAAAAAGGCAAACTGCCTTTTTAAGGCAAAAAAAGGCAAAATAAAAGTGGTATATTTCTAATCAGGAGGACCTAATTCGTGCTCATTTTCAATCAGAAATGCTCTATCTAGAAGCAAACAAAAAAGACAATTTCCACAAAATCCTTTCCCTGCTCATTACCAATTACTCATAACCCATTACTCATTGCCTGTGACTCATTATCATATGTACATTACCCATTACTCATCAACCATTACTTATTAACCATTACCCAGTCACCATTTACCCATAATCCATTACGCATTACTCATTACCCTTCACCCATTGCACATTATCCTTTACCCACTATTTATTGCCCATCTTTAAATACTCATTACCACTACCCATTACCCAGTACCCATTACTCCTCACCCATTACCAATTATTCATTACACATTACCCAGTAAGGGAATGTCGTCAGGGTTGGCCACCCTTTTGACTCTTGTTCATAACTTTCATGTAAGGAAGAATTTCGTCAATAAAAGCATATTGCCAAAAAGGTCTGGGTATAAGAACACCTTTTTGAAGTATTGAAAATTAGTTGTGTGAAAAATAAAAAATTTATATAAGAATCGAAAAAAAAAAATGCTGTCAAGGTTGGCCCATGTTGTTTAGGTTGGCCCACTCCTGAAAATCGACAAAATGTATGCTGAAATGTTCGAAGAATGATTAGAAAAAATTTACTGAATGAGAACAAAAATTAAATTCGTCAGTGACGGTGGAAATGTCCTCGTATTCAGTCGACACTTTATCTAAATATCGTCGCAAGGTAGTACGTGGCAGGTTGTACAACTGTGCCGCAGCTCTCACTGTCTCGTTCCCTAACTTAATAGCCCTAATGGCTTGAACAACATCCGCCAAATTGACGTTGCCCCGATCGGTCTTTCGCTTGTTCCGAGATGTGCTGCTAAAATAAAAAAAGCCACTTTACATGATTTTACATTTTTATTCCTCTACATTCTATCAAAATTTACTGCAATATTTTTTATATTTTTTCCGACAATTTTTGTGCATGATTTTTCATGTTATTTTCTCTTTAGTCGATCAAATTTCACTAAAGCTAACCTTTCAGAGCACAAAAACTTAACGCGGCGTTGTTATAACCCGGATTGAAAAAAAATCAGGTACGGCGTCGGCCGATATTAGTTGATGTCGGCTAATATCAACACCGATATCGGTCGATGTGGACTGATACCAACTACCGATATCGGCGAATGTCAGCTGATGTCGACACTGATATTAGACACTACCATTATCTTTTTTTTCGATTGGGTACGTGCCTTAACGCACACAATCATGGCGGGCCAACCCTGACTACACAAGTGGGCCAACCTTGACGACATACACCATGGTGGCATTGCGTCACACCATAAACAAACCGGTTACGCAATTAAATTTCTCTCACGATTTATTCTTGGAGGCTAACCACACAACATATTTTAGATGCTTACCTTGACGAATTCATGTTTTCGCTTTAAAATTCGATGCTCTATTCACTGATGCTGGAAAACTTTTTTTGTCATTGAAAAGTCACTAAGTGCACAAAACGTTTCAACTTCACGGTCCGAAATGAGTAATGTCACAAAAAGTTCGCTGTTATTGAGAGAAGTTTTCCTACAACCGCACATAGGTGGCGCCAGTTGTCTACACTGAAAAATCACAGTGGGCCGACCTAGACTACGGGCCAACCCTGACGACATTCCCCTACCCATTATCCTTTTCCCATTATGCATTACACATTACCTTTTTCCATTATCCATTACCCATTACCCATTGCTCATTACGCATTATCCATTACTCATTGCTCATTACCCATTACACCTTAGTCATCACTCATTACCATGTACACATTACCCATTACTCATCATCCATTACTTATTACCCATTATTTGTCACCCATTACTTATTACCTTTTACTTATTTCGCATTTCCTTTCCCTAATGTTCATTACTCTTCCCATTACCTTCTACCCGTTATCTATAACACATTACCATTTACCCATTACACATTACGCATTACCCATTCACCCAATCCTTATTAACCTTTACCCCCTATTATCCATCTATTACCCAGTTTTAAATACTCATTACCTCTACCCATTACTCCATTACCCATTATTCATTACACATTACCTTTACCCAATACTTTTTGCCCATTACTCATTATCCCTCACCCATTATCCATTACACATTACATTTCCCATTATCCACTACCCATTAGCATTACCCAATACTCACCATTCATTACCATTACAAAAAAAATCAGTAAATACAAAAATCTTCTTCTTCACTTTAGTCTCAGAATTAACTTTAAAATCGGTTTCAAGTCAACGCCTCTTCCTGCCCACTTTCCAGCCACCAACCATCAGAACCTTTGTTTGCATATGTGTGTTCTGTGCATTGGCGCACATAGCATTTCATTTTGGAAGGGGCGGAGGGGGTGGTTTGTGTGCGCCAATGGTTCTGGAGTTATGTATGTGCAACAATTATTTTCCTCTAACCAATTTTCACAACCACTCAGCCGATGTGACTGTTCAGCAAAACTGCAACTAACCGATAACAACAACAAACACATTCCAACACTGTTTTCCCAGCGAACGGTTTAAACTTGTGCAAATAGTGAAATTCTCAATTATCTCAAATCCGACCCTCACCAATGGGCCAACAAAAGGAGACCAACAACAATAACAAGCAATAGAAAAATGTGTGTCGCTTTCGGAAATATGTCGCCTACTCGTATTTACTTTGCTTTACTAATCGATTCTGGGTGTTTGCGAGCTTGCCGCAGCAATGCAAAGATGAAATTTGCAAAAAAGTAAAAGTTAACCCATTTTCGATTGTCGACTGTCCACTGTGTGTTGACTTATCATATTTGTTGTTGTTAATGTTTCATTTCCCACACAAGCTCTAACAAAAACGTAAACTAGTCGTTGACAGCAAGCGAGCATTGTTGGGCAACAGGTCCATAGGCCGCCTGGAAACAATTCCATAGGGGAAATGGAAAAATTTAACAAACAAAAGTGCAAAAAAGGTGAAAAGAATTTGCCATTGTTTGTTTTTATTTTGGTATTGTTTTAAGCGCTTTTCAACGACATATGTTTGCATAAACATACACTCGATTAGGTTTGATGTCAGAGAGCATACACCAGAGTTCAGAGTTCTATTTAATAACAAAATGGTGTTTAATTAGCGAAACAGGTGAATGGAAGGCTTTGTGCAATTTTTATCTGATTTATCTGGCACCACAGGTTGCGCTTTATACTCCAATATAAGTTAAGAAACTCGAATGTAGACCAAATTTTATGGCCTGAGGTTGCAGATCTTGAATCATAGGACCAATCATTTTCCGAAAATGCCAAAAAGAAATACCAATGAATATCTCTTTCTCAATCCCAACCAGAATGTCTCTCTCAAAGCGCAGAAAAATTTGATTATCTAGAACTTTGTATACTTTTCCAAAAATGTTAAATGAGTTAAGTACGAGTTCGATTACAGAATTATTGCATTACGTCTGGTTTTGACTCTAAGCCAAATTTGGTAAATATTTGGACTTTTATCTATATGTTTTAATGACTTTATTGAAATAATCTTTACTCACTCTATGATTTTGTTATGTTTTGTTTATTCGCATTACTCTCAAACTTTTACCTCGTTTGACTTATATCTGATTTTGATTTAAAATACTTGTCTAATTTACCATATGAAGTGCTTTCACCATATTTTAAGTCAATAAGCCCATTAAGTCATGTTTTCCCAAAAAAAGTGCTAACTCAACGTTGACCCTGTCAGATTTTGATCTTCAGAAAAGTAAAAAACATGTATGGAATTACTTTTTTCTACTTACTTACACTAAATTTAATGTGTCCGTTGACACACTAACTCATGTTTTCCACAGTTTATCCATACAAACTTTTAACCCATCGTTGGCTCCGTCAGATTTTGATTATCAAATTATACGTCAAATTATATCTCATTTAAAATAGTTTCACCATATTTGAAGTCAAAAACCCCATTAAATTATGTTTCCTCATTTAACTCATCGTTGAACCAGTCAGATTTTGATTTATGAAAAAATTAAAAACACATGTCAAATTATTTCTCCTTTGAAGTAGTTAAACCACATTTGAAGTCAAAAACCCCATTAAATTATTTTTCCTCATACAAACTTTTAACCAATCGTTGAACCAGTCAGATTTTGATTTTCGAAAAAAAATTATAAACATTTTATTTTAATATTTTTTTAATTTTTTCATTATTTCATTATATTTTTTAATTTTTCATTATTTTTTTCAAGTGTTTTTATCACTGTTTAAGTCAATAGGCCCAACGGTTCATGCTTTTTTCATAGTCCTCCCGTATATGCACCCCATAGCGGTTCGTTTTCTGAAGTGGATCAATCAGTGCAAACAATTATATATATGTATATAGATTATTTTTTTATGCGAAAATTCAAATGTAGTCGAGACCTCAATGGCCCAGGTCGAGCCAATAACAATTGAGGTAAGGTGATGATGGTCAGCGGCCGAATAAACATTTGGCACAAAGCCACTTTGCTAAGCGGCTTTACATGTTCCACCTTTTCCACAACTCTCTCTCTGCTCTGCCATTTTAATTGAATTATATCAACAATACAGGAATGAATAAGTGGAGCAATGTTTCATGTTTTTCTACTCACAAATGGATCTTTGAGTTACAGCATAATTGAACTTTTATGTTCACTTGCATACGATTAATGCAGTAAAGTACCGTTGCCATTGTTGTTGCTATTATTTTATAATTTCATGCCCTTACACCGCGAGCAGTGCAGTCTCTCTGCGCTAAGCACACGTGGGCGTATACGTGATGGCAATTCGAAGCTTCCACACGAAATTAAAAGCGTTTAGCATGCACTTTTCATTCATATGCAGATTTTAAAAGTTTAGACTTGATATGCTTAACAAAGAACTGGTGCGTGCTATTGGGAACAGGTGAGAATTTGACTTGAAATACTTATGTTGAGTCATTGAGTTGACGAAAAATCTAAACTCAAAAATATGTCAACGACATGTGTCTATGCTATCAAAAACATACCAAAACATATAAAAAAATCTCCTATATGAAGTGACAAAAATAAAACTGAAATGCAAAAACGCCACCCACAGACATTGCCACAGCCTACAAAGCTGTTGACTGAAAGTTAAGTCAAACACAACAACAAATACACAATAACATTAATAACATTAATAACTAACACCTCAGTGACATGCGGCCAATTCGAATGAGCTCCATACATATATTGTATCATATTTTGTTCAAATCGTTTTTGGGCGAACTTTGCTTCTCCGCTTTGCTTTACGCTTCGCTTCAAAGTATCGCCTCAAGCAATGCGTACAAAGCACTTTAAAGTTGAAACGAAACACTCTAAAGCAACCTCAAACCAAGTTTTCCAAATATGTACAAAACCAGACAAGTGACAGACACTGCACACACACAAAACAAATTCAAAGCGGCTGAGCCATGTGGGTGCACAACTGTTCAGTGTCCAGCGACTTGTGCGACTGTCCGTCTGGCAATAACAAGAGACATGCTACACTTGGCATAATGGGTCAGAGGTACAATGGTATTTAAATTGGAAAAGAGCGACATACCATTTGTCTTCTTAGTCACTGTGTTTTCGAAAGTGTATTCAAGTAGAAACATTCACTAAACTTTATTGTTAACAAGAATAAGCTGCTTCCTTAGAGGATCTATTTACATGGTGCTGTGTTACAACACACATTTCAAGCGGATGAGGGAAGGCGGAGGGGACCTACAGTAATCTTGTAAATCTCATCTGCTTCATGTTTATAGCGATAGAAGTAGATGAGTGTTTCACCAGCCCGAGCTGGGACTCGAACCTAGGGCCTCGGTATGAGAAGCCAGCGCACTATCCATTGGACTATCAATCTGATATCAAACATTTCTGATATCAGTTCTTTCGAGCATCATCGGGGCCTGGCTAACTGCGAAGAATGTGGCTTAAATTTTTGCGAAAAAGTATTTTAACGCGAATTGGTGCTGTGTTCAAGTAAAGATTGATTAAAGAAAAATGTATTTTTTTTTAATAAGTTTTGTGCACACGAGGTGTGACAATTAAGTAATGAGACTGATTCCATAAAAACCGTATATTTAAAAATTATTCTACAACTCTGCCATCCCCTTCAAAGTAGTTCCCTTGGGCAGCTATACAACGATTCCAGCGCATTTTCCATGCTTCGTAACATTACTGGAACGCTTCGACTGGTATTTCCGCCAGTACCCTCGTCACGGCGGCCTGGATGACCGTAATCGACTCAAAATGGGTTCCTTTGACCACCGATTTTGTTCTAGGGAACAAAAAAGTCACAGGGTGACATATCGGGCGAATAAGGCGGCTGTTGCAACACGGCGATCCCTTTAGAGGCCAAATACTGGGACACGCTGAGGGCGGTGTGGCACGGCGCGTTGTCCTGATGAAGGATCCAGTTACGAGCGATGTCTGGGCGCACCCTGTTGACTCGTTTTCGCAATCTTTCGAGTACTTGGCGATAGTAGACTTGATTTACGGTTTGCCCCGATGGAACAAATTCTTTGTGGACGATTCCACGGCTATCAAAAAGGCCATTTCTACTCAACACGACACAGCAGGCGAACTAAACAAGCTAGAGCGATGGTAAATATATCAGTGGTGAGGGGAAGGATGCCGGGGAAGGGGAAGGGAATTTCAAGGTCGCAGGTTTACCATAATCAGTCTCATTACTTAATTGTCACACCTCGTAGGATTCTTTCAGCAACAACCAGGCATGATTGATACAACTCTTATTATTCTTTTAATATTAGAAATTTTATTATTATGAACCTTTGAGATTAGTTAGTCTATATTCGTTTAATAACCATAAACCAATTTCATTAACTGGCCGATTTTAAGATATTTCGGCTTAAGCAAATAAAAGTTAAGAATCGAGTCTGATTAGTTCAGTACTCAAGCCGAATATTGATCATTAAAAAATAAATTCATTAACAATTAAATAGTCTAATAAATCAATAAAAATAAATTTATAGTAAAAAGCTTGTAAACCAGTTCCAGTTTGCAAACCGTTTGCAATCATATCGAAGTCGCTATGAACTTGACGCTTCATCAATTTATTTGCTTTCATTCTAAAAACAGCTGAAAAATGCTTTTGACATTTGTAGAAGGCCAACAGTGCAGAACCAAGTCGAATTGATGTCATGCCAAATTTGTATCAAACTGTCACATGACACGCGTTAATATGCATGCAAGACAAATTATACATTTGATGTGATATCAAAATTGATTGTTATGCATTCTAGAGGTCTTGAATAAAATATTCTTTGTTTTTCAAAAAACACCGCTTGATTCGAAACCTCTGTAGTGAACAATGAAACTAAATCGAATGACAAATTTTACGCTTTGGAATTAGTGGTATTGAATTTTTTTGCTTGATCAGTGCTCGTCCTGAACGCAAAATCATTCAGAAGATCAGCAAATAAACTAACTAACAATAATTAAAAAAATAACTAGCACCAAGTTGAGCTATAATCTGGTACTGTAGGAACCCATCATTCCATATGAATACTAAATTTTTTTTAATATCTTTTCCCCACTTTTTTAAACAAATACGCTTCCCCAAAGTAAAAACAGGTAAAGATAGAAGAGTAGACTTCTTTGTTTAAAACTATCATCATTCATTGAAATCCACAATTTGCAATCACTTAACTAACTTTGGGTACACTTCAATGTCATTGTCACAACTAGATCTAATAAGCATTTCCGTGTATATTAGTTTCGGGTTAGGATTTATCGAATCCCACGAAATCGCTTTGACACTCTTCGTCTGGTTGTATACACCGTTCAGATTGCTGCAAAACATGTAAATAGCACATCATGTAGTAAACACATGCCACGCCACATGTCAGTTCTTACCTTCGCGAGCAAATCGTTCCGTAATACCACCAGCCGCCGCCGAAATCGTTCGCGCAGTGTCGCTGCGCTTTGGAATCGTGGTCCCTATCGAAGGTACTGAATGGTTTGTTCTCGTTATCTCTGAGCGAGTCTCCGGCAGAGCCGTAGCTAGAACCCAGATTGCGGATTGCGAAGCGCTCGGCCTCGTTGTCGACCTCGAAGGAATCGTAGCGCTCAAAGTAGAAATTCAGCTCGGAGTCGAGCAGGATAATCAGCAGCTGCTGGGGATCTTTCGTGCTCAGTTTATTCAAGCGCTGCAGACCGATCCAAAAGTCGCCGTCTTCATCGCCAAAACCGTTCCTGTAGTCGGTCCAATTACGTTGAAACGACACCGCGCCCTTCTCTTGGCGCTGCACCGTGATCCAGCCCCGTTCCTGGTACAAGTCGCTGCAGTAGGTCATGAAAAGCTTACTGGACACCGGTATGCCTTGCACATCCTCTTCAGACTGCAACACCTTGTAGCAGTTTTTCGGGGACAAGCCCAGCGGTTTTACGCCTAAAGTTTTAGGTTATGTTTCGATGGAAATTTTTTGCATGAACTTTTCGTACGAATCTTACCTGGCGTACTGGTTTCTGGAGCGGTAGTGGTAGTGGTAGTAGTAGGGATAGTAGGGTTAGTAGGGATAGTAGGGATAGTAGATGGCGTGGAACTTGTTTCGTTGTCTGGTTGAATGGTACTTTCGGAGATTACACAGTTGTCTGTAGCTGAATCGTTGTTTGGCTGGGAAGGCGATACGCCCTTTGATGCCAGATATGCATTTATATTCGGGAAAATGTAGAAGTTCTCTGTGTTGTTGTTATTCTCGTATAAAATTCTCTCCAACTTTGGACCATTTTTGGGAGCCTTCCTATATATCTCCACGTGCTCATTAAGTGATCCCGGCATTAAATTAGCCAAAACACTCAACACGACCACCACGCCGACAAGCTTTGACATTTTCGTGAAAACAAACGTGGGCCAAATGGCTCGACAGAAACACCAACTCCAACAAGTGAGCTCCCAACGTCAATATGACCACGAAAACTTTAGGTGAGGCCATTTTTATACCGCAACAAGCACATTACCGAGTGTCCGGAACACTTTAATCATGGCGCGCTATATGCTTCTGATGTCACGCCTGTGGAAATGTCCGTAATTAACATTTAAACTGGAACGAAATGGACCAATTTCCGATTACGTACATTAGGCGATATGAATGCAGGTGCGGAAACGTCAGCCAGTGCTGTATGTGCACTGCGATCGGCACAAGAGTTACAAGGACCTGTCGCTCGTAGCTGCCGTTCTATATATTACGAGTAGAGTCGAACAAGTTCTCGTCTTGTTGGTCCAAGCCTTGCCTAATAAATATTCAATGTTTGTGCCCGTGTAGGAGTCGAAACTTCGGGAGCTAAGCGGTCTGGAAGTCGTGACTGCAATAATTCTATTGATTTCCTTTGTTTAGCCCCATTTGTAATCATCGGAACAATCATAGACGACAGCTGCCACATTTCAGAGCTGCCACTTGCACAGAATAAATTCTACAAAATCTAAAACGTGCACCCTTATTGAGACCCCCTATATGTCTTAATTTAGTTTACCTGTTTCGAGCATCAATCCTCAAGGGTTCATTCTTGACTATTTTTGTTTTCTAAATAAAGAACAACAATTGAGGATCGATGCTTGCAGTCGAGGATTACAATCCTGTGAACAAATACTCGCTAATCATGCTTCAATAACGACAAAATTTGCAAAATAACCTAATTAGATGTGTGCGACATCCTACTATGATGTCCTATCACAGATTTCAGTTCTTTTTTCTCTGCCGTTGTCTCTAACGAATCAATGACCACTCAAAGTATCTAATATGATAAGCCAGATGTGTGCTCCTGGAGAACCAGAAGTAACAACGCAGGTCTTTCCTCTTCCTCCTCTTTTTTAGAGGAAAAGTCGCCCTAAATTTTTAAGCATTGCCCAAGTCCATTTACAACTGGAACAGTTGTGACACCTCCATATGAACGCATTCACGATCGCCTGAAACAATGCAGCCAGCAATACCATTCAAACATTGGACCCCCCAAATATTTGTTTCTTACAAACCTTTTGGGTGCCAAATATGGTTTAAAATAGTATTGGGTGGAACCCTCAAAAATTAAATCATTGTGCACCTTTACCCAACGGGTGGACCGAAACCCTCAAGTGAGCCATCCAATTGAGTGAGCGATTATTGTGTTTACCCTCAAATTAATTTATTCAAACTTATTCGCTTCTTACATAGACTTTCGTGCATGTTTTTGCATTTCACACAATCGTATACAACTTTATTCAATCTTACTGCCCACCAATAAAAAGGAAGTAGTTTCTAGTGTTGTTGTTATTTTTGTATATGACTTCTTTGTGCACCAATTGCCTTCTCTTCTTCTTGGGATAGTCGTGATCGTAATCTTCATCGTTATCGTCATCCTCGTTGGATCCGCTGTCGAGATAGTCGGACACTTCATCGGCTGGCGCCGCCCTTGATAATGGTATCGCATCTACTTTATAGTACTGTAAACCACCACTTGAAATCGGGAATGGCAACGGATCACTTGCGGTTTGGTTATTAGATCGTGAATTTGAATTCTTGCGATCTGAAGGTTGCGGATCTGACGCCTTTCTTTGTGAAGGTTGTAGATCTGATGCTTTATTATTTGAAGGTGCTGGATCTGATGCATTTCTAGGTTCGGGATCTGACGCCTTATTAACTGAAGGTGCTGGATCTGAAGCATTTCTAGGTTTTGGATCTGAAGGTTTTGGGTCTGATGCCTTTCTATCTGAAGGCTGTGGATCTGATGCTATATTATTTGAAGGTGCTGGGTCCGACGCCTTTTTAGGTTCCGGATCTGAAGGTTGGGGATTCGATGCTTTATTTTGAGGTGCCGGATCCGATACCTTTCTAGCTGAAGGTTGTGGATCTGATGCTTTATTATTTTGAGGTGCCGGATCTGACGCCTTTCTATCTGAAGGCTGTGGATCTGATGCCTTTTTATCTGATGGTTGTGGATCTGATGCTATATTATTTGAAGGTGCTGGGTCCGACGCCTTTTTAGGTTCTGGATCTGAAGGTTGGGGATCCGATGCTTTATTTTGAGGTGCCGGATCCGATGCCTTTCTAGCTGGAGGTTGTGGATCTGATGCTTTATTATTTTGAGGTGCCGGATCTGATGCCTTTCTATCTGAAGGCTGTGGATCTGATGCCTTTTTATCTGAAGGTTGTGGATCTGATGCTTTATTATTTGAAGGTGCTGGGTCCGACGCCTTTTTAGGTTCTGGATCTGAAGGTTGGGGATCCGATGCTTTATTTTGAGGTGCCGGATCCGATGCCTTTCTAGCTGGAGGTTGTGGATCTGATGCTTTATTATTTTGAGGTGCCGGATCTGATACCTTTCTATCTGAAGGCTGTGGATCTGATGCCTTTTTATCTGAAGGTTGTGGATCTGATGCTTTATTATTTGAAGGTGCTGGATCTGATGCATTTCTAGGTTCGGGATCTGACGCCTTATTAACTGAAGGTGCTGGATCTGAAGCATTTCTAAGTTCTGGATCTGAAAGTTTTGGGTCTGATGCCTTTATATCTGAAGGTTTTATAACTGATGTTATGTTATTGGAAGGTGCTGGATCTGCTTCTATGCGATCTATTGGAGTGGACGACACCAGCACCACCAGCGCCAGCGTCACCAGCAGGAACAACTTTATCATCTTGCGGATCGAAAATGTAACACGACACAAAAGCACTTCCAATTCAGAATGCGATTCGTGGTGACGTTTCTTACGACTTTTATCGTGCAATTAATACAAGTCGCATATCGAATCGATTCTGGCCGTTACTGCAGAAAACATATTGCGGATTTTACAATAATATTACAATTCGCAACGGCTCAGACGTAACTCCTAGACTTTACTTCTTTCCAATAGAAAAAAACAGAAACAAGGCAGCACATTTAACGGCTACAATGTGCAAAAAGCATTCCTAAGCACTACAGAGAAATTATTATATTTAAAATAATTTATGTGCAATTTAATTTCATTATAACGTGAAAATGGAATCCATAGATGAGTTTATGAATAAAATTTCTATATTGCTTTTGCCACTTTTGCAGCTTTGTTGTAATTTTGTTCAATTTTCTTCACTCATACATACAAATTATTGCATATTTCTTTACAATATTAAAAAAGTAGCTTGTTGACGACGTTGCATTGTTGCTGCCAGCGAGTGCATCGATTTCCCCACAAACTGTTCTGTTGGCGAGTTGCAACACTGATATTTTAAACAAGTTCCGTGGCCAAAATGAAAATTTAAATTATGCTACACACACATATACAAACACATCTTTATAAACACAATTTGCCGACCTTGAAGGAAGCTTGAAGCGACCTTAAAGAATTGTGTGCTGAAAAGCTGCCCAAGTTAAAAACTCGCCACAAATCAGAAAACTGGCACTTAGCGCGATTCGGGATTGCAACATCGCCACTCAATGTGACAGTGGCTGCCGCGGCCATAAAGGCTTCTCTGAAGCGCATTGGCCACCTATGACGCCGCCGGCTGGACCCACAACGCACCAGTAGCGCCAGTTAGTGCTGATTTTCTGCATTTTCACATACAACACTACAAAATTACACAAAATTGCGTTTAATAACAATGAAAGCTTTGTCCGGAAATCTGACAACGTTGTAATGAAATTTGGTAGCATAAACATTTTTGCATTATCAGTTTATGCGTGAAAAATTATGAAAACTATCCTACTGACACACCCATCTTTCATAATTTTAAGCTGCGGTACTTAATTTTTTAACTCACTGTCCTTAACCCCTCTGTTGCCTTAGGAAAAACTCGCACATTTGACCCTTCGGGTCATAGAATGACCCTTCGGGTCATAGAATGACCCCGATTTACTTCTTTGTATTTTGTTCAAAAAGTTTTGTTCAAAAGACAATGTGATTTTGACAATTAGTTATTACTTTTATTATTGAAAAGCGATTATTTGGCCTTACTGGAGTCAAATATGTTCAACATGCAGACCATGTCCAGGTTCTTGATTTTCTTCCCGGGCACTTTAATTCTTGCGATTTCTTCAGAAGTTAAAACTATATCGCTACTAATTTTTGGACAATTACATTATATATAACAGATGATAATCATTAATCGTTAATCGCCCAACAATTAATGATTTCGCAAGAAAGCCTGTTTCCGTGGCCCACAAAAAATTACTCAGTTTAGAGGTTTAATAAAAGTATGCCAAAATATTGAAGTAAGACTAGATATTAACACCAATGAACCAATCAAAATTATATTATATATTAATTAACATTATTCGATTTCCCGAAGAAGAAAATGAATATATTCGGCTGACCCAGATTTTGTCCTATCGTTTCCTTTCATTGAGTATCTTCTTCTTTGGTGAAGGTACTGCTGAGAATATCTCACACGATTCTATTATTGGCTTCATTTCTTTTCACAAAATCAGAAGCCCAGGAAGTAACTTTTCCGATTCTTTGTAGAATAAATGGCGTTACGTTATCATTCCATGGATGAATTTCACATCACAAATTCAATGGTGCCGCAAGGAATAATAGAGTTGCGAACTGCAGCAACGAGTAAATTGTTTGTTTGTCACTGACACGAATATGTTGCAGAAATTTGGAATTTTTTTGAAATTTATTACTCGCTAGAAATCGTACTATATGTAGGTACTATTTATATTGAAAGCTTCAATCAAAATTTCATACCAGCAAACATAAAGTTTTCGTACCATTGGGTTTTGATCCCTTGAAACTTGAAAGCTCTTGTACTGCTCCTTGAGATGTGTGGGCGAAGCTACGCCCTTTATTAAATGCCCTTTTCCTCTTCCCCCCTTTTCCCTTGTCGAAAAACATGGCCCAATAGTAAGTTCGATCTGAGTGTCATTGATGTGCGGCTTATACTTAGTTCTGAAGTTACATACAAAATTTAGATCGTTAAAAGTGTGCCACGCCCGTTATTAAACGCCCATGAAATATTTCCAGTGGAACATTATGTCTACATGAGGACACTGCACGAAATTGCAATGCTGTATAACTCATAATTTAGATTTTACTCCATAGTAGAAAGAGTTGTATAGCTAGCGCCACGCCCTCATACCAACACAAAACAAAATAAAAATACCAAAAGCATTTATCCACGAAACTTTGAAACTACTAAAGTTCACATCGCATCGACCAACTTCTTGCGTTCAGTACTATGGGTCATAAAATAACCCTAACGTCAAATTTGTATAGTTCCTCATTTGCACGTAAACCGGTGTTGCAAATAAAATGAAATTTAGCGTATATTCAAATGGCATAACATTAGTCACTGAGTCCAAAGGAAAACATTTCTTCACCAGAAATAACAAAGTTACGGCACTGTGTTAAAAGTGTTAAAACGATAAGCCAACTAGAATAACCTTAATAAATTTATTATTGCCATACTTCTTCACTTCGTCTTCAATACATTAATTTGAGGTGCCGGATCTGACGCCTTCCTATCTGAAGGTTGTGGATCCGACGCCTTTCTAGCTGATGGTTGTGGATCTGATGCTATATTATTTGAAGGTGCTGGGTCCGACGCCTTTCTAGGTTCTGGATCTGAAGATTGGGGATCCGATGCTTTATTTTGAGGTGCCGGATCCGATGCCTTCCTTTCTGAAGGTTGTGGATCTGATGCTTTATTATTTTGAGGTGCCGGATCTGACGCCTTTCTCGCTGAAGGTTGTGGATCTGATGCTTTATTATTTTGAGGTGCCGGATCTAACGCCTTTCTAGATTCTGGATCTGAAGATTGGGGATCCGATGCTTTATTTTGAGGTGCCGGATCCGATGCCTTCCTTTCTGAGGGTTGTGGATCTGATGCTTTATTATTTTGAGGTGCCGGATCTGATGCCTTTCTAGCTGGAGGTTGTGGATCCGACGCCTTTCTAGCTGAAGGTTGTGGATCTGATGCTTTATTATTTTGAGGTACCGGATCTGACGCCTTTCTAGCTGAAGGTTGTGGATCTGATGCTATATTATTTGAAGGTGCTGGGTCCGACGCCTTTCTAGGTTTTGGATCTGAAGATTGGGGATCCGATGCTTTATTTTGAGGTGCCGGATCTGATGCCTTCCTTCCTGAAGGTTGTGGATCTGATGCTTTATTATTTTGAGGTGCCGGATCTGACGCCTTTCTAGCTGAAGGTTGTGGATCTGATGCTATATTATTTGAAGGTGCTGGGTCCGACGCCTTTCTAGGTTTTGGATCTGAAGATTGGGGATCTGATGCTTTATTATTTTGAGGTGCCGGATCTGACGCCTTTCTCGCTGAAGGTTGTGGATCTGATGCTTTATTATTTTGAGGTGCCGGATCTGACGCCTTTCTAGCTGAAGGTTGTGGATCTGATGCTATATTATTTGAAGGTGCTGGGTCCGACGCCTTTCTAGGTTCTGGATCTGAAGATTGGGGATCCGATGCTTTATTTTGAGGTGCCGGATCTGATGCCTTCCTTGCTGAAGGTTGGGGATCTGATGCTTTATTATTTTGAGGTGCCGGATCTGACGCCTTTCCAGCTGAAGGTTGTGGATCTGATGCTTTATTATTTTGAGGTGCTGGATCTGATGCCTTCCTATCTGAAGGTTGTGGATCCGATGCCTTTCTACCTGATGGTTGTGGATCTGATGCTATATTATTTGAAGGTGCTGGGTCCGACGCCTTTCTAGGTTCTGGATCTGAAGATTGGGGATCTGATGCTTTATTTTGAGGTGCCGGATCCGATGCCTTTCTAGCTGAAGGTTGTGGATCTGATGCTTTATTATTTTGAGGTGCCGGCTCTGACGCCTTTCCAGCTGAAGGTTGTGGATCTGATGCTTTATTATTTTCAGGTGCCGGATCTGATGCCTTCCTATCTGAAGGTTGTGGATCCGATTCCTTTCTAGCTGATGGTTGTGGAACTGATGCTATATTATTTGAAGGTGCTGGGTCCGACGCCTTTCTAGGTTCTGGATCTGAAGATTGGGGGTCCGATGCTTTATTTTGAGGTGCCGGATCCGATGCCTTCCTTTCTGAAGGTTCTGGATCTGATGCTTTATTATTTTGAGGTGCCGGATCTGATGCCTGCCTTGCTGAAGGTTGGGGATCTGATGCTTTACTATTTTGAGGTTCCGGATCTGACGCCTTCCGTGCTGAAGGTTGTGGATCCGACGCCTTTCTAGCTGAAGGTTGGGGATCCGATGATTTATTTTGAGGTGCCGGATCCGATGCCTTATTTTCTGCATGTTGGTGATCTGATGCTATATTATTTGAAGGTGCTGGTTCCGACGCCTTTCTAGGTTCTGGATCTGAAGATTGGGGATCCGATGCTTTATTTTGAGGTGCCGGATCCGATGCCTTCCTTTCTGAAGGTTGTGGATCTGATGCGTTATTATTTTGAGGTGCCGGATCTGACGCCTTTCTAGCTGAAGGTTGTGGATCTGATGCTTTATTATTTTGAGGTGCCGGATCTGATGCCTTCCTTGCTGAAGGTTGGGGATCTGATGCTTTACTATTTTGAGGTGCCGGATCTGACGCCTTTCCAGCTGAAGGTTGTGGATCCGACGCCTTTCTAGCTAAAGGTTGGGGATCCGATGCTTTATTTTGAGGTGCCGGATCCGATGCCTTATTTTCTGCATGTTGGTGATCTGATGCTATATTATTTGAAGGTGCTGGGTCTGACGCCTTTCTAGGTTCTGGATCTGAAGATTGGGGATCCGATGCTTTATTTTGAGGTGCCGGATCCGATGCCTTCCTTTCTGAAGGTTGTGGATCTGATGCTTTATTATTTTGAGGTGCCGGATCTGACGCCTTTCCAGCTGAAGGTTGTGGATCTGATGCTTTATTATTTTGAGGTGCCGGCTCTGATGCCTTCCTTGCTGAAGGTTGGGGATCTGATGCTTTACTATTTTGAGGTGCCGGATCTGACGCCTTTCCAGCTGAAGGTTGTGGATCTGACGCCTTGCTAGCTGAAGGTTGTGGATCTGATGCTTTATTATTTTGAGGTGCCGGCTCTGACGCCTTTCCAGCTGAAGGTTGGGGATCTGATGCTTTATTTTGAGGTGCCGGATCCGATGCCTTTCTAGCTGAAGGTTGTGGATCTGATGCTTTATTATTTTGAGGTGCCGGCTCTGACGCCTTTCCAGCTGAAGGTTGTGGATCTGATGCTTTATTATTTTGAGGTGCCGGATCTGATGCCTTTCTAGCTGAAGGTTGGGGATCTGATGCTTTATTATTTTGAGGTGCCGGATTTGACGCCTTTCTAGCTGAAGGTTGTGGATCCGACGCCTTTCTAGCTGAAGGTTGGGGATCCGATGCTTTATTTTGAGGTGCCGGATCCGATGCCTTATTTTCTGCATGTTGGTGATCTGATGCTATATTATTTGAAGGTGCTGGGTCCGACGCCTTTCTAGGTTTTGGATCTGAAGATTGGGGATCCGATGCTTTATTTTGAGGTGCCGGATCCGATGCCTTCCTTTCTGAAGGTTGTGGATCTGATGCTTTATTATTTTGAGGTGCCGGATCTGACGCCTTTCCAGCTGAAGGTTGTGGATCTGATGCTTTATTATTTTGAGGTGCCGGCTCTGATGCCTTCCTTGCTGAAGGTTGGGGATCTGATGCTTTACTATTTTGAGGTGCCGGATCTGACGCCTTTCCAGCTGAAGGTTGTGGATCTGACGCCTTGCTAGCTGAAGGTTGTGGATCTGATGCTTTATTATTTTGAGGTGCCGGATCTGACGCCTTTCCAGCTGAAGGTTGTGGATCTGACGCCTTTCTAGCTGAAGGTTGTGGATCTGATGCTTTATTATTTTGAGGTGCCGGATCTGACGCCTTTCCAGCTGAAGGTTGTGGATCTGACGCCTTTCTAGCTGAAGGTTGTGGATCTGATGCTTTATTATTTTGAGGTGCCGGATCTGACGCCTTTCCAGCTGAAGGTTGTGATTCTGATGCTTTATTATTTTGAGGTGCAGGATCTGATGCCTTTCTAGCTGAAGGTTGTGGATCTGATGCTATGCGATCTATTGGAGTGGACGACACCGACACCATAAGCGCCAGCGTCACCAGCAGGATCCACTTTATCATCTTGCGGATCGAAAATGTAACACAACACAAAAGCACTTCCAATGCAGAATGCGATTCGTGGGATGTTTCTTACGACTTTTATCGTGTAATAAATACAAATCGCATATCGAATCGATTCTTGCCGTTACTGCAGAAAACATATTGAGTCTTTTATAACAATATTACAATTCGCAACGGCTCAGACGTAATTCCTAGACCTCACTTCATCATTAGTTCCAGCAATTCATCAGCTAAGGAATAAAATGGCTTCTTTCCAAAAGAAAAACCCAGACTAGGCAACACAGTTAACGGCTACAATTTGGCTATCGCAATTGTCAAAAGGAACTGGTCACTCCAAAAATGCGGCGAAAGTGAAACCCCAAATAATATACAAGTACAACGACTATGGTGAAAAATTTGATTCTTCAACTCAGGCAGCGCAAGCCTTTGCTTAATGAAATCGTTATACACATAGCATAAAATCAGGCCTTCTTATGATGGAGCACATTACGTAAATTGCTTTTCCCTGAAAGCAAATTCAGTCAATTCAATTCATTCATCTTCAAGGTTGACTACGGAGATGCTTTAATATTGCAATACTTCCTAACTATACCATCGTTTTGTTAGGCGACGAAATGGCTATTACCTGAGCGAGTGTAGTCAGTAAGTTAACCAGTTCGCATGCCCACTGAATAGGCATCAACTAAAATTACTTGCTACCGATTACTTAAGCAAATATTTTGGAAAACCACAATCAAAACATAATTGAAAGCTATTATGAAAATCAATTTGAGACTTTGAAAAGGCTAATACAAGCCAGACGAATAATATTGATGCTGAAGTGCACTATACACAACGAAAGCTGCCATTAGCAATTCTTACCTAACTTTTCACCGCTTGGCACTAATGAGTCTCGCTTTACCCTACACTTGCACACAAGCGACATCAAAGAAATTATTTTATTTAAAATAATTTCTGTGCAATTTCATTTCATTATTATGTGAAAACGGAATCCATAGATGAATTTATGAATAAAATTTCAATATTGCCACTTTTGCAGCTTCGTTGTAATTTTGCTCAATTTTCTGCACTCATACGTATGCATGCCTGTATAACGGATGTTCAATGTGTACATACAAATTTTTGCATATTTCTTTACAATATTAAAAACGTAGCTGTTGACGGCGTTGCATTGTTGCTACCAACGAGTGCATCGATTTTTCCACAAACTATTCTGTCAGCGAGTTTCAACACTGACATTTTAAAGAAGATTCGTGGCCAAAATGAAAATTTAAATTATGCTACACACACATATACAAACACATCTGTATAAACAAAATTTGTCGATGTTACCAGTTAATGCTTGGAAAATTAGGAAAATTATCTGACTGTCACACCCATCTCTCATGATTTTGAGCTGCGGTACTTTGTGATGTGAGGGTAGGCAGGACGGCTACAAGCCTTCCATAGCACTCAGTCCATTTCGGACCATTATACTATACCCATGGGGGATGGGGAAGGAAAATGAGAGTAATATCTCATATTTCACCCGTTTTTGAAATGTGTATGCAACACTGCTCTTTCCAACATATGTTACAGCAGAAATTTCAAGCGGATGGGGAAGGGGGGAGGGGACCTACAGTTTAACGCCGAATCCGAACGGCGATTGGCAGTTTTTCTTTCACACTTGGGGAGGTTTTGCCATTGCCTGCCAAGAGCGCACTTGTGCGATTCTTGTAATTCTCATCTGCTTCATGTGGATAGCGATAGAAGTAGATGAGCGTTTTACCAGCCCGAGCCAGAAATCGAACCTAGGGCCTTCGGTATGAGAAGCCAGCGCGCTTCCCTCTGGACTATCGAGGCCGGCACTGCGGTACTTTAGTCCGCTGAATTTAAAAAGATAAGCTTGCTGGAATAACCTTAATAAAGATGTCTTCGATAAATTTTCAACACAAAATCAGAAATTTTATTTTTCTATTTAAATTTAAAAAATAACTATAAGTACTTTTAAAGTTGCTGGTATGTTTCAAATTGGTCAAATCCAAGCACATTGACCATAGAAGCATTAGAGACCCAAAAGAACTATTAACTAATACATTGGCTTCGCCGGCGAATTCAAAGTCAGCTTAAGATTTTTCAGCAATTTTACTTCAAGTTTTGTATATTTGCACTTGTATCATTATATTCTATGTTATTTATTTGACTGAATATAAAAGCTTTGCGGAACTTTGAAGTGACAGGAAATCCACACGACTAGCGTCAAGTATAATCGCAGCGATATGTGTGATATACCGTTACTTGCATGTGCACTTGCTTGAGTGTGTTTGTACTCGTATATATATAAATATATATGTATGTACGAGTATGTCTGTATGTGCTTATAAGCATGTGTACGTGTATGTGTGTGTGCGTGTGTGAAGAAAAGCCAAAACGTTCCGTACGCACAACGTTTCGCTTCACTGCGCAAAGCAGCTTTTCTCAATTTTCTTTACATTCAATTCGCAGCAGCAAGAACACACTTATTAAGTGTAAGTGTGTGCAGCAATGGTGAGTGCAATGCATGGAAATATTAAATTCTTGCGTTCAAACTGCTCTTCGCAAAAAAAGAACAAATATTACAACTATGCAAACTATTTTCACGAATTGTATGTTTTATTAAAATTATCAATAAACAAATCCACAAATCAAAGCAATCATTCTAAACAATGTCCCTTTGACTGTTCAATCATTTTCTTCCAATACTTCGCATTCTTTGGTCTCATGAACAGGTCTTTATTTCTCTCAAAAAAGACCCAATATCTCAGCGCTGTTATTCGTTTAATTACAGAAGTAAATAGGCCTCAGCCTCCTGCTGACAGTGCAAATACGATGCCTTGCGGGCCCATCCACCCAAATCGATGTTGACCACCTCGAGGCGGCACGTACAGCGCAGCACTGAACAGCTCGGACACACTGGCTCAGCGTTTGTCAGTTTTTTAATGAAATACATATGTGCTATTATGTAATTTAGCACGTAACCGATCTTAATGACACTCAACACAGGTACACTCGTGTGGAGAGCCACACGAATGGTCACTTTGGCAGCACTTTAGCGCAAAGATGAGTCGACTTGGGCTGTGTGCGAGGAAGCTTCGACACGTCACTCCCGCATTTATTAACACAAGTAGAACGATTGGGCTGAATTGATTAGGTTGGTGGTTGGTCGAAGGGTCAATGCCAGTTTTGTGAACAGTGAATGCCAAAATACATTGAGTAACGTCTGAACAGGGACGCACGCCAAGAGGAGAATCCAACATCCTCCTAAATGCACCCAACGAGCTGTGCATACTGAACTTCAACACAGCCCATAATTGCTTTTGCTTTGATGCCATTGACATCATTTCTGCACACATTTCCGAACTCAACGTGCATCGAAGGCCGCACTGGACATTGCCAATCACGACCAACACGACAGCCGAACGTTGCCTTGGTTGGCTTTCACTTTGGAAGCCGATTTGCGGCCAACTTAATGCAACTGAAATTAATTTGAAGACTTTATGCAATTGACACCTCAAACAACAACAACAACAAACATGCGCAATTATCAAATTCCACCTCTGCTCCTTCTCATTGCAGCAACAACGAAACCACACAAGCCGACACAGAGGCCCAGGACAAACAGCAGCAACCACAGCAACAACAACAACAACAGCTAATCAAGCGCGCACCACTCTACCGGCAGGAGCACTCCGCCTGTATCGATTCCAGCGAGCCGCAGTCGGACGACAGTCACCTGACGCGCGACTCCATCACGCGCGAGTCACAGAACGACGAGCTCTCCTCCTCCACGCACGACAAGATCGACGTCAGCACTTTGCCATTGCCCGCCTTACCGCCCAAGAAGCGACGCACCCGTCTACGCGCCAGTCCGTCACGCCACCACAGTCGCCGCCATGAGCACGAGTTGCCGCTCCACGCCGGCGGCGACGAAGTGAAGATCGCCGCAGCGGCGCAGCCAAATTTGAATGTCGTAGGCGCTACGAGTGGCGGTGCTAACGGTAGCGGTGGCGAAGCGCCACACCTATCCGCCTTTCAGCAATACGTGGCCAAGCGACGCGAAAGCCTCGAGGCATCCTCACGCCATTTCAACGAGAAGCTCGAAGCGCGCAGAATGCACTACCATACGGGCGGTGCGGGCGGCGGCGCCGGCAGTGCAGGCAGCAACATGCACATGCCCACATACCTGTTCGGCGAGCACTACTACAGCGTGCCGGCGAGCGGCCGCAAGTCGACCGGCAACAAGGAGGAGATCTTCCTCAACAAATCCGGCTGGGTTCAGGTGAACACGAAAAGGACCAATGATGAGAACCGCAGCGGCGGCGGCGGCGGTGGTGGCAACTACCGGCGCGCCAACTATGCGCATCAGAATGGCGGCAGCGGCAGTGGCAGCGGCAACACAATACGCGTCATACAGATAGACAACACGCGACGGTCGGACATGGCGCGGCAGGCGCTGCTGCAGCACCAGCACTCCGTCAGCGTCGACCCGAACACGGGCATGCCCGTCTACAACATCAGCAAGTACCCGAGCAGCAAAGTGGAGGAGCTGATACAGCGCAACGAGGCGCGCCTCAACACTGCCACCGGCCAGTCGAATGCGGGCGGCGCGCGCGACAACGCGCTGCGGCCCGGCTATCGAATTGTCGATCCGCAGCTGGCCAACATACTGAACGAGCGGCCGGGCTTTCTGCCCGTCAAGAATCTGCACGACGCCGACTCGCCGCCACCCATCACGCCCATACTCTCGCCACCACCCGCATTCCAGGACAGCAGCAAGTCCAAGTACTTTGATCGCCGCAAGACCATACCGACGCGGCAGCAGGCGCATCAGGTCGCCGCTGCGGTCATCAACACCAACAACCTGCACACGAGCAACGGCGGCGGCGCCGCCGGCACAGGCAAAGGCATGGTCTTCTCGCGCAGCTTCGAGTACGACACGCGCCGCAACACGCCCGCCGACACCTACGTGGAGACGTTCTCGCGCAGCTTCGACGGCAACCTGTCCGAACGGCACCCGCTGCCGCGCGAACGCTCGCCCAACTTCAGCACGCTAACCGGCAACTCGCCCAACTACCTGTCGAAGAAGGACTCGGGCGGCGGCAGCAGCGGCAGCCTGCGCAGCCGCGACAGCTCGCCCAAGTACCAGCAGCCGCAGACCACCGCCTACTTGAATGCCTCCATCAAGGAGGCGCCGCCCGCGTACAGTCTGGCGAGCAGCAACGCCGCCAGCAACCAGCAACGTTACTCGCCGCGTGCGCGCCACGAACGCTCGTTCGAGCGCTCCAAGAGCCACAATGCGCTGGTGCGTTCGCGCAAGTCGCAATTCAATCGTGTGGCAAGCAGTGGCCCCGTGGTGGGCGGAGTCGCGGGCGCGCCCCCAACCGCTGGCATACCGACGGGCATGTCCCGCTTTCGCAGCTTCGATACGACAATGAGCCAACGACTGAATTCGTGCGACAGTGGCGCCCGGTCAGGTGAGCGCAAACCCCATTCTCACATTAAACCAAAGCACTCGCGGTAGTTGCGAGAGATTATGGTGTGTGCACACCAGGCCCGAAATATTGACGCTCTATGAAATTGCGCTAAAAGGCACACTGCATCCAAAAGCAGCATAAAACATTTGAAAATCTTCCAAGTTTTCTAATTACCAAAACTCCATAATTTCTGCTCATAAAATAGAGCTGAAAACTTCAACAGCCATGGCTTGCGCACGTTACCAACCGACCCTGAAACGCAACGCTAACAAAAAAAACGCACCAGTAGACAAACTTCAGCTGCTAACCGGGATGCCTCTTCTTCTTCTTCTTCTTGTTGCTATGTGCATTGTCTAAGCTATCATCTTCATCATCCGTTGCCATACTTCAGTGCACAAGCACAGAATGCAGCAGTCCTTGAAACTTGATCCTTGCCTCAAGCTGCACTACGGTCGAGCGCGGCATGGGGCGGCGAGCAAATTCAAATTCGAATCATTCACAGCTGATTTGCTGCATTGCTCCAAAGGCCATGCACACCCGACAAGTAGCCAAAAGCCGGCGCCATATTTGCCTCTTGTACAGCAACAACAACAACAGCAGCAGCAGCACAACTAAGGCAGATGCAATCATTCCTTCGTTTATCGCTTGCATACTTTGCATTCTCGTGCATTCAAGACGAAATTGAGCCAGAGTTGAGCACAAATCCGCAGCATTGTTCTGCAGTGGCTGTAACTGTCTGCCGGCTTATTTATTCGCCCGTCTGCTCGGTCATTCAAGTGCAAACATAGCCAAGTGCGGCAATGAATTCGTAAATGCAGCTAACTAATTTTATAGCTTTATTTGTCGATGCAACACTCTCGGCAGTGAAAAAGTTTTGAATAGCGAAAAATGCTTGTGATATCCCACTTATCGGAATAAATTTCAAACTGACCAACAATACTTATGTTACTGTACGACAAAAACAACAAAAGTTGCAAAGTTGCAACTAACTGCGCGCTAGTCATGTCGCACAGTCGAGTGTTCTAATGCTAAATTTTTGCATGTCATATTGCAAGCACCAGAACTAATTAACAAGTCTAAAGCAAAACTCATCAACTGTGCTCCAACAAATGCAATCAAAAGTTTGTACTGCTTGTACTTCCCAGTTGGCCTAAACGCTAAGTATGCACAGCCATTGCAACGGTGCAACATTGATGAGCGAGTGTGCATGCATTGCCATGCAGGAAGGGTTGCTCTCATTTCGCTCAGCAATTCGAAAATAACTCCGGACTTGGGCAACATTACAAAATGTGTTTCCATAGTTTGATTGCATCATTACTGCAATTAATTAATTGTATCTCTCTCTCTCTCTCTGTCTTGTTTGTTCTGTTCACGTGCAGACCTCTCCAACGACGAGTTGGATTGCGATGATGACGAGGGCTCCAGCGAATTCCTGACCACCACCAACTATCACCACAGCATATCACCGCTGAAGACGCCGCGTCAGCGCTCGCTCACTCCCGACCGCAACGAGTCGCACAGCTCGTCGAGCAGCCTGCGCAAGCAACGCTCACTCACGCCCGAGTCACGTTCGCTCACACCGGAAGATCGCCGCAAGAAAACCGGCTCGCAGGCATCGCTGATGGGTTCGCGACAGAACTCCAGCTCGCGCAGCAACACGCTGGAACGCAAGCAGCGACTGGAGGAGAAGTCGGCGACGAACATTTCGCGTAGCTCGTCCAGTTCCAGCTACAGCGGCCGGGAGCATGAAGTGCATCCGGCCGGCCATCTGGGCGTCAGTACTGCGGGCAGTCGCAGTCAGCATCGTCGCTCGCTGGGGCGCAACGCCAAACAGGCGGACGAGCATCGCATACGCAGATCGAGGTGAGTTGTCATAGAAGCTTATTCGAAAACGAAATGAAAATTACCGAAGGATTTTAATGCAAATGTGTTGTGATGTTATGGGATCACTTGTTCGCTCGCTCATTTGTTCTTTGCTCTCTTCCGCAGATCCCTCCAGCTGAGCGAGCGTTCGCCCAACCGCACTCACAAAATGATCGTTTCCGTTGGACAATCACATCCGCCCGGCCCACAGCCGGCGGCGCCCGCCTACCAACAGGCCAACATGCGCAGCAACCTCAGCAACGGCGGCGGTGGCAGCAACTTTCCACCCACCATACGCACCAGCGGCAAATCCCAGTCAATTTTGCTCGGCGGCAGCATGCAAAACGGCAGCGGTCGCGTTCGCAGCAGCGACATCGACAAGAGTCGCTCCTTTGACTTTGACTACTGCAATTACAACAACACATTAGGCGCTACGACAGCGAAAGGCCATGTCGGCGGCGGCAACGGTGGTGGTGGTGGCAGCAATCAGAATGTGCCTATGCGTCTCGATTTCGACAAGAGTCGCTCCTTCGACGACGACTATCGCGAACCCATCAACAGCAACAACAACCTGGGTGGCGCAAACGGCATACGGTACTTGCAGACCGCTGCCGATGTGATTACGAGCGGCGGTAACACTGGCCGACTGCGTCGCACGTCGCCAGTGGCAGTGGGCGGCGGCAGCGGCGGCGAGCGCAACTCGCGTTCGCCCCAATCGTCGGGCTCGTCCTGCAACAATCTGAACTTGCCGCGCCAGTCGACCAGCCCGCAGAATTACGGCACACGTCTGTGCGATCATGAGCTCACCTACGACATGCTGCGCAAGTCACTCGACCGCTCGCCCATCATGGACTTTCGGCGCGGCGACAGCAGCGACTACGATCTGCCGCCGACGGTCATACGTAACCGCGAGACCATCAACGCGGGCGGCAACAGCGAACTGAACTTTTTCAGCAGCGATGCGCACATCTACGAGCAGCCGACCACCACAATAACGACGTCTGCGAGCGGCGCCGGCATCAAGCAGCAGCGCTCGCTGGGCCACACGCAGAGTCCCAGCGAGTCGCAGTACTCACTGGAGCGGCTGCACAGCTCGCGCGACAGCATCACGCCCGACGGTGGCGGCGGCAGCGAGTACCGCGGCGACTACATCTACCGCCAGACGCAGTCGGCGGCGCAGCGCGAGAATGCGCGCGGCAGCAGTCGCGGCAGCAGGTACTGAGCCGGTCGCAGCGCGGCGACACCGCACGCCGTGTTCGTTTGAGCGTCCCCCAACTTGAGCCTTGTCTTTCTTGCCTTAACCGCATCCACCTAGCATCCACTGCTGCACGTTGTACGTTGGCAGTTGTGGCGCCGTCACGCCGAGTACTCACCATCCACCACTCACCAGCACCTTCACTCTGTCTCTTCTCTCTCTCCACCAATCCCACTGCAAGTTCAGTTCGTACCGCACTCAGCACTTAGTCGTACTAACCGTTGCACCGTCGTAACAGGTCGCCAGCTGCAACTAACAAAGGCCACTAACAAAACCAAAGGACTCCAAAATAACTACTAACAAGGTGGAAATGCGCCAACACTTTTAACGAAACTTGAGCGCGAAGGATACTAACCGGAAATGGGTTTAATTTCCAGCCACCGCGCAACGATGATAGCCAACACTTGGCGTGTTGTAGAAAGCACCGAGAGCGGAACGTGCTGCACCAATCAAGACTGCTTTAAAGAGAATCTAAGAACAGAAAAACCACACAAACTACAACTCTTCACCTGATCTCTTAGTAGTTGATAAAGTAATGTAAACGATTAATAACTGGATAAGCATGTAGTGTGTACGTTAACTTTACTAATAGCAATAACAATAACAACAACAACATTCTAATAAATTAACTCACAACTAACCCGAAACTAAACAATAAACAAAACCTGAAAATAAAAACAAAAATATTTAAGTGTAAGCCACAGTAGTAGCAGCAAGTAATCAATTAACATTTGAAAGCATAATGCAAATGAAATAAAACTCACCGCAGTAGCATGACAGCTTACCACGAGTCCCTCACTACAAACATCACCAAGCCAGTCGATCAGTCAGCCAACACGCTATTACTCACCACGCTTTATCCAATCCTGTCTGCGTTGCAACATTGTGTCGTCTACTGCGTTATTGAGATCTCAAAATGAAAATCACTAATGTGCAGCAGACTGCTTTCGAAACTCACCAACATAACGCTTGCTTGCTCACCTGTGTCACTCAAACTCACCACACTCAAGCCCCGCCCCCTCAAGCTCACGACACCATCACCAAAAAACAAAAACTCAACATTGCGGCTTACCACTGTGCACAACTCTTAAGTTCTATTTCCTCTCTATGTTACAGTCAAAAAATTCGAACAACAACAACAACGCCACCAACAAAAACCACAACGACCCGAACAACAAAATGTCCCATACCAAAAGTAACGAGCACAAAAGCCACCGTCAAATCGCCGAGCAAGTTTTGCTCGTTTTGGCCACATTGTGGCGCGTGCAACGCTGCCGTCGTCAAACGTCAAAGCTCACTGCAGAGCGCAGCAGCCAATACGCCCGCCGAGTGTCAAATTGCGCGCAACATGGGCACGCGGCCGTGCGGTCTGCCGCTACGCCGCAATCATAGTGCGCACTTGTCGCCGGAACGCGAACGTCATTTTCACGATATTAGTCGAAATGTGTCAACTGTCAGTGTCAATGTGCAGTTGAAACCAATGAGGCCGAACAATGACGAGTTCGATACCGTCGCTGATAGAAGGCCGACGCTGGCGGGCAGCAAGTCGCAGTGGACACTGCTGTGCAGCGGTGCCACGCCCACGCATGCCACCAAAACCGCGGCAACAGCAACGACGCGCGCTTCGACGGGTATTAATTCGACAATGAACGGTAATGTGCACACGCCGCGCGTCATACCGCTGGCCGCAACATCGCTGGTGTTTTTGGGCGATTGCGAGATGCCGATTACGCGCGAAAGCGACTACACGCACGAGCGGGAACGCGAACGGGAACACGAACGAAACGCCAAACGAACAACGATGCGCGAAGGTGTCGTGCAAGCAGCGGCCGATAGAAGGCAAAGCAATGGCAAAACTCAAATCCATGATGGCAGGTAGGTGAACTTAAAAAGTGGGTGTGGTCGACTAGAGGACGAACTCAGTTGTGCCACATTGAAAGCAGAAAGAAATTTTATGAAAAATTTCGCAATTGTGGCCAAGACCAAATCCCTCCGTTAGTTGTTAAACAATGCCCGATTTGTTGACAAATTTGCAACATTTAATCAACAACCAAATGTTCTGCTTCTCTTTTCACGGCTCGACGACATTTAGACACAACCCGACCATCAGCAAACCTCGTAATGACAAACGCACGCCAGCCGCAACCGCAATGCCGACAGGCTTCACAGCAACAACGAAATGCAGCGCCAGCATTGCCAACGCAACGCAATGCGGGCACTCAGCGCATTTGTGCAACGGACGCAGCCGCTCACTGCCCGACATTGCACACGTCAGCGGGTAAGTGCCAGCGTACATTTTACATCATAAACAAATGAAAACCGTTGCCACACGCGCACAGCGTGCAACAAATAACCAGCAAACAAATTGCAACAAATCTGCAATAAATAAGTCTTAACAAATTGAAAATCTCCAACTACTCGCCGCCCGATTCGGCCATACGCCGAAGCACAAATACGCGAGGGCGTTGTTTACTGTTTTGTGGGCGGTTAAAGAACCAACACAATGCGTCTGGCAGCCGTGTCAGCAACATTACGTTGCTGCTTGTTGCAGATTTGTGCACATATTTTGCGCATTCGTTTTATTGAAAATGGCCCGCGTCGCTGTTGCGTTTAGGTAAACGTGCTGCAAACCGTTGCCCCCCCGCCGCTCCGCTGTGCAGTGTTGTGAACAGTTGGCGCGTTAAATATGCGCTGACGGTGCAAATGACATTGAGTGACATTCTGTGCCGGAAGTTCTGAAAGTTGGCCCTGCCATTGCGGCCGGTCGTGCAGCAAACGGCGGCGGCAATGACAGCAATGGTGGCCATTTTCCAAGCGGATGTTTGCATTTAAAAGTTGCCATTGTACAGTTGCTGTTGGCCTTGTGCTATTGTTGCCGGCTCGGCGCTATTGTCGAATGCAGTGCAGGCTTGGTCTCTGCAGACTTTCGGCCTTCTCTAAAATGCATTAACCGACTGCGTCGAGTCTGCAGGATGTGCATTTGCTCAGTAAGTGGTGGCTTAAAATATGGGAAAACTTTCAGTGCGAACTGTTGGCGCAAATGGACGGCCAACACAAGCAACCGACAACAATACGCACAGCGCGAGCGCAAAGTTATTGCTGCGAAATGGTAATTTGAATTTTCTTAATTGCGCCAAAGTGTTTCGGTGAAATGGCCATTCAGCAAATGGACGATATCCTTTCAAACGAAAAATGTTGAGCGCATAACGAGCTATTGATGTATGAAAAAAATTAATTGTATATGTAAATTTACAGTAATTGGTTTCATTAATCAATTAAAATTCTGCCAGTTTAAACTGTACTGAAGTTGAATTTCCAGATCTGCTCTCCTTTTTCGAGAGGTCAAACTGGTTTACCCCGAATTGAGACCGATTGGTTAGCTTCAGAAGCATTTAAGAAGGGATTCACAATGGGTCAATTTGACCGCCGAGTACCTAACCTAGCCAGGCGAAATTTGTTTTTCACACTTTCAAGTGCTACCAACGAAAGTATTTAACATTAATTTGATATTCTTTGGGGTTGGGTATTACCCCACTCAATGTAAAAATAATTAACATTGAACAAGCTCACTTGATATAACCCAGTCTGACTTTTTGCTATCACTGTTGACCACAGAATTGCAAAGAACTCCCGAAAAACTCACAAACCTGAAGAAACATTATTTAATTATCGTTAGTTATTACCAGGGAAAGGATTTTGAGGACCTAAAAACCTATAAAAAAGGCAAAATAAAATAACAAAAAAGGCACACAAAGGCACTAAAAACTGCCAAAAAGGCAGAAAAAGGCACTAAAAACTGCTTAAAAAGGCAAAATAGGGCATTAAAAACTGTTAAAAAGGCAAAAACAGGCATTTAAAAATAAGAAAAAACTAGAAAATCCAAAAAGAAAAGGGGAAACGGTATGTATTTTTTAATAATTTTATTTCATCTGACGTATGCAACATACAATATTTATACCTCGTTTTTTGTAAAAGAAAAGGAACATCAAGGTTTTAGGTTTGCACTAACCGAACTTTTTGATTTTGTCATGTTTTTTTCTTTAAATTTTCCACTGCCCAACAAAAAATAACGGCTTAGGAATGATCAAATCAATGTAAAAACATCGATAAGTTAACGAAATTGCAATGTTGCCACTTAATTTTTTTTTAGTTTCAAGGTATTTTTGCGAAACAAAAGGGGGGAAATATTAAAAACGAAAGAAAAACAAATCTTGAAAAAGGCATTTTGTGGCATTTATAGGTAAAATAGGCACTAAAAAAGGCATTTATGGGTAAAAAAGGCAAACTGCCTTTTTAAGGCAAAAAAAGGCAAAATAAAAGTGGTATATTTCTAATCAGGAGGACCTAATTCGTGCTCATTTTCAATCAGAAATGCTCTATCTAGCACCAAACAAAAAAGGCAATTTCCACAAAATCCTTTCCCTGGTTATTACATAAACCGATAAATCAAACGCCAGCGGTTCCGCATCATAACGAAATATTCAGCATCAAATAACTGTTGCACAATAACACAACCAAATCAATTCTTGTGCATGCTTTTCACATTTCTAACTAACCGATCTCTAGAACTATGTCCCATCTCTATAACTATGTCTGTTACAGCTAGTCATTTCAACCTTATCCAACATAACCTCACATCATTGTATTGCACCATAGTTCAGTGAATACTTCCTTGAGCTATGCACAGTTAATTTTTTGCAACTTTTTCCACTATTCACCGCAAATTTGTTAAATTGAAAACACCCCTTGAACCGTCGCACCACTTTGGCACAATCCTGTGTCACTTTTTCTACACTTTCGACAGCGTCATAAAATTTCACTCTAAATAAATGAACGTAAATAATGAGCGCCAAAAGCGCATGGAAGCCAAAAAATTACACAAAAAAATACTCATTTTCCCGCCATCCCGCTGCCAGTGTGCCAGCTAACAAGTGAACCCAAACAAACTTGAAACATGCCAAAGTTTTTGTTTTTAACTAAAAAACAAACATTACACACACACGCACATGCATTTGTAAAATGAAATGACAACTTTTGCCAGTATGAAGTTGTAAAATCGACTTTTTGCTTTTTCATTTTAATTTTTTCACTTTTTTTGCACGAGCACAAAAGACAAGAATCAACCCAGTTAAAAGTGACAGCTGTGCAAAAAGAGCGCGAGACAAAACGACACGTAGACAATAGCCAGAAGTACAGGTGACAAAATGGAAGGGAGGCAAAAGTGCGTAAAGTTAACTGCACGCTGGTGAAAATAATGAAAAACTACAATGGGAAAGTATAAAAAAATAGAAGAATGCAAACAAGTTCGAGCAGTTGATTTGCTTTTATGAAATAGGCAAATAGTGAAGCCGAAGTGTGGGAGACATGGCTGTCATTTGCACACAGCATACAGGATTCCTGGCTTATAAGCACTAAGAGTCAAAATTAATGTCCTTTCGAGCTTCGAGACTGAACAATATCTTTCGATTCTTCTGACTCTTTGCTTTTCTTTCTTTGCACATTTTTCTTTGTATTCTACACTATCAATTTCTTTCCTCTCTTTTCTATTCCTTCTTTTCTCTTTATATATTTGAAATGACAATTTCTATCCTATTTCCTTTCTATCCTCAATCCTTCTCTCGAAACAATTTGAGTCGACTAGAGCCGTAAGAATGTTTTATGGAGCATTTTCATGCAAGTCACATCACTCATCAAATCTTTCAAATCTTTTCTTACAACACTGACTATTTTCATGATAAATATCTTAAAGGCGTTCAATATTACATTTTCAGTACGCCATCATCAATAACTTCTTTATCTAATCTTCTATAAGAATCTCTCAGCATTCATTCAAGAACCACTCAGCTTGTGGCAAGAATGAAAAGCAAATTTTTTTTTATCTTAAAGATATTTAAACAATTCCAACAAAAAACATGACAAAAATGTTGTCACGAAATCCGAGAATGTACCGTCTGCTGTATCCGGATGGTAGCACGAATGTTTCCATAATTCTCAATACAATTCGCAGAGTTTTTATGTTTGAACTAACAGCAGCTTGCTGCATCGATTCGATTATTAAACTGTCAAAATCTCAACTGTCAGCGCTTTAAGTCCTTCTATGCGTATTTTACGCTCGCACTTACTCTTTCCAACTCTCCGTTCTGCTCATCTTCATGCTTAGCGCTTATGATGAGCTCACTTTAGCAGCAACAATTCAAGCGCAGCAAAACAAAAAACACAAAAATAATAATAAAGCCCTGGCAACCCTCATCAATAGCGGCATTAGTTGACAGCCAAGCGAATGTCAGTTTTGATTTTACGCCTAGGCGAAAAAAAAAAACGCTCAAGCTAAAAGCAACCAAATGAAAAACGAAAACATTTTCATGAGTATATTGCCGCTGTCTTGTTTTATTCGTGCAACTTGTGCATAAAACAATTTTTTCCAAAGCAAACTTTTGCACAATGAATATAAAACATTTATTTTCCCAACTACATTAAAACATTTTCAATTGCTTTTATTCATTTTTCTGCGAAACATTTAAATAGGAAAAGGTTAGGTTAGGTAAGCTGGCTGGTCAAGTTGGCCACGCGTAGACCCTATTGGATCCCTAGCGATACCAGTTAGAGCTCCTTAGTATTGCGTATCGACGTAAAAGTCATCGGTGAGAATGTGAGTGTTCTTAGCGAAATTCAGCAGCGACTTGATGTCATGCTTGGAGACCTCTTCTAACCCAGAAAACAACGGGGCTCTTAAGTGAGTAAGTCGTAGTCTTGAGATAGCCAGACAAGAGCGAAGAATGTGCTCCAGGGTTCCTTGGCATCATTTTCTCTGCACTTGCTGCTTGAATAGGGAAAAGAAAGGATACTTTTGAAGCATAAAATTTTAATTTCTATTAAAACATATCTTGCGTAATATATATTCCCATCTGCCCTACAAGAACATAAAACTACATTTCCTATACTTCTTTTAATATTATACCCCAAAATTTTTCAAAATTAGTCAGTCCATTGATGGTACCTTGTCCATCTCTTTGAGCGTCCTTCAACTGACTGGGACATTCTTATGGATTCCACCAACTGAAACTTTTAAATTTTGAAATTTCAATTTTCCATATCTCCCTATAGAAAATGAAAACTAAGAAAATCTGAAGAACGCTCTAATGAAAATTCATTCAGTATAATGGAAAATACAGAATCAATGTTGATCTCAACTAACGCATATTCGGTTTCGGTTTTGGTTTCGGCCCAAATAAGTAGTTTCGGTTTCAGTTTCGGCCAAAAAATGGCCGAAACCGAAACTTTCTGGAATATTTTTTACATTTTATTGTGTACCGAGTGAACAGCTACTTAGTTAGTGAGTGTAAATAAACTTCTTTTTTAGAATATAATAATAAATTATTTAATTTTGAATATTAGTGAGTAAGGTACGAAAGGGTGATTTTTTATGTTTATGTTTTTAAAAAATGAATTAATTGTTTTTATTAATACAGTCGTGTCTGGATATAGTGAACTAATTATTGCAAGGCCTGTTCACAGTATTGAGGTTGTTCACTATATCAAGGTCAACATTTTTGTTCAAAAATTCGTTTTATTTGCTCATAATACACTTTTTGTTTTTTGCTTGAAATTGCTTTCAAAATGTTTTTCAATATTTAGATGCTCTATGTCAAAATTTGGGTGTTCACTATATCGAGGTGTTCACTATATAGGGTGTTCACTGTACCCAGACACGACTGTAAGTATTTATTTATGTTATGCTATGTTTGTTTGTTTGTTCTTTATTTACTTAAAGTAAAATTCGTTTGTTGAAAAATGGTGATTTTGATGCTTGATGTTGATTTTTATTTCAACTAGAAAGTTTCGGTTTCGGCCGAATATTAAAAAAAAAATCGAAACTCGGTTTCGGCCCAAAAAAGTGGTTTCGGTCGGACACTAATCTCAACCAATGTTCTGGACAGAAATGTATACTTGACATTCACTCACCGTTTCATCTTTCATCTACCGCACCTCACCTCATGAAAGAATCCTTTCTCAATGCCCATTTCCTATAATTGTAATTCAATTCAACGCCCAAAACCCCCCTTAAGTATGGCTTAAGCTTGCTGGCTGCCTTTCTTAGTCGGCACTGCATTGCCACATTAAATCCACTCATCGCACGGCCTAGGTACGAGTACCTGACACGCTTAGATGCAGAAACAACAGCAACAACGGCATTTAATCCAGATTGATATAAAATCGATAAAAAGCAATTTATTTACTATATTTTCACCACCTTCCAACAGCCAGGCCGGTGTTGACATTGCTTAGCTATTTTCAATTCGCAAGCATCATCCATATTTTTTTTTACACTATAGTCCCTCACTCACTTTATGATGTCAAGTCTACGCCATATTTATTTTTGCAAATCTGCCCGCCTGTAGTTTGTACACTCGAAATGTATGTAAATGTGTGCGTGTGCCACTGTGCTGGTCTATGTCAATTTTAATTTGCATAAAGCTTGTCATACAGTTTTGTACAATGTGTACATAACTAAAACTGTACAATGTATATTTATTCGTCTCGTGACCAATGGGGCATGCCCTATGCGAAATTTTTCACTGACACCATTTCACTATCTGGAATAGAAATTTTATACTCACTACTAAAGTTATGCGAATGCTTCAGAAGTATTGTTACAAAAATTAGTTCTTTAGGCTTATTCGTCTCTGGATTGTGCCTGAAAAATAAACACACACTTCAATTAGTCAGCGCAAATGCAGTCAAAAACCAACAATCACTTTATTTACATATTTACACTTTTTTATCTTTACACTTGCTACTACTTATTGGACTATTCCGTGTTTCACCTTTGCTTGTTCAAATAAGACTCGTCTCTCTGCGCTGTACCCGGCTGCCTTTTATAGTTGTCTGCTTATCGCGCCGATTGTTCTCGCTTATTCCAATTGGACTATCTCTCGATCGTTCTCGCACATCCCATTACCATCGTGAACCATCCTTGCCATATCGAAATTATAGCAAGCCGGCCGTACTTTAAAGTGCGTGCCTAAAAGTATGCTCGTAAAATCATTCATGCATAGCACAGCGACAGGGTGCCTCACCGTTACAGTATTATAGAACTTCATACGAGTTGCGGGCCTTTGGACCGCACAGTTTTCCAAATCCCAAATCATTTTGTATTTGAAAATTCTAAAGTTCAGATAGTCTGCACTTGAATTTGAACTATGAAATGCAGCTTCAAATTATTTTCCAAAACATGCAACACACTCGTCAAAAACCTGAACTATTCACACAGTTTCGACTATACAACTGTCGGAATAGTCCAGACTATCTAACTTTTCGGATGTTCTGTACAATCGAATTCTCATCTTATCGAACTATACAACATGCAAAATTTTTACAATCATTTGTGTGAATTTTTCGAAAATATTTCGCTTAACCCTTCAGCGCCTGAGCGGGTTTTAAGTTTAGGTTTCATGGACCCATAAATTTCACTAGTTAGAGATGTTCTTTCATAATTCTGTTACAAAAATAATGAATGAAATTGTGTTTATCATATTTTTATAAAATAAATAAATATAATCTTTTTTATTTATTTTTTATGAAATTTTTATTAGACTTTTCTAAAGTTCCGAAAATTTAACATCGGAAAACATGTTGGTCAATTTTTTTGACGTTCAATTTCGTATCAACAAGAATCACTGAATGAAACTTTAAAACATCGTCCATTCCGGCTCTAATGGATTAATCAAAATGTTTCATCAAATTATTGTTATAGTCTGAATAATTTGATTTTCGGTTACAGTTTCTAAATAATTTCGGTTACAGTTTCATCAACAAATGGGTCAATTCCAATGATTTCTTAATTGCTTTTTGCTGCCTCGTTAGACTGGGAAAGAATTTGCCAGAGTCGTTTGGTGAATGAAATGTCAGTTTGATATTTGCAGTTGTCTGGGCGGAGCAGGGAAAGTAACAAGTTGCAGCATGTCAGAAAGCTGCATTTGAAAGCTGTGTTAGCATAAATGTGAGAGTTGTAGTTTTTCAGCTGACATGTACACACACGCACAGATACGAACACATAAACCAACAAAAACACCGAAAACACTCGACCACGAATTCGATTGCATTGTAGAGTATTTTCCAACGAAGTGTGTTGAATTTTGTGAGCTGCCTTTTGCACTTTAATTGCCACTCACTTGTGTGAGGTGATTTTAAACCGATTTCGGCAGGAAATGTACAGTTGTGAGAAAAACTAAAGCAATTTCCTGAAAGTAGATTTTATTTACGTACTCATTAACAGAGTTAAACTAAAATAAATTTATTTATTTAAACTAAATTTAAGTTAAATTTAAATTAATTAGTCTTGTCTAGTCTAGTCAGTGAAACCTGTAGACTGAGCTTATAAAACGACGTGACAGTCAGTCATGTGGGAAGCTATGGGAAGCGACTCAATAAAAATGTTGACTTAACCCTTTCGCTACAGGTTTTTACTGGGCAAAGTTAAAATGTTAAATTTTACGTTTTAGGCTTCTATGTGGTTAGCAACATTCCATAAGACATTTTTTAATCTTTATACTCGGATCCTGTATTTTAGAGTGTTTTTCTATGAGAGCAACCACATCGTTGTGGCTGTAATAAATACTTAAACATAAAACTTTCAACGCATAACGAAAATTTGAATATTTCTTCATTTACTGCAGCCAAAATTACAAAAAACAAAGTGTCTAAATTGAAAGAAATCGTCAAATTAAAAAGTTATCTAATATTTCTGCTTCTTCTTCCTTTACTATGTCAAGATATACCATTAAAAAACGTGTATACTTCTCTTCTTTAAACTTTAATATTCAGTTTATTAATTTCGTATTTTTCCTAAAACTTCAAACTATTCTAAGGACCAACAAAAAATGTATTCTTGACACCACAGAGGGTTCAGACGTACTTTGTGGAGCATGTTGCCATATGGCAACAAAATAGCGAAAGGATTAAGGAACATTGGTCACAAAGATCTACCTGAGATAAGTCGAGGCATTAGTAATAAGCAAGAATTTCAATGACTACGACAGACCCAGAATACCGAATCACGAAATAGAAGAACATAAAAGTATCCAATAGGCTGTCCACTTTCACTAATTCTCCAACATGGGTTGGTTTTAAAGGGTTAGAAATAGTTCTATGAAACCGATAGTTTCAACAGAATTTATGAAAATTTCCTCCTCCTACTAATTTTGCGAGCAAAATTATTGGCCAACACAAAAAAATAATCAATAAAATATTAAATATGAGAATTTGCCTCTTTGGAAAAACAATAATCAATAAAATAATTAACATGAGAATTTATTTTTTTATTGATAATAATAATAAATAATAATAAATATGAGAATTTGCCTCTTTGAAATTCTCATATTTATTATTTTATTGATTATTTTTTTTTTGTGTTGGCCAATAATTTTGCTCGCAACTGCATGTCCTTTCAGCCAGTTGAGTACTTACATTGCCGAATTGGTTGAACAATTTTCGACTGCTTTTGTATAGTTTAAAGCGAAATCTCTGATTTGTTTTGAAGCATTAAATTGCACAACTTACTTCTTGGAATTTCAGCAGCAATACATAAACGAAACGTGCTGCAATTGCAATGCCAGCGACAATGCTTGCAAAGCCTTGAATCGTTACGAAATCACAATAAAACAGTAAAACAAGGCGGCTTCGAAACCCCTGAAAACAAAGCGCCAAGGGTTGGCGGTTGGGTATGAAAAACGAGAAAAAGAAACAAATAAATATTGGAAAATTTGCTGCCATATGCAAACAATATATATTTTTATATACTTATGTATATATGCAGCTGTGTGTGTGTGTGTGTGATAGGAGCAGAACAAAAGCAATGTAAATATCAGCAGCAACCTTGTTGAATGGCGAAAATGGCAAAAGCGCATAAAAGAGTTATTTCAGTTACCAGTAAATATTGTTTACTGCAACAGTTAAAAATACTCCACTACCAAAAAAATAGTTGTATGCATTTCCATCTTGCACAGCAAGTCCTCGGGTATCTTTCAACGCCACACATTCGCACACCCACACTGGCGCATTTTGCAAAAAGCAACACGCAACAGGCCCAAAAATGGTTCACTGACTTACTACCTGACTGCCTCACTGCACCGCGGACGCCATTTTGTACATTCATTCATTTCAATTCAACTCCGACATATGGAGCCAGCGCGCCGGTGGGCGACAGCGCATTGTAAACTTGGATAGTTGTGTCTTTGCGCTGCTTTTGTCTCGGCGAACACAGCGCTTCGCAGCGCAAATGAAAAGCACACATTAAGCCAAACAAACTCTCCATGGCGCGCCCTCACTACAGTCACACACAGACGCACACGTGAGCGCAGCTTTAGCGACGCCATTATCCTTGAGCGCACCTGACCAAATCGAGGCGCCCCGACCAGCGAGCAGGTGCCCACTGCGACCGTTTCACATAATCGCCGCACATGGAGTACTCGCAGCAATGGCCGCTGCCGCTGATGAACACAGTCGGCAGTTGGCAGCAGTCGGTGTGCGGACACACCAAGGAAACAGCACTAACGACACATTTATCTGTCTGCCTGCCATTTTGTCACATGACGCCCCCCGGCCCGCACCAAACGGGCCTGCGCCGATCAGCCCGAGGGACGTTGCGCACTGCTGCCGCATCACTGTACGTGCAACATTTATTTTGTAAAAGTCTTCTCGTGTTCTTCGGCAGGTTGTTGCCTTTTCTACTTCATTCTATTCGCAACTATTGTTGTAGTTTTTGTCAAATACTCAGCCGTCAGAACGGAGCAGTACAAAGCTGCATCATGTGGGACCATGCAAAATAGTTTTCGCCGTCCCAACTGCAGCTGCGTGGTTCAATTCCCAGCGACTACGACTCCGACGTGGTCAAAGGAACCAGTGTTGCCAGATACCTGAAAAGACTTTCTCCTAAAAATACTGAAATTTCCTCCAAATGAAATTAACAAAAAGTGCCATTTTGGGCGGGAATTCATTGTGACAGCAATAAGTGAGAACAAGATAAAATGAGCTTACATTAAGCTTTTGTAAGCTTAAAAATTTGTTACACAATGGGGGGACTATTTAAATAGTTGCCAAAATATGGTTTGTTCCCAATACATCATACTTCGTTATCGAAAAATTTCCAAAAAATCCACTAAGAATCCGAAAAATCCCCTAACATAAAATATAAATCTCCTAAACTTTCTCCTAAACAATTCTTCCTCCTAAAAATTCCCCTAAAAGGCCAAGAATCTCCTAAATCTAGGAGGAAATCTCCTGATCAGGCAACACTGAAAGGAACTGCACTAAACTTTTATTTGCGCAGACGGTGCATTCGTCTGTTCTCGTGGAGAAACGCGTGACTGATAACCGGCCAGTGGACAAATGCATAAACGCGAATCGAGCACGTAGACATGTCGCCGTAGAGATGAGATTTCGATTAAAAAGGACAGATGGGAAAAATTAACGATTGTGCTGACAAAGCAGACTTTTCAGTCAAATCGATGGGCAGTAACAATAAAGAAGAGTTTGTTAAAAAGTTGAACTGAAAATATTAGGTGCGCAACTAAGTGCTTGCTGTTTGTCAACAGATGACTCCAGCAGTATCAGCTGATCGAGGAAACAAACCGCTTTAAAACATTAGTGATTTTGTTTTTGCCTTATAAGTTTACTTTTGGTGTCAAATAATCGTAATTTGCGGAAAGTGTTGATTTTCTTCTTTCATTCGAAGAAAACGGTGATTGATTCCGTCGCTTCAAAGACAATGATTTCGATGTTGATGACTGTCCGAGTGAAAGAAGGTCAAAAACCTTGGAAGACGCTGAATTAGATTCTTTGCTCGATAAGGATTCATGTCAAACGCAAGAAGAGCTTCCTTGAGCTTTAGGAGTTGCCCGTCAAACGATCCAGGCAATTGGATGCGTGGGGAATGATTCAAAAGCAAGGAATTTGGGTTCCTTATGATTTGAAGCCAAGAGACGTTGAGCGTCGTTTTTTGCCTGTGAAAAAGTGCTAGAGCGGCAAAAAAGGAAGATTTTTCTTCATCGCACAGTGATTCGACTCCATACAACCGCGGGACAAAATTAGAAGGAGTGGTCCGTTCTTCATACAATTTGATATACTAATTAATCATGGTCTGGTGAATTGAAATCTCTATTTTGTTTTTCTTAAACATTTTGTAGTCTGGCAATGCCTGAGACTTAAATTTGCAAATTTCGTCATTTTTGGAAAGCTATAGCAACAAGTGTGTTGGCTAGATTTTACATTTAATCGGTAACGTAAACATTGATAGTTGCAAAGAGTAACAGAAATTGTCTTAGGACCCTTTAGTTTTGCAATAAAAATTATAAAAATATGTGTGCAGTTTTTTTTCATTTTTCTTGCTGATTGCATACTTTCAGGGACAAATAAAATATCAAAAAATAGGTGTTTGACTACTTTTAAAATTGAATTATTTTCTGAGATCAAAAGATATCGAAGGATGTCGAATAATGTAAGACAAAGAAAGAATGCTTCTTAAAATAAAAAAATCCAGAAACATACTTTTTAGATATTTTCCTCTAAGTTTTGCCAATTTTCAAATTTTTAATTTAGAAAAATATTTTAAATTAAAAGTGAAGTAAAAGCCTCAGCTTTGCATATTTTGAGAAAACATTAAAAGCGAAAATGGCCACATCATTTTTTAATGTATATTGAAAGTTTTAGCAACTTCTTGGTAACCATGTATTTTTACACAATTTTTTTTCATCAATAGACTAAAAAACAGAAAATATGTGTTTAAATTTTTTGTGAAAAAAGTTTCAACTCTGAGCCGCTTTTGCACAGACACTAATTAATTTTTTGCACAGATTTTTTGGGGTTTTCTTAGTTGGAGTTTTACCTTTCAAATGACTTTATCGTTACTTTTCTGAGACTATATATTTTTTTAATTTTGTCTATGGAACGAATTACTGTGCATCGTGACGGGTAATGAAAAATGGAATCACTCGAGCAACCCAAAGAGAAAACAAACTGCCAGGACCACCCGGTCACGCTTCTACTTCGTCGGCTCGGCCGAATATTTACGCTGCGAAGGTTATGATGTGTATTTGGTGGAACCAGGTCGGATTTATTTATTTTGAGCTGTTGAAGCCAAACGAAACCATCACTGGGGAAGGGTATCGAATTCAATTGATGCAATTGAGCCGAGCACTGCGCGAAAAGCGGTCACGAACACGAACACTTCTATCTTCAAAGTATTCGAGCTCTGCCAGAGAGATGAGAAAAAGTTGGAGCTACAATACTTTGAATGATTCATTTGTAACCAGTTTTCCTAAATAAACTTGAATTTTCATAAAAAAAAAACAGGCGAGCACTTAGTTGCGCACCTAATAGAAACTGAAAACAACGTCACGATTAAATGGTTGAAAGGAAAAGCTAATTTCAGTTGCTCTTCTTCTTCTTCATTTGAAAATTAACAGTAAAGTGGCTGAACAGATAAGTGGACAATCGAATGGCGCACAAACAGAAGACTGAACAAAAAAACAATAAGCCGAAGAAAGAACCAAAAGTGGATCTACTTAAAAGCATAAACAACAAAGTAATAAACAACAAGTGGGCTGCAGAAAGTAAACGAACAGTAATTGAAAATAAAAACAGACAACCTGAAGGATTAGTTGAGATGAGTGCTAAGCCGCATTGTTCATTTTAAAGTATTGTTAATTTTACATAAAGAAGCAGTAAATGAAATCAATTCTTTAAGAAATCTTTTAGCCAGCATTTTCCCTGAAAATTATTTGCATTTATTGCGATTGCGTTCCATTTTTCAAATAGAAAGCAACAATTATGCAGCAAGTCAAATTTTCAATCTGTGTCCCATCAAATTATTCGTCTGCAATTTTTCTTCGTTTCTTGTTTTATTGTTTGTTGTTATTGTGCACATAGCGTGACAACAATGTTCTTACCGTGGCGTCGGTTGTGTTTCGAATGCGCTTCATGGCGCAAGTAATATGCCACCACACTAACATTTGTGTATATTTTATACTTTGTTGTGCTTGTTGTTGCTGCTGATTGGGTTTTGCGATTTTCCGTGTACATATTTCATATTTTCGCCACATCGGTAACGCGTCGGCAATGCGCTCCACGTGCGGCCCGTTCATGCAGGAAAACTGCAATTTTATTGCACGCTTCCATGCAACACTTTCCTATCTCCGCGATAGCAAATTTGTGCCACATGGCTCGCCCCTCACTGTAATGCAATTGTGGCATTTTTTTATGATTTTTCGGTAAATGTTTTTGCTGTACACCGACAGCTAGTCGACCGCAGGAACAGGGCCGTCAGCGATGTGTTCGTTCATCCTTGGTAGCTGAAATGTGTTGGCGCTAAGTGAAAAAACGTAGCATGTTTTTGGGCGAAACACCACAAGCTGCAATACATTTGATATCTGATAGTATGGGCAACTTTAAGCATCTTAAAATTTGTGCTGAAAGTCTTTAAATCACATTCCACACGCTTTGGCAGCAGCGCCGCAACGCCACTGCACACACATCAAAAATTTATTTATGCCGCGTTTGCGCGACTTTGTTTCTGCAACAAATGATGGCAAACGATGCACGACAAACGACCGTAAAAGACAATGGACCTGCTGCAGCTGCAGCGCGCATTGCAAACAGCGCGTGGGGGCTTTGGAACGCGCACGACTGACACGCTGACACACAGCGAGCGCATCGAATAAAGCGTCCAGCCAGCCCGAGCAGTTTTTTATTGTCGCAAGCGCTATGAGCTGCGCGCTGACGAGCGCAACTTCGGGCTGAAAGCAGTTCACTAACCTGCATCGAGTGGGGGCGTACAGAAAACTGGCAGCACGAGCAGGAAAGACCACTGTCTTTGGTTATGTAAACGAAGAAAATATATTTCAAAAGATATTTGCCAATCGACAGCGCAGCAAGTGCTGTCCACCACCTGAAGTGACTGCTTCTACTTTCGATGCTTCCACACAATACAAATTTGAACAGTTTTCAGTACGCCTTAAAGTATGCTTCTTTTATAATCTGACTGGCAATTGCTTTTACATAATCAGTGTGCAAAAAGTCCAATCATTTCAAAGATTGGTTCCATATTACTATCTGTGTCATATATTGTTTAATTAAATCACGTCTTGAGCGTTGATCAAAATCATTTCGTTACAATTGAATAACATCCAATTCAAACAACAAATACCAACAACCTTCATGTATCTCTGTATGTGCTAATTTAAAATGTCATGTGCTGCAATTCCATGTAAATCAGCAAAAAGGTTTGTTAACTGCAGAATTGTGAACAAACATTTCATGTTCATCACACATAAAAGAAATGTATTGAACAGTGACTGTATTTGTATGTCGAATCAGTTACAAAATTCCACTCGTAAAATGTTTAAAAATTGTTTCATGCTTTTCATACGGTCACAAATTTTAATAAAACATCAATGCAACCGCAAGCAGATGCGCCACATGCTGCCGATTTTGTTTTTATTTCGTTATTATTTATTAATTTATAAGTAACCAAACACTTCGTGGTCAACCACAACAGTGAATTTATGTTTTGTATTTTGAGTTAATTTTTTTTTACTAATAATATATTTTTAATTAATTTCTAACCACTTGAAATGTCTGCCATGTCATTATGTAGTCACTTTGGTATGAAGACTTGAAGGCGTATGGAGTACAGAAAAGCGTAAAGGTACATTCCTTGTTTGCATCAGTGCACAGTAATTCGTTCCATAGACAAAATTCAAAAAATTTATAGTCTCAGAACTTAATGATTTTGATGTCATTTGAAAGGTAAAACTCCAACTAAGAAAACCCCAACAAATCTGTGTAAAAAAGTAATTAATGTGTGTGCAAAAGCGGCTCAAAGTCGGAACTTTTTTCACAAAAAATTGTAAACACATATTTTCTGTTTTTTAGTCCATTGAGTAAAATAAATTTTTTAAATACATGGTTACCAAGAAGTTTCTAAAACTTTCAATATAGATTGAGAAATGATGTGGCCATTTTCGCTTTTAATGTTTTCTCAAAATTTGCAAAGCTGAGGCTTTTACTTCACTTTTAATTCAAAATATTTTTCTAAATTAAAAATCTCAAAATTGGCAAAACTTAGAGGAAAATATCTAAAAAGTATGTGAAAGTATGTTCCTGGATTTTTTTTTATTTTAAGAAGCATTCTTTCTTTGTGAGATAACGTAATTACATCCTCCGATATCTTCCGATCTCAGAAAATAATTCTATTTGAAAAGTGGTCTAAACACCAATTTTTCGACCAAATTAATTTTTTTCATCCCTAAAAGTATGCAATCAGCATGAAAAATTGAGAAAACTGCAAAAAAGCAAAACATACGCCTATTATTATCGATTTTATTACAAAACTAAAGGGTCCTAAGACAATTTCTGTTACTCTTTGCAATTATCAATGTTGACGTTACCGATTAAATGTAAAATGTGAAAAATCTAGCCAACACACTCGTTGCTATAGCTCACCAAAAATTACGAAAATTGCAAATTTAAGTCTGAGACATTGCCAAACTACAAAAGTTTAAGAAAAAAAAATGGAGATTTCAATTCAGCAGACCATGATTAACTAGCATACCAAATTTTATGAAGAACGGACCACTCCTTCTAATTTTGTCCCGCGGTTGTATGGAGTCGAATCACTGTGCAGTGTCACCAGAAGAATCGATTTTACCATATTTGTTCGACCATTGCAACAAAATTTTCAAACGTTTCAAGATCTCACCTTTGGTGAACCAGAAGTGAAAAGTACGAAGACTGTTAGAACCAAAATTTTCATTTTCATGTAAAATCGAAATCGAATCAATAAAAATTAAATGCAGAACCTGCCTGTATAAACATCCTTACAATTATTAGAATTGGGAAAATGTATAGTACTACTACTACTAAAATATTTAAAGACCAACAATTTTATTTAGCCATCACTGTAGACTCTGAAAAATATTGCATACATTTGCGGGCGCACACAAAACCAACTACGAAAGCGAATGCCACCGAATTTCATACTCGTATTGCATTTGTTGTTGTTGGGCTTGTTGATACATTCCACTTCTAGTTGGCACATGCGTTCCACAAAGTGCATACACAAGTGTTACAGTGTTGCCAGCGTACTAAATTGTTTTATACACTAGCGAGGTAGTAAGAAAATAATTAAATTGAACGAAACTTTGCTAGAAGACATCTACTTTTGAAAACATTTACAACTGTTTAAAACAGAATTTTCTATATATTTAATATAATTATTCAGAAGCAACTAAATAAAATTCTTAAATATACATGTACCTATTGTTATTTTATGCACATTGAGGTTATGATTTTTGCTTACAATTAGTTTTCTTTCTTTATCGCAGAAAATGAAAGAAAATGTTCACTGGTTTTCAGCTCAAAATCTTGAATATTTAAAACACTGCATTTGATGTTTTTAATATCTATTCTGAAAGCTACAAAAATTTTAGTAATACTAGAAACTCATTACAAATGTTTACTTATTCCATAATTAACCTAAATTTTTCTCTATCCCGCTTGAATTACTTTTTACTCCTCTGCTTCAAGGCATTTTTTTTTAACCAAATCGCATCAAAATACTTGAAATTTCTTCATAAACATTGCACTGCGCTGGCAACACTGCCACGAATCTATAAAAGTATCTGCTCGCTGCAGAGACGAGCACAGTTGCGAACGGTATCTGGAAAGAGTTTGTTTGTGTGCAAGAGAGACGCAATTACAGCGGCGCAAGCGCGTATTTAGTGACAACCGAAATACAAAACGTAAAACAACAACAAGGTGAATACGTCAATTATCGCATTAATCAAAAGTTTGCAAATATTTTGCACGAAAATCAAATGGTTTTGTGAATATAAGTGCGTGCGCGACGACAAGTGCTATGCGACCGGCAACTCGTCAGTGTTGTCAATTCGGTGGAGAAGAAGAGGCAGCAAGCCAAATTGCCTGCGCCTTCCGGCTAAAAAGCCGTCGCACCGCCAAACAAAGCACAAAAAGTGCTTAAACTACATTTAATTGAATAAAATCCGTTTGGTTTGTGCGCGTGTGTGTTGTTGTTGGCATCACAGTGATTATGTGACAAATCTGAGCAATATCAAGAAAGAAAGAAAAAAGAAATTACCAACAAGAATAACAAAAACAACTAATACAAATACACAAACAGAAAAATGTCTACAACAATAAGCCCCAACGCGAGCGCCACCTGCTCGCCCACCGCCCCGCATGCGCCCCACAACCATGCCCTGCCGCTGCACTGCAGCATTGTAGGCGACAGTGCCGACATTGTTCTTGTAGCTGCCGAAGTGCCGCCCACACTCAGCACGGCAGCGCAACCGCCCCCGCAGCAGGACATACCCGCCACCGACAGTGGGCGTGCATCGGCAAACGAGTTCGACTCGCTGCAGGACGAGGCGTCGGCGAACGGCAGCGCGACGCACCTGTGCAAGAAGCCCTGCACAGGCGAATTCTACGCCAGCAGCGGCTCCCAAACCACATGGTATCTGCCGGCCGTCGAGATCAGCGGCGACACGACAACAGCACCCAACAATGGACAGCCGGGCGAGACGCCAATGCAAACGTCCTTCAGCGACAGTGTGTGTGACAAAGCGGCTACAACATCCGGACCGGACAACATCAAAATGTACGTTGCACTAATTTTCGTTGCTAAATTCGTGTGAATTGTGTGTGCATTGGATTTAGTTATTGGGTTCCAACTAATTCGTCCGATTTGTTGTTGCACACGAAATTCGCTTATCCACACTGGACAGCGTTCGAAACGAATGCCCTACCGTGTGTGATTTCGGCACATGCGGTCAGGACAATGCTGCAATTTTCTATAAATAAAAATGAAAACAAGTGTGTATCAGAATAGTCAGAGCTTACTTGTGCCTTTACTTGTTGCGTTTAAGCCTCACACGTACCTGTTCTCAACCGGTTGTAGTAGCTGCTCCGATGCAGTGTCCCACTTACCGACTGTAGTGTTCTCCCGAAATTGCATAACCGTTGAAATTTTGAATTTCTGCTTCTCCACGTTAGCTGCCGTACTCGGCCCCGCAATGCCGAGCGCAGTGATGCAGTACTCGGCGCTGCCAGCAGAGGCCATGGGTAGGTTGTGGTGGTGGTGGTGGTTTTTGTCGCTCTCGTCGCTTATCAACATTTGTGCTGCGATTTGTGATCACTTTGACATTACCACATTACCATCAAAACGTCATCAAACTGCAGCATGCCACCACCTTCCTTCTTTCCGTTTTCCTTACTTGCCATTACTTGCTCAGCGCCCTACATTTGCCGCTCGTATTTGCTATTCTCTCACACACTTTTTCACCCTCTTTCTCTCGCGTTTTCACATTTCTCGCTCGTGCACATCTGTTGGGCCAATTCGTTAAGCACATTGCTGATACCATCCAATTCGCCTGTCCGTCCACCCATTCACATGCTGGTCGTACGTCCATCTGCCTCTTCCTTCGCCTCCCAACAACGCCGCGCACAAAACAAATGTTGCCATTTTATCGCTTTATCGCACTCGCCCATTGATTGTGCTGCTGCTTGTCCATATGGCCGCCTCTGCCCTTGCGGCGCCCACCCAAGTGTTCAAGTGCTCCGTGTGTAATGAGTGCAGTTGCCTGCCCCTCTCCCCGTTCCGTTTACGTTTCGTTTCACTTGTTTTGATTTTTGCGGTCGACGCTTGTTAACCTTTTTGTTTATTGATTTAATTGTCTGTAAATAATTTTTAATGTTATAATTGTTGTTATGGACGATTTTGTTGCTTTTGTTTTACTGCTGCGGCCACACTGTGCTGTGCTGCGTTATTTGCAACGCTGGCAACAGCTGCTACAAATTTGCATTGCCAACACCCCCTTATTTCTTTTTTTCGGTATATTGCTGTGGCTGCTGCTGCCAGCTGAAGTCTGGTCCAACTGGTTTGGAACTTTTGATCTTTAATATTAAAATTAGTGCCGAACTTTGTTGGATTTGTGGTTGTTTGCCAGTTCGGGCATTCACTATAATTTATGGCAGAACAAACATAGAAATCTGTTTCAATTTTGTCATTAACTCTAAGAAAGTTTCTTGTAAAACCTTAAAATGTTTCGATTTGAGTTAAATAATTTCACTGTTTAAATTTAAGTTGTGAAAATTTCGAAGGTTATCTCAACTGAAAATAACGAGAATAGAACTTATTGCAAGACCATTAAGATGGAATTTAACCATTTTATGGTCATGGCATTTTTTTGGCAATTTTTTTTGTAAACTGTAAAGCGTTAACACACTTAATAAGAAAACTTTATATCAAACATTGGTTTGAATTTTTGGCCACTATTAATTCAACTTTATGGCCTTGAGCCGCCGTGACTAAGTTCTTAGAGCATTGAACCGTGAATCTGTAAATTTGTGTTGTGTTCAAGACTCGACTTGGCTAACAGCAAAATATGTTAGGATAACCAACGAATATGTTAACAAGCAAAGATTGTTTGCGATTCAAGTAATAAATACAAAATACGTATAAACATATAATTTAGTTAAAAAACGTTCACCATTCGGAGATATCTCCCCTGGGGACAATAAATGGCAGCTACCTTCATTTAGCACTCCTAGCAACAGACTAACCACCCACCCTAACAGAATTTTGACTGATTAATTTAACCAATGCTTGGCCTGGTTGAGGCCCTGAAATAAATAAGGAAAAACGAATAAACATGAATACGAAAGTCCTGAAATCCTGTTTTCAAAAATCATAAATCCTGAACAGAACTAAACTAAGAATTATACATATGTATCACTGAATAATATTAAACAACAACTATACAGCTTAAACTGTGCATGAATTCTGTAAAACATCAAAAATAATACAAACGGCCTCAAAGGCAAATTACATCCATTTTAAGTAGTGTCCGACCGAATATTCGGTTTCGGCCCAAATAAGTGGTTTCGGTTTCAGTTTCGGCCAAAAAAAGTGAAAGGATGAGAAGGAGAATTTAGATGCCACCAATGTAAATAAACTTCTTTTTTTAGAATAAAATATTAAATTATTTAATTTTGAATATTGGCGAGTAAGGTACGAAAGGGTGATTTTTTTTATGTTGATGTTTATAAAAAATTAATGAATTGTTTTTATTAATAATTATTATTAACTATTTTATTATTAATGTTATGTTTGTTCTTTATTTACTTAACGTAAAATTCGTTTGTTGAAAAATGGTGATTTTGGTGCTTGATGTGGTGATTTTTATTTCAACTAGAAAGTTTCGGTTTCGGCCCAAAAAGTGGTTTCGGTCGGATACTAATTTTAGGACATGATTGTGATTTATGAAGTGAAAAGTTCATCCAAATCGATAACTTCCATTGTCGGCTTCTTAAAACTTAAAACATGATTTCGTACTCAACATTTCTCTTGTTTCTGTCTCGACCGCATCGCTTTAAATCGCCAATGCGCACATTTCACGCAGCAAAAATTAATCAATGCCGCATATAAATTTCGCTTGATTAACAGATCAGAGGCAGTCAATGGTTGGGGCTGTTTGCATGCGCCGCAAGTCACCGAAATGACAACAAGTCGAGAAAGTTAATATAAAAAACAAATAAATTACAACTAAATTACAACGAGTAAACCGAAACAAACCGAAACAATGTTTGCAACGCGAGTACTTTGGTGACAGCGCCCCCGCTGCAGCGGTTCGAGCTGTAGGGACGCGCTTCAAGTACAACGCCAACGCGAAGACGTGCGACGCATGTCAGCAATGCCGAATGCTGTTGGTTGCTTACGGGCTTCCGTTGTCGGTGTATTTGGAGTATTGAGAGTTTTTGATGGCGTTGCGTGCTGCTACTTTTTATGCAGACGTGCACGCAGCCCAAAAAGAGCGACAACTTTGAAATACTTTCCGCTTTTGGACGCAGATGGCAAACTTTTACTTTCATTCATACAATAAAATTACAAAAGCCGTGGCGTAGAAGGAACTCTGGGCAATAAGTCGCAACTAACGGAATTTAATGTCCGCGACGGTTTGTGGCACTTGTGCAAGTGCGACATTAAAGCGAGATGACGATGATGGCGAAAATTACATAAAATTAAAACATAAAGTTTGAACGTTTTCGCAGCTGGTTTGTTTCGCTTTCGGCACTTGGCAGTGTTCGTTGCGGTTGCAGTGCGCAAAAATTTAACGCCAGCTGTGTTGAGCAGCAACTTGAGTTATGTGAGGCATTGCGTGCTTTGAACGTGCCACATTTTATGTAATGCTGCCGAAATAATTTTGGCTAAGTGCAGCCGCAGCGAGTGCGAAGAAAACAACGCCAGACAATGCAAACTGCCAAAGGAAGTGAACGCAAACAATGCGCGTAGACAGGATAGCGAAATTTTAGCTTCCAGCGCCACCACTGAAGTAACGTCGTTGGTGGCAAAAACAACAAGAATGCCAAAAATATGAAACCTCATACCAACATGTGCGCGCGTATGTGTGTGAGTGTGTGTATGATTGTGTGAGTGTATGAGAGATTCGCACAGGGATTCGCCTTGCGTTTCTTTTATTTTTCTTACCGCACCAAATCACGGCACCGAAAGGAGAGGCAAAAACCTGAAAGAACAAAAGCAGCAAAAAAGCAAAAGTGGGTTGCCAGCAACAACAAAATGCGGGCCCGATGGCCATGTTTGTAGAGCTGCTTGTGGCGTTAGCAACAGCAACAGCAGCAGCGACACCAACCAACAGCAACAGCAGTCTTGTCCTTATTTAAAAGCCAACAATGCACTCTTAATGTGGCTTAACGTAACTGTGTATGTATGTGTGTATCTGAGCGTGTATGTGTGTATGTGTGTGTGTGGTTATTTCGCGCTTCAATGCTGCAATCGCACCTGCTACTGCCGTTGCTGCTGGTTTTGCTGTTACTGTTGTTGTTTTTGTTGTTGTAACTTGCAAGTAATCCATGCAGGTTTTTCGGCGCATTTCATTCAGTCGCACGCTGGCTCGATGGCTGCCTGACGAGTTGCTTGCCTTGTTGCTGCCATTGCCGATATGGGTTGTGTGTTGCAATTTTGTTGTTGTTGTTATTATTTATGCTGGTTTTATTGTTGCAAGCAGCTGTATTGTATCCTTTTGATTCAATCTACAACAAATTGCAATTTTTCGCAAGGGGAACATCGGCAGCTGCTAACGAGTTGGTGAGAAATTAATAACAAAAAAAATACAGCGCAGGGAATTGTAGGGAATCTTGAACTAAAAATTAAGCGTAAGAAGCGAAGCAGAGCGATATAATGTCCGAAAGCAGCACACACTAAGCGCTCACCGTTTATTACTTTGGAACCACGAAACAACAACTATTAACGGAAGGAAATGACTGCAGCCAACAACTAAAAAAATTGCTTTCGGCGTGTGAGAAAACGACATAAGAAGACATGGTGGACATGGTCGAAGCTATGCACTTTAACAGAGCTTGGCAAAACCCTTAATGCCATAATTTTTCTAGGAAAAGTTGTTCATACAATTTATTTGTGTATAAGTTAAATTGAAAATTACCATAGACGCTCTCTCTAGCTCTTCCGCTTTCAAATTCCGAAGTCCAGGATAGGTCTCAATCTCCTGGGTGCCTTGAATCATATAACGGTTTGGTAATCTTCAACTCGTTTCAGGCTTAATCAACATCCCAATAAATCTAATATGGAAAGCATTTTGACTTCCTCAAGCTTTGTAGATTTGGTAACTTAAATTTCGTAAGCATTGTTAGAAATCTTAAACTGAAGTTCGAGTGTTCTAAAGAACCAAACAATAGTGGCATGGAATTCTTCTGTCTTTTGTCTTTCGTATTCATATCCAACCTCCTGTACCCAACACCGAATGAGAGATACCATTCTACTAGCATGGACCGTAAAGAACCCAATGTTGCTGATAGAAGCACCGGGCCTGATAGACGTACAACTTCAAGGTTGTATTGGTAGGGGAATTCTTTGTAAGGTGCCACCCCATAGCTTTTTTGCGCATAACTCGTTAGAAAATTAACGTATCGCCAATGTTAATATACCGTTGGAAAGAGGGTTTAAAGAGCTATGAGCCAAGGTAACACTTGGCAACATTTGAATTTTTCGTAAATACGTATTTTACAGCCAATTTCCCAAAGTGTTCAAAATCGACACCCTAAAATTGTTTCATGTAAAGTGCCACCCCCTAAAAAAACCACTAAAAACGTAAAAATCTCAAGTAAAAATGCATGATTTAGAAAATTTACGAAAGATTATTGAATTTAATTTGAATTGAATAGAAAATGACCGAAAGCAAAATGCAAATTGAATGGTAACGAATAAAAGGAATAATTGTATGGAAATTAATAAACAAAGCTGAACTCATTTATTCCTTATGATAGGATTAGAGAAAAATTGACTAAGAACACTTTAAATTCCTTTTAATGACGATTCCGAGCAACAAAAAGGCATTATACCGATATAGAACCACAAAACAATGAAAAAAGGGGGTGGCACCTTACAAAGAAAAAAAGGTGGCACTTTACATTTTTATGCCATTTTGGAAATCATTGTATAAATCTTTTCCTTTTACGATATGCTCGGATATCATTTCGGATTATGAAAAACCATTAAAAATTAAGTTCAACACTGATATTTACCTTAGTTTTTTATAAGTTTTTGGTTACTTTTTCACCGCAAGAAAAACCTTCAGTTTTAATTTTTATGTTTTTTCTTAACAAAATTTGACACTTTTTTTTTACCCAGACTGTGTTATTGCGTCTGTTCCCTCAAAAACCACATTAAAATTTATGTTGTCATATATACAGTATAATCTCGATAATTCGGACACTCGCTAATACGGACAACGCGGTAATCCGGACACGTAATTGATTTCTATTGTAGACTCTGTAATCCGGACACCACAGATTTTATTTAACTCAGAAATCCGGACACTCATTTTTGTTGAGAGAACTTTTTAATTTGACGTTTTCTTTCAATTTAGATACTTTTTTTTTTAATTTTGGCTGAAGTAAATGAAGAAATATTAAAATTTTCGTTATGCGTAAAAAGTTTTATGTTTAGGTAATTATAACAGCCACAACGATGTGGTTTCTCTCATAGAAATACACTCTAAAATACAGGGTCCGAGTATAAAAATTAAAAAATTTATTATGGAATGTTGCTAATATAACCACATAGAAGCCTAAGACGTAAAATTTAAAATTTTAACTTTCCCCAGTAAAAACCTGTAGCGAAAGGGTTAACAATGGTACCTATAGTTAAAAAAAAAAACGTAAAATTTAAACGTTGGGCCAGAAAAAAAGAAATTCTAAACAAAATAAGTCGAGAAAAGTCACTTCGTCAACTGTCAGTGGAGTTCAATGTAGGCAATTCTACAATTTCTACAAACATGAAACAAAATTTTGCCAAACGAAAATTACTAATTTCTTTCAAAACCCTTAAAAATGTTTATGAAATATTAAAAATGAAATGCTTAAGCAAAAATAATTATATTCCAATAAAAAATAATAAGTTTCATTTGTGTTCCGTAGTATTTTTATAGATTTTTTTGTAATCTTGGTAATCCCGACATTTCGATATTTCGGACAGTGTTTGGTTTTTAATTGTCCGGATTATCGAGATTATACTGTACCTTAATTGGATTGCTGGAACGTCGAAATCGAGCAGGGGTGGCACCTTACAAAGAGTGGCACCTTACAAAGAATTCCCCTATATGTTTGATTTTTTTTATAAAAAGTAGCGGTCATGCTTAATTTCTTGCCGATTTTCAGGCACAGGGCAATTGTGAAAACTCACAAAAAATCACATTCTGCTGTTCTACTATTCAAAAATCCTTGGGTGCATTTGTAGTGCGTAATGCAACTCTGGAGGAAACACATGTCTCTCTTTCAAAAGCCAAGTAGAAAACAACCTGTCAAGGCTTATAGAAAAGAGGAAAGCGCCAAAGGAAACTATAATTCAGTATCGGTTTTCACCATTCACCTCACCATTCAATATCTGAACTTACACATGTAAGAGAGATGCATTGAATCTCTCACCCCATAAGTGCCGTCTTTGATATCTTATCTACACCTACTCGAAGTATTTATGATTTTCTTATTATGTTGTATTACCTTTAAACAATTTTTAGCAGACATACAACAAATGTAACTCGAATACTAAACCCACGAACAACAACACTGCCAGCGAGAGCGTTTCCAATTTCGAGCTTTGTAACCTGCGAACAATGAATTCCTCAGTTTCGCATTTTGTGCACATTTCTAATGAAGCGTAAGCTAAATCAAATAAATTGACTGCTCTGATTTTTTATTGAATTTTTCCTGAATATAAACAGCAGCATTTTTCATTAATTCACAATTTCAAAGCATTCTTTGTATTTAGTCTAAGAATTCAAAGTGCGCAAAGGCGAACACCGTTTTGACTGAGCTATTCTTCTTCTTATCAGTCTGCTTTTTTAATTCTGATTCCCTTCGCATACCTTCGACAATAAGCAAATATTTAGATAAGCGAGCGCCACATTCCGCGACGCCGCTTGTAGCAACGCGACATGATTTTTTGCAGTGTATTTGAACGTTCGGTTGTCGCTCTGTTATCAGCGACTTGATGATAAAAGACACAACAGCAACAATTGCTACAACACAGACACTTTGCTTTAATTGCCAGACAGCCAGCCAACCATCCAACTCAGTCCGTTCGCCACCATTCCAACAGCGGCAACGAGCAGTTTAATGGCAATTAGTCGCGTTCACATTGGAAAAGTGGCAACAATTGTCGGCGCTTGGGAAATGGCAAAAGTAAAAGTTGAGCGCACTAAAAGTCCCTAAGTAACTGCGCTCGAATACATGGCTGACTTGTTGATGGCGGCATAATACAATAATTTGCATAAGTACAGCCAGCAGTTGACTTTGGCGTCGTTGTGGAAAGTCAGCATTGGCATTATGTACCGCTCTATTTTATTGTTGTTGGTGTTAATTCCTCAATTAACGCGCATCATCAACGAGACAATGAAAGTCTCCAGCGTTGAGGCGGATGTCTAGCTGTGAAGATTTGCCTATATTTACCTTGAAGACAGCAACAAAAAAATTATGCGAAAAAATAAAAGAAATTTGATTGATGATAAGTGTTGTAACATTGTTATACTAACACAAAATTTGTTACTGAAAAAACAATTAAGTGGTACTACGTTTTTACGCACTGACTGAATGAGTGACTAGAGAGAACAATGAATTCGCGGCAAATATTGGTTGTACTCTATCAAAGTGTCAAAAAGTAGCTGTTATTGCTAAGTAAACATCTCCTAATAATAATAAAAGTATTTTCTCGTTTTTATGCAAACCAAGGTTTCTGTGTCAAAAACATTGATCAGTGTAAAGTGCAGACATCAGAGTTCTCAAGTGACTGAAACAAATAGTTGTTAGATTTGGCGAAGTCTGGGTTATTTGAAAAATGCATCAGACTTTCCAACTAAACTCTAACAATATTTTTAACCCTTATTCTCATACCCGGGTACCCGGGTGCCCACTGCGATGTATTTTCGTGAAAAAAACTGACAAATAATGAAAATTTTTTTTTTACCTTCCGGATCCTCGTTATTTAGGTGAAAAGCGAACAAATCATATATTTAAAAAATTTTGTTTTCTAATATTGAAAACTTAAAAATTTCATGAAATGGGTACCCGGGTACCCCGGGTGCCAAACGACATTAGTAAGTTTGGGTATGAGAATAAGGGTTAATGTAACATTTACACAGTGCGACAATTATGTATTAAGACTCGAACCATATCTCAGCAACCAAGCGCGCCATCTATGTGCGAGCACATGCGTTTTGAAGCTTCAACCTTCCTCTACTAACTGTCAAAATTTGACATTTGGTTGACATTTAATATTTATTAAAATTCATTTTGCAAAACACGTTTTCGTTTCATGTTGAAATGTTGAGCAAAAATTAATGAGAGTCAGTCATTCTACAGACATCAGCAGCAGCAGACATCAGCAGCAGCAGAAAATGATCCAAACTTCCTGAAAACAATTGTTACGGGTGATGAAACATGGTGTTTCCAATACGATCCAGAAATCAAGCATCAAAGTGCGGAATCAAAATCAAAAAACTCACCACAAGCCAAGAAACACGAAAAGTTCCATCCAAAATCAAAACAATACTCATCACATTCTTCGATAGCAAAGAAATTATCCACAAAGAATTTGTTCCAACTGGTCAAACAGTTACTGCCACATATTATTTAGAAGTTTTGAAGCGTTTGATGGCCAGAATCCGTCGTATTCGACCAGAATACCGCGATCCAAAAAGTTGGTCTCTGTTGCACGATAATGCACCGAGTCACACAGCACTCATTGTTCGTAAATTTTTGGCTCGGAATCAGGTCTGAGTGTTGAATCATCCACCGTTTCACCTGATTTGGCACCGTGCGACTTCTCTTTGTTCCCGAAACTAAAATTGAAGTTGAAAGAATGCTTTTTTGATGACATTCAGACCATACAACGGGCTTCGACGAGGGCACTGGAGGAAATTCCGAAAAATGAGCTGGAACACGCGTTTCAATCACTATTAAATCGACAAGTGTATTGAATCAGGAGGAGAATATTTTGAATAAATATACCGAAAAATTAGCAGATATCGTGTTTTAATTGTGTTTTCTAGAGGCAGTTTTAATACATAATTGTCGCACTGTGTATATATGTCAACTCTCAACCATTTTTCCGTTTGCTGACAGTAGAGCCCACAACTATTAAAAGTGCTTGGCCAAACGACAACAGCCAGTAATTTCCTTCTCTTCCAACCAGACAAGCACACAGCCTCACTTTCACTTTCCTTGAAGACTTCAGTTCTTGGGAATTTTGTTTTTTTTGGGGAAAAGTTGAGAACTCCTTATTCAATGCTGTCTCAATAAATAGTTTTAACTAAAGAACTTTACACCAACTACCTTCTAATCCCCATTGAGAAACCAAAAAACCCTTTATTAGCTTCAATCGAGTCCACTTTCGAACACCCACTACCCTCTGACCTTTGATCGAACGCACAAATTTCTTCCGCCAGCACTTCTCACAATCGCAACCACAATGCAATTAACCCTATGCTGCTTTTCATTTGCCGTCGCTCTCAATTAAATTACATTTCCTTGTATAATTTTACGGTTATCATTTCCATTTGCAACTTGAACGCCCATCCGACTTCCGCCATTAGTTCCCTTTCCATCGCCTCAATCAACTGTCACTAAGTAGATAAATTTGCCAACATCTCAATTTGCCATAATCATCATTTGTGGCGCACTCAACACACCATTTCGCTCAACAAGCTGTCAGCCTTCGACACCGGGCCGCGTCACGCCGCCAGCGCTGAGCCGCCGTTCGACACTTCCAGTCGCATTTGCATTACACAACCGAACGCGCAGACCGGTTTTGAACTTATTAGTTGCGCCACCATGACTGCCGCCCCGTTCCAATGGCGCCCACCCCTCGCGCCGACCCAAGCACACACTCCGCCGCGCCCCCCCCAAACGGTGATAAGCCACACAGCGTCGCTCGTAATTACTTACCGTCGCCTTTTGTGAGGTGCAAATAATCCCTTTTCCGCATCCATTCCCTGCTGATTGCTATTGTTGTTGTTGTTATTGTTACTATTGTTGTTGCAGTGTTGAAAATTGTAGTTTGCCATAGTTCTTTTCACTTTTCATATTTAATGAGAACTTTGCTTCTTGCGGCTGGCTGGTCGACGCTATCGTCAACGTTGTGCCTCATCGTGCAGTTCATTCGACGGCAGCAACGTCAGCGGCACTGCCAGCCAGCAACTTTCCTATTTACCGTCACTGGTTGTTGGCGGCAATGTTGCTGCTAATGCTGATGTTTATGTTGCCGCTGATAATGGAGAGTGTGTGTGTGTGTGTTCATGTGGTAAGGGGCGCTGCCAAGTTCAAAAGTGCCTTCATAATTTATGCCAATTTTCCCTCAGCGCCATGAAGCGTTGCGTTAAATTGCGAAATTTTAATGCGCTCGCAAAGCTGTTTGAAACTTCACAACCAGGTTGTTAAATTCTAAGTTAATGGTTGCAGCGTCAACGGCAACGACAGCGGTGGCAGTGCGTACGGTTGCGTAATGGTTGCTGGTGGAAATGCAATGCAATGGATGTGTAATGCTATTAAAATTCGTTTATCAGTTGTAAAACTTGCGTTAGTTTATTGCCGGCATAAATGTAATTTTAATGAAATGTCAACAAAAGTTGCGCGCGCGAATGCGAATGAAAGCGAAAACTTTGAATTAAGATCGAAAAGCTGTTGTCAGTTGCTGGAGGCACTTAAAAGAGCATAATTCTTTTTATATTCTATACTCATTTATAGTCCATGCTCTACCGAATGCCATTCTGCAAATATTGACAATGCATTACAATGTGCACAAATTTTACAATACCGTTCGATCAATCAAGTGTCGGACAGCACTCACAAAGTATTCGCATAAATCTTCTATTGATATGCATCATAAATTCTGTTGCCAACATTGTATGAGGGCGAAAAAATCCAACAATAATTCACGCAAACATTATGTGGAGTGCCGCTTAAAACCACAACTGCTGCATGTTTTGGGCCATAAAATTTCAAATGACTCCAGACGGGACGCCGTTTTTCCTTTGAGTGTTGCCATGAAAGTCTCGCCTCGAAGGCTGTCAAATTGCTGTCAAATACTTGCCATGTTGACAGGCCGCGCGCAGCCCTTATAAAGCTGTCAAAATACTAATGACAGCTTTATGTAGTGTCACAAACGCCTGGAGAACAGGAAAAACTGATTTTTGTTGTTATGATTTCTATTTTTGCATTGTTTTTAGCTTTTCAGTTAATTCGTGTTCTCGGAAAATTGTGTTCCCGTGAGCATACAACACTTTGAAGTGTTGTTCCTTCATTTTTTTGGAGCTTCGATTTTTACTATATGTGCAACTGCCTCATATTTCCGCTTTTTTTCAATAGACAATATAAATTTTATTGGCCGCTACGAACGCTACTTGTTCAATAAATTGTAGCCAAATGTTCAATTCCCGCGTGTGTGCTGTGGCTGACATTTATTGCTTTTGTACTTGCAATAATAAAAATGTCAAAATGTTGTGATAAGAAATAAAATTAAGGAATAAAATAAAATTAAATAAATTTCGAAATAGTTTGTTTCAAATTAAAAAATCAGACCCTGTTCTATAAACTCTTAAACTCAGATAATGAAACTGTACCGAAGACTCTTTGCAATTCTTTATATTTTCAAAGTGTTCTGAAATCATGCCTTTTTTTAAGTCATATTTAAAAAAGATTAAAATTGCTTTGACCTTTTTGAAGCTAACAAAACAATGTTTTATATTGTGTCTGTTATGGTATAAACAAAACCAAATCGTCGGCCGAATTTATACGCACCGAAAAATGACGCAGCGCGTCAGTCGTGGTGAAAATACGCACAGTGAAACAGAATGGGTGCGACATTCGCATCAGCTGTTCACAAAAATTATTCCTGCAAACACGGCAAACACACTTCTTCTTTCACACTTTCTTCTTCCTAACTTCCTCAATTAGCAGCTCCGTCTTTCCATTTTCTAAAACATACGAAAGGGAAAGACAAAATTGATTATTTTGCACAATTTTTTATTGAAATTTGAAGCACTTACAACTTTGCAACCTTAAAGTAGCACAAATCACAAAATTTTTGCAGAATTTTTCGTTTGTTTATATTTTCGATTTTCACCTCTGACAGCTGCACAGCTGATTGGTTCGCACGACGACTGCGACAAAATTAGAATTTGTTCTATCGTCGGACGACCGGTCGTCGGCCGAATATCGCAGTCGTCGTCGTTGTGGGCAATTACATGCACTGCTGTGTGTTTTAATTTTGACAGCGTACGTTCGGTGCGTAAAAATCGGCCGACGATTTGATTCTGTTTATACCATAAGTCTCGTACAGAATTACTTCAAAGCATACATTGTACAACAAAGCATTGTAGATTTGGCGTTTGAAGGCCGAATATTGCATCAGTACTCCCATAGGCCCACACATTATGATCCCAGCTGCATTTGTCTCCATCCTACACCGTTGCCACACAAACGCCTCACACAGTTATTAAATCACAATGCTCACTAAACGCCGACAATAAACCATAACAATTAAATTGTCAATTTTAACAAATTACGTCGACAATTAACGACAGCGCAACTATGACGCAAGTCCAATTAGTAATGGAGCGGAACAGCAGCATCGAGCCGGTCAGAGCTGAGCAGAGCAGCGCAGCCGGCATTAATTAATCACAGCAAATATATGTACTTATGTATATGAAATTATCACTACAAAATGTTGGTATTTAAGACAACAACAACGGCGATAGAAACGACAGCAACAGCAAAATAGCACATAGTATATTTCTGTTAATTGCAAAATGTACAAAACATTACAGAAAGAAAAGGAAAAAGCAACAAAGAGGCAAAACACTGCAAACAATGCTAAAATTATTGATTTAAAAGAAAATTCATTCGGAAGCTGGACAAACAAAATGTAACGCCCTGCTCTCGAAGGCCAAAACAAAAGGAAAAAAAATTAACCCAGGAACGGAAAAAAGCTTAAGTTACTTTTGACGCTACCAATTAAAAACGAGTTACAACAAAATATAAAAAAAGAGATGCAGAAAAACTGCTGATCATTTGGGATTCGAAAATGAGGGGAAACATTGTTGAAATTTGGTTTTAATTTCACGTAGCCGCGGGCAATGTAGCGCACAACTTGACTGTTAGCTTGTGGCCAGTTGTTGTTGTTGCGTGCGCAGTCTTGTTTTATATTTTCTAGCTCATTTGTAATCGATCGGCGATTCGTGCGGTGCGGTTGCATGCAGCATGCCAGACATACATAAATATTTAAAGCATCGACAGCGCTTCTTCGTAAGGCAACAAAAATGCTGCGCTACAAAACAAAAGCGCATTAATTAATGAATGCTGCTCTGGCTCAATCAACACCGTCCTTAAAGTTCCAACGAAACTTTACTCTGCTGCTGATTTATGTGCCTGCTCGTCATTGCCACTTTATCACCTTTGCCGCATTCCTTGGTGAATTGTTGCTCGATTAGGCGCAAGCAAGATTTCACTTTCGAATGCATCGAATTTCCATAATTCAACTAACGCTAATGTGTGGAAAAACTTTTGCTTTCTGCTGTCAAATGCTAAACAAGCAAAAACAACACAAAATGCCTGCAGCAATACGGCAGAACAAGACAAGTCGCCATCAAATGGCAGAAGAAACATTTGAGCACAACGCACATCAAGTCATCGACAGCTGATGTCGTATTGATGCAGTGCTGCTTTATTGAACAACAAAAACTTTTATATGAGCTGTTTTTATTTTATTTCTAACAGAACTGCATAAAAACTTTGTTCACTCGATCACACATTTGGCCACTTCACTTTCAATTTGTGACGCCTACAAAGTGAGGAAAGTTATGAATGTCAGAGTTTCGTTGTTGTCATTATTATTTTCTGCTTTGAGCGTGGAATTTATATATCAGATGTGTTCAACATGCATTGCCATAAAATTTAGTTAAATAGAAATGTAGAAAATTGCCGAAAGACCGAAAAGACTTTATTGATGACTGAACTGCGTCGAGATTGCAACTCATGTTGTTTCAAATTCTATAAACAACTGCAGGCACCTCTTCCTTGCGCTACAGTTGCCTAAGATTAATGCTCCAATGCTCTGCAATCACCATTTAAGGGAAACTGGGGTCCATTTGACTTTGGGGCACATTTGACTATGGCCGTTTTGAAATCGAATTGGTGCAAGTAATGAAATTTCTCTATTGGGAACAATAAAATACGTGATTTCATAAAACGTCATGAAGTTTGACAGTTTGTGCGCAAATTTTGGCGAAGCAGCACGTGCTTTTCTTTTTTTACAGTAGTTTCTGTTATTTTGTGACAGTGATAAATAAATATCTCAAAGTGGTTAACTAATTTTACTTACATTATTTTCTATTATTTCGAAAAATGTTGCTAATTAAAGGTCATTAAAGTATTTTAGGTAGGAAAATTAAATCAAGTAAAATAAAGCATTTGACATTTTTTAATGGGGCACATTATGCGTAGCGAAATCGAGTCAAAACTGCCAATTCCAGAAAATCCGGCTTCAACTTCACGTTGTCGTACAAAATATATTTTTAAGATTAACTTATCCAAATATTTTGTAAAATAAGTTTCTTTTTATCCAAATTAAATTAAATTTAAATGTTTAAATTGTTAAATTTTTGTTAACTAGAGACTTAGAAATGAAATATCTATTATTTTTTTTTTCCTTCGCGTAAAATGAAATATTAAAAAATATATAACGAAATTTTGCTTATTTTTAATCAGAAGCGATTTTATTTTCTTTCACAAATATAGATGTCAAATGTTCCCCTCCCAAAGTCAAATGTGCCCCTTGACTGGGTACATTTGACAAAATGACTTTTTCAAAAAATATGAAATTATAACGAGCAAAATCTTCTGCATAAAAAAATAACTTTAAATTTCCAAAATTTAATAATCACTTTCGAGAAAGCAGCATTGATTTTTAAAATTCATCAATCACGTTTCGAGAAATATAGGTTAAAAAAAGGTGTCAAATGTACCCCAGTTTCCCCTACCAACAAGACATTTTCTCTGACTGAATCGAGAAATAAGTGCGCGACTGCTGGCAATTTAATTGTCAAATCAGCAAATCGGACGTAAGTACGCCAACTGATTTGCAGACGCTTTGGTCGGCATTTAGTTCAACGTACAAGTGCATGGTCGAAAAGCAAAAAAATCATACAACAACAACAACAACAGCCAACATAAATACAGCGCACAAAAGTACACAAACTTTTCGCTAACAATGCAAAAAGCGCAACGAGCAAACAAGAAGAACGAAAGCAAAGAACTGCAAATGCCAGCAAGAAAAGCAAAGTCGCACACACACACATACACCGATCCATCTGTAGCAGCAGTCAAATTACCATTAACTAGTTCATCATCGAGGTGATTATCAGCTGCCGCCAACAGCGCTGCCAGCGCCCCCAAAGTTCACGCCACAACCGGCCAACGTTATTCGCCACCATTCGCAATTGGCAGCGCTCCAATTGCTTGTCTGGCCGCAATTCTGTTCGCCGTTTCCACCCATCTGCGCCCGCTTTTCATTGGATTCTTTTGCGCTTACATACTTTGCTGTCATAACTGTCGAGTGCTGGCAAGTCGTAACTCTGGCCAACGACTTAACGTCATTCACTGCTTGTGCCGTTGCGCCGTTAATTGTTGTTATTGCTTGCTTTATGACCGGCCAACACCGACAGTTGGCACATGCACCCATAATTAGAAACATTTGAGCGAATGCAAATTCGCCAATTTATCGCTATTGATTTCTTTATATTTAATTTGCCATTCTGCCGCTCATTCCTCCTGCCACCTTCTCTCTGTTGGGCTTCCACTCGTTCACTCTGTATTCCAATTTGTTTGCCCCTAATGTCGATGCAGGAACCGACACTTGGCGCGAATGAACTGAAGAGTTTATTTTTAGTTGTCGCGCTGACGATCCAACGAATTGTCGCCGCATTCTTACAGTTTGTTTCGCTGGCGAACGCTGAATTTACGCGTTATTTCACTATCGATTTTCATTTGTCGCTGAATTTTGAAATTGTTTAAAAACTAATTGCAGTTTTTTGTTTTGGTGAAGGTGTTTCAGTGTTTTCAAGAACTTATTCGGGGCTGGCAATGTTTAACAACATTTTAAGTTGACATATTTTGTTATATGAGCAGCAAAACACGTGTATCTCAAACGACAGGTAATCGTAAAATTTCCCCTAAATAAATGAATGAGAAAAAGTAAAAGGAAGAATAAAAAAGATAGAATAGTATAAAATTAACATGAACGGAATAAAAGTGGTAAAAGCAAAAAAAAAAACTAAATAATTACATATCAATAAAAAAAATTTAGGTTATGAAAAAAAATTAAGACAAAATTTTTAAAATTTTTAAAAATTAAATATTAAAATATAGAAAAACCAAATATATAAATATTCGGGGATAATCCAAGCTCACTAAATGTCATTAATTCGAATTATTCTAATAAGTTAAATATCATCAAAAACATCATAAAAACATAATACATAAAGTAAAAGGAAGAACAAAAAAGGATGGAATAGCATAAAATTAACATGAACGGAATAAAACATGGTAAAACTTGTATTGGAAAATAAATAAAACAAAATAATTACATTGAAATAAAAAAAAATGTATGTTATGAAAACAATTTAAGAATTAAAAAAAAATAAGAATTAGAAAATTTAAGAAATTTTTGAAATTTTTAAAAGTTAAATATTAAAATATAGAAAAACCAAATATATAAATATTCTGGGGTAATCCAATCTCACTAAATTACATTAATTCTAATACGTTAAATGACTCAGAGTCAATGCTACCTGCTCATATCTGCCAATTGCCGCACCAATGACAGCTAAACAGTGTTGCCACACACCAGCAATTACAACGCTAGTAACTATCTCTTCGAACAACCTGCTCGAAACAACAATAAAGTATTGAAATGCTAAAGAGCCGACGTTGGTTACAGCCAGAGCTGGACCTCAGTAGCTACTCTTCATATTGCTTTCTTCATGCCAGAGATCTATGGAAGTATCAGCCAATAAGGTGAACAAATGTATAAAATATTTTGTCTGTTTCGCATTTAAACCTCCTTAAATCGCTCCTACTCGCAAACCAATAAAGTCCCATTGTCAATGCCTTAATTGCGCAAGACCTCATTAATGTATTTACAGAGCAAACCAGTTTGGCTTTATGGTGGAACAAATGCTTCCTAATATTTATATGTATTGCTTTTTTCTTTGTCGCAACAACCCAGTGGGTGCAGTACTCAAAGTATAGGAAAGGTCTCAAACCTAATTCGGGCAGGGGGCAGACACACAGAAAGTGGTCCAAAGTCTTATCATCCTTCCTACAGCGCACTGTGAGATATGCTTACTAGAGCTGGGAAAATATCGATAATTGGCCCATTCGATATTATCGATAGTTTGAGTGAAAAATATCAATACTATCGATACCATCAAATAAACCAAAAATGTCTCATAATTTAATATAGACACACCCGGCTCCTATTTTGATACGTATGCGTGTTGTTTGATATTAAGATTTTGAGTCGCTTGAAGACCACTACGCCAATTTGTTCAATGCCTACCTCATAGTAGTTTCTGCTCGTAAGCACATATTTGAATATTACAGCGGAATATTTATGGCAGCACTGCCAGCATAGAATATTCTTGGAGACATTACCGTCACATCACAAAAACCCCGATAGTATCGATAGTGCCAAAAAACAGGGGCGGATTCAGAAAAATATTTTTGGGGGTTTTAAAAAAGTAATTCTGTAATATTTTTTAAAAACCGTTCAAAAAACAAAATGGCAGCACTGCCAGCATAGAATATTCTTGGAGACATTACCGTCACATCACAAAAACCCCGATAGTATCGATAGTGCCAAAAAACAGGGGCGGATTCAGAAAAATATTTTTGGGGGTTTTAAAAAAGTAATTCTGTAATATTTTTTAAAAACCGTTCAAAAAACAAAACAAAAAAAAAATGCCTTTTAATTTGTATGTAGTTTTAAAGTCGACCCTAATATTTCGAGGGGTTCAACCCCCAAATCCCCCGCCCCCCTGAATCCGCCACTGCCAAAAACCATCGATAGTGGTGTCCAAATGAAATGTCGATAGTCCTATCGATGGTTGCACTGTTCTGACGTTTACCTTTTCCATGTAATTTGCCTGTAGTCACTCCTACAGCTCACTCCTGTATCTATAATGTTCGTATATATTTTTATACATATATCTGTGCTCATATGGAAGAGTAACTTAAGTCGAAAATTTACGTTTTAAAACCATTTGCACATAAAATGCTCTGGCCAGGGGCGGGTTCAAAAAGTTATTTTGGGGGGAGGCGTTTCAAAAGTATTTCTTTAATATTCATAAAAAGACAAAACATGAAAAACATGCCTTTTAATTTGTACGTAGTTTTAAAGTCGAGCCTAATATTTCGGGGGTGTTCAACCCCCCCTTTTTATCCGCCACTGGCTCTGGCCAACAATGCATTGTTTCAAAAAACTTGAACTAAAAAGTAAACGCATATAATATTGTTTAAAAAAAAATCAGAATATTTTTAAACGGATGAGGTACATTCAAGCGCCTTGACTCAACCATAATTTAATTCTCTGATGTCGACCTAAGCTACTCTTCCATATGGTCACGGATATATATGTTCATGAGTATATGATTTGCATTATGTATGAAGCTACAATTTTCAACTGATTTCTAACGTGGATTAGGCCTTTTTCACCAATAAAAAATTTTGCTATTTGAGCCGAGAAAAACCATTTATATTTATTTTATGTTCTTCATTGACTCGAAATTCAGACCCTTGACCCTCTCACATTAACCACAGGGCTACCGCTTTAGTTAACAATGTGAAGCCTTCATTTGATGATTATTTATTTTTGATTTTATGTGCAACTCTTTTTGCATTTCATTTGCAATTCCATTCGAAAAAAAAATTTGTTTTGCCAAATTCAACGCAAGGTCGCCAACTTGAGCTATGCGTACTCAAAATACGGAACTAACAAACTGACAAAATGTAGTAATTTATTAGAGAATTCTTTACACAATGCCAGACAATCGCCAATGCCGCTGACCGGACGTCGCTCCCGCCCACCAAATACAAAACCTTCCCAAATGCTTCTAAACGCCAACTGTCGATTGGCAATTTTGTCAACAGATTTTCCGCTTCCACTAAGCTGCACATTTTCGCAATTCCGCCATCAATCAGACAGCAAATAAAACTCCTTTCTTACGACCGAATTGTGTGCTTGAAATCGGCCGCAATTGGACAAGTGGTAAGCGTGCAGAAATTGGCTGAACCGGTCACTGGGCGCCAAACCAAGCACCAACCACGTCAATAAACTGGCTAAGATGCAAGACATCAAATATAGGTATGACCAGATATTTTCGATTTTTTGTTATTTGTTATTTGCTGTCGGTTTTTTTTTGTGGCTTCTATGCTTTGACTTTAAACAACACTTTCGTTTTTGTTGTTGGTGCCGCTTTGTGTGTGTTTTGACGTACGCGTATTTCAGCTTGTTTTGCGCTTTTTGTTCGTTCTTCTGCTACTACTGTCATGTTTTTGTTGCAAATTGCCGCCATGTCTGTTGGCTGCTCGTTTAATTTGTTTCGCACGACGCTGACGATGACGGAGACCTGTTTGTGTGTATGAAAATATACTAAGATGTATATCTACGTGTAGTCGCATGTTTAGAGAAATATCTATGCTAAATAAATAACAAAAGCCACGCCAACGAGCACCAAAAGCAATTATGACATCTCAACGTTTCCGCTCGGCAAAACGCTTCAAGTCCGCGCTCCACCAAAACTATCCATTACCGCATTCAATTTTAATGCGCTCAAATTTGATGCGGCTGTCATAGGCACCGCACCGGCAACAACAAAGAACAAACAATCAAATGCGCTGTCAGCTCTGCCGCAATTCGTGCGGCGGCCAAACAGCTTTGCACTGAATGCGAATTGAATTTCTCAGCAACAACTCAGCGTAGGACGCTCGCTGTCCGCTTGGCTGATTGCCCGACCGTCTGTCTGCCTTCGCTGCATTCGCTGACTTTGCGCCGATCTGGACGTGCTTCGTTGCAGCGCATTTAATGCGATTTGCAATTTCATTAGGTCAAACCGGCGTCATAACTCTGTTGCGCGTCCATGCCTCAGTCCAGTGATGGGCTTTTCCGAATATTCATGGCCTTTGTTGCTGTTACTGCTGCTGCAATCCGACACTGGACAGTAATTGAATCGTCTAATTTTTTTCGGTTTGCTTTTCTTCGCATTGCTTGCTTCTTGGTTGTAGTTGTTGCTGCTGATAGAATCTCGGCTGCTTTATCCTGGCTCGTTTTGGTTGTTGCAACACATTTTTTACTGCAATGACGGCCGTTGTCTGTTGCAGTCGACGTTTTAATAAAAAAATTGAACTTGAACGCGATTTGATGCGATCTGTGAATATTGGCAAAAGTCTTTTTTGGGCGCTGCTGCTTCCAGGCTAAAAACCATCTTCAATCATTGTGTTAGTATTTATGTTTTGGTCTGATTTTTCCTTTTTTTGTTTTGTTTAATCATGAATGAATTTATGAATTGATTTCGCAGATACTCAACGTGAGTCAGTGCTGCTTTCATAAATTAAACTCTCTCGCATGCTCCTTCGCCATTAACTTCACTTCTCAAATCGTCGGCGGTCTCAAAGTTCATGCACCCTTTCAAGTTAACAACAACACACTGTCTGTTTACATGGCGCTTTCTTTGTTGACAAATCTTTGAAGATCTCCCACTTCCACACAGACTTACAGTTTACACCGTGCGACAGCATTTTTCACACCGGGAAATATCCAAATGTGGAAATATCCATATCCATATGTGAAACTAGAGACCAAATATAGTAATACTGCGTACTCAGTTTTTCATTTCTACATCCTTTGTCCTTTTAAAAGGACTTCAAAATTTTGAAGGGGATACAAAATTAAAAAAATATAAAAAATACTTAACCTCGTTAGAATATGGCGATATGTATATCAAATGAAAGAGGAAAGGCTCAAGAATTTAAATAAAATTGATTTTTTATCTTTTTTTAAAAAAAGGATATGAAAAGGTCCTTTGAAAATTTTAATCTTTTATATCCTTGAACATTTATAAAGAATTTTCTTCAAAAGTAAGTATGTTAAAACCCAAAATCTCCTTGATCACGTGTCAAAATTTCAATGCTCTAACTTTATTGATTCGTTATTAAAAAAAGGCGGAAGCTGCAATTCTAATGAAGTACAAAAATTCAAATTTATTTGTGTATCAGTATTTTAATTTTTCAAGGATATAAAGGATTAAAATTTTCGAAGGACCTTTTTCATATCCTTTTTTTACAAATAGATACAAAATCAATTTTATTTAAATTCTTGAGCCTTTCATTTGATATACATATCGCCATATTCTAACGAGGTTAAGTATTTTTTTATATTTTTTTGTATCCCCTTCAAAATTTGTAAGCCCTTTTAAGAGGACAAAGGATGTAGAAATGAAAAACTGAGTACGCAGTATTACTATATTTGGTCTCTAGTTTCACGCCCATATGGATTTTTTCCGGTGTGAAAATTTTTTTTAATTTTTGTCGCACGGTGTTATAAGTCACTCTGCTGCTCATGCCCGAATGCCACTAATGATCTTATGTTTTGCTTCTATCTTTCCAGGTAAGTCGACAAAAAACTCTTGAAGCGTTTATCAGATACCAGAGACATCTGTCCCCAAGCGGTAAGCGCTATTAGCATACAAATTATTACCGTGGAGTCACAACGACACATCTACTCACGCAGCTGCATTGATTAAATAATAAAAATTTCGGCACTTTCTAACGCAAAAGGCTTCTCGCCTTCGACTGCCTTCGAGAATTCCAATCCACGTAGAAACAAACAGAATTATCACACCACACAATACCAACACGCCAGACCGCTGCTCGTTGGCCGCCACAAAGCCCTCCTCCCCCACCAAACAAGCAACGTCTGAGAAAACGAGCCCAAAAAAGGAAATTGTTGTTTGAGTTGTTGCTTTATCTCACACCAAACATTGTTACATGCATTCCAGCTTGTCTGGGCGGCTGGCAACTCTGTGTAATTTATGCGCTGGCAGTGGCAAACACAACGCACTGCACTCGGCGCTTGGCTGCTGCTGCTGCCCGCGTGTGCGTACTGCACTGCACTGCACTGGGCTGGCAGCTTCGGTTCTATGGCCGCACCAAAATAAATTGCTCTGGCATAACTTAATCTGCTAGTGGCGCATGTACGTGTCGCACCAACTCTATCTGCCCATTTGTCCGTCCGCGTCTGTTTGTTGGTCCGGCTGCCGGTCCCATGTAGGAGCGTTCTGTGTCTTTTTTGACAACTCATTCATTATTCTTGTTATTTGCTCTGCTTTAATCAAACAAATCAAACTGCTTGTAGATTGTCTACAGCCACTGCGGACGGACATTGTGGGTTGTGTTTTCGTATGCCGCGTGCACTGACAATGCAGCTGATTAGATGAGAGATGTTCCTATGACAGTTTTGCCCTCTTGGGTCCACAATGTACATAGTTGATTACTTTTGGCTTTGTTGCATTTTTGTAAAATCCCAACTAACACCAAATTACTTGTCACTGCTCGTTTGCATTCGATTTTAATTTATTTGTTATCTGCAAGGATTAGCTATGCGTGGCTGAAAGTGTCAGTGCGACTTGGCAGTGGCCAAAAGTTTCTTGCCATTGAAGTTGCACAAACAACTGGAATATTAGACCAAAGAAAATCAAATAATGTTATATGATAAATAAGAAAATTAAAGAAAGAAATTAAGGTATCATGGCACGTTAGAAAGGGGAATTTTTAATGATTTACAAAATTATTTATTTTTCAGCTCCCTTATTAGCAATCTTTTTGAAAATTTTTTTTCAATATATTGAAGGTTTAAGGAACACAAAAAAATATATTTAGCATATTGTCTCTTATATAGGTGGAACTGAAGTCGCGTAGAAAAAAACACATCCTCCATTGCGGACACTTAATCTCCGAATCGGCTAATCTGAAACAAAAAAACAAAAAAGATTCATAATTATTCAGCTTTCGGACACAGGAATTCACCAGAAAAACGCTAAAAATAAAAGGATACGATCTTTTTGAAAAAAGTGTCAAAAGTTGACTGCGTTTTTCACCTTTTTTTCCCCAGAAAAATTACTTTAAATTAAAAATTGTTCTTCAATATTGTGGTGGATTCTTGTAAAAAATAAGTTAATAAAAAGAACTAAAAAAATTTTTTTTAAATCGGTCGAGCCAATCCTGAGATTAAGTGTCCGCAATGGAGCATGTGTTTTTTTTTCTACGCGAGACAATATGCTACAAAAAAAAAATTGTTTGTGCTCTTTAAACCTTCAATATATTGTAAAAAAATTTAAAAAAGATTGATAATAAAGGAGCTGAAAAATAAATAATTTTGTAAATCATTAAAAATTCCCCTTTCTAACGTGCCATACCTTAAATCAATTTAGATCGATTTTCGTTAGATCCATGAAGAAGTGCAAAAACTGACTTTGCGAATTTTGAGCCTTACTTTTGTATGAAAAAGAGGACGAAATAGTATTTAAACCACTGGGCTACAACTGTCAAAAAAAGTAGCCACACGTTCCAAAAAGTATCCTCAGTTCAATTCTGATATATAGAATGTCTACAAAAAAAGCTAAGCTCAGCTACCTGAGTCTAGTTAATAAAGAGTCAATTTGTGAATTGAGAGCCTTACTTTTGTATGAAAAAGAGGTCGAAATAGTTTTTAAACTACTGGGCTACAACTGTCAAAAAAGTAGCCAAACGTTCCAAAAAGGATGCTCAGTTCAATTCTGATATATAGAAAGTCTTCGAAAAAAGCTAAGCTCAGCTACGTGATTCAAGTTAATAAGAAGTCAAACTAGTCACAAGTTAATTTAAAGACCGCAAATATTTCATAGAATGACAATGTCACCCATGTGTGTATCTGTCAGTATTTCAACTCTAAACAACACAAAGCTATCCTTCAGTTAAGGGGGCTTTCCCGTTTTTCGGTTTCAAAAAATGGTTTTTTTTTTACAGAAATCGATTTATAAATACTATAACAATATGAAGCCAAAGTTTCATAATGAAATATGCAATAGTTTTGAAGTTATAGCCAAAAATGTTTCGGCGCGCACAGCCTCGCGTACGCTTTAAAAAAACTTTAAACGCGTTTTTCTCGAAACCATGTTTTTGTGACGTTTTTTACACTTTTTTTCGGATCTAATGAACCGATTTGGATAAAACTGAATTTCACGTGTTCACAAATGAATTCTCTATCTCTTCTCTTTTTCAATATTGTGAAATTTCGATTTTTAACAACACTTTTAGTACCAAAATTTTGCAAAAAAATCGATTTTTTTTTCAAATTTGCGCCAAATTTCACCAAGTTGAAATTTTTAAAAAATCCTCCGATGTGCGATAACTAAAACTATGTAATTAATGAAAATGATGGTCAATTTGATTTCAGATAAACCGTACCCGAGAAAAGTGTAAAAAACTGGGAGTATGTTTTCCAAACAAGGCAACATAAGTACTTGGCAAGCCGGCGGCCATTTTGGTTTTTTTCCAAAAAAAAATTTTTTTCAACTCACTATTGTAACAACAAACAAAATAAAAAAGAATTACAACATTTTATCAAACTGTCTTTCCAAAATTAATTCTTGAAAAAAACCTCATTTTTCGACGAAAAAACGGGAAAGCCCCCTTAAAACAAAAACATTTTAAATGCAAATGTCGACTGCTTTGATGAACTTTTTTATGTTTTCGTTTATAGCTGAAAACGATCCCACTTGCTCTTAAAATATTCAACGTCAGTCGCACAACAATAAATATTTAAATATATTTCATATGTCTACCAAACATTATTAATTTGTATTTTGTTAACATTCTTAAGCTTTATTCATTAAATGTTGCTTGTATTTTTCTTAGTTGAAACCTAATCTATGTCAACACAGCACTTGACTGTGGTTGAACCCACAAAGTGAATTCAAAAGCAATCGGAAATTTATACATTAACTTGAAAAACTAATTTTATAGATTTTCGCATACTACACAACTAAGTAAAAAATTAAAATAAATTTCATAACAATAGGAATTTATTGATTACATGTTGCTTGTATTTTTCTTAGTTGAAACCTAATCTCTCAACCTAAAACTCACAAAGTGAATTCAAAAACAATCGGAATTTTATACATTAACTCAAAAAACTAATTTTATAGATTTTCACATACTACACAACTAAGTAAAAAATTAAAATAAATTTCATAACAATAGGAATTTATTGATTACATGTTGCTTGTATTTTTCTTAGTTGAAACCTAATCTATGACAACACAGCACTTGACTGTATTTGAAACCCACAAAGTGAATTTAAAAACAATCGGAATTTTATACATTCACTTAAAAAATGCATTGTATATATTTTCGTATACTGCACAACTTAGTAAAAAATTAAAATAAATTTCATAAAAATCGGAATAATATTGAAAAACGATATTCCCAAAAATTGTATAACAAGTTTGGTTTTCATATTATTTTACAAAATTTAATATATATTAATATCAAAATCTCATTACTAGCATTTGTACGATTTGCATTTTTATGGATGTAAAACATATTTCTTTGTTGTTGCGTGCACATTCATTGCCTTTGTACAAACTTTTACCTGCCGTAAACTAATAAAAAAACCGCTGTAATGAAAACCGAAATGAAAAAGTTCACAAAGTTCAGGAAATGTTTGTTGAAAATGCACACACAATGTCTGCATATTTGTTGCTTTTTTTAATTATGATTTTTTTCCATTTTTCTATACTTTTTGCAAGCATTGATGAAATGATTTATGCATTATTTTTTATTTGCAAATATGATTTCTTTTTTCTCTTTTTAATTGCATGTAACTGCAGCTCAAGCAATAACGCTTTGTTGCCTACATTTTCCTATACTTATTATATGGTTGTTGTTTTTATAATTTTTAATGCATGTACATATTATGCAATAGCAATGACAATTATTCATACCTCTTTGATCTGGCATTTGCTTAAAATTTGTCCTTTTTCCAAGAAGGTTTTTTCGTTTTTCTTTGATTTATTTTAATTGGATGTAATTACTTTTTATGCGTTTTATTGTAAAAACATGTCTGCCGCATTTGAAAAATGATATGTAATTATTTAAAGGCCCTTACCTATGCCAAATGTCAGTTTCGGCGCCCTTTGGCTGTTAATCGGTAAAGAAAACATTGTGTCATTGGTGGCAGGTTTCGGTGGCATGCAGCGCAAGCAATGTGTCGGCTCAATTCAAAATAATTACTAAAGCAATTAGCTGATTATGCCACTGGATGCTGTGAAGAGCGTGAGGCCGTGACAGCTGTCGCGTACCAACATTTTAGAAGAAGAACGAAACAAAATTTGCGCAAAATAATTTATAAGCCTTAATTTGACATTTTTTGTGAGTGAGTAATTTTTGGAATATTAATAACCAGTAATGAGTAGTAATGGGCTAGTGGCTTTGTTTGTAAGCCTCACAAAATGAGCGCAGAAACGTCTGAAAATAATGCGCGATTTATACAAATCTCTTTGAATTACAAAAACAGCAGCAAATTCGACACCTGAGCTTCAAAGACCAAAACTTTGTTTATAGAATTATGAAATTAATTGCTTGGGTAAACGAGAAATTTGATACAATTTACAGCTGCCAGTGTCTGAAATGTTTATGCACACATAAACACAAACAAGAAATAATAAATGACGCATAGAGGAGATGTCGCAATTACGGTTACGATTTAAATTTAAACTCTTGACAAGGCGGAGAAAAATTAAAAAAAAAACATAAAATTATATTTACACTTTTATGATCTGCACTAAAGGTATTGAAAATTTATTGTGATCTGTGAGTGCTTCTAACGATTTGAAAAGTGATCGCTAAGGTTGGCTGGAAATATTTTGCGCATTTCAGTCATAAGTTTTTTTTAATAAGATTCATCAAAGCTATCTGAAGATGTCAAAACAGAATTCACACCTTAAAACCAATGACAATTTTCGAAAAGGCCCGCACTTCCCCTACAGCGATTTTATTATGTAGAAACAAATGCTCAATGTTTATGCTCACTTGGCGCGTGTAGTCGGGAATTCGAGAAACTCCAATGGGTGTCATTGAGAACAGCAAAGAAAAACTTCAGCTTGGCGCGGGACGCTCAAGTCATAACTTCGTTTTTTTTTTCTACAATTTGTAGACAAAAACCAACTCAACTCTCTTCTTGTGTGTGAAATAAAGTATTGAAGCGTAAAGTATTGAAGCGGCTGCAATCAGTTGCAGTATTGCGCACAGTTTCTTGCTTCAAACTGTACAACAACTGCGCCATGTGCGTGTCATGAGTTGTTGTAACATTACAGCAACCACAAAATATGCAACGCTACGCAAAGCATAACAAAATAATTACACGATGAAATTTGCTGATTGATTTTGTTTTTCCTTTTCATTACTCGGTTTGCATAGCAAGTATTTGCATAAGGTGGCAACACTTGCATCAATAACACTTCGACAGGTACAACGAAACTTGCTATCGCCGCCAGTAATTGTAGTTAGTTGTTATTTTTGTTGTAGTTATTGTACATCAGACCACACAAAACTCCCTCGTAACGCATAGAAACTTCTATTATTCAATAAATTTCTTGCCAGTGTTGCGCCGAGTTTTTGTATTCACTAGCTGTCAGTTTGGCTCCGATGTTGGCGCTGGCAGCGTGTTGATTAATGGGTCAAGTTGGCGTTCGAAACTTGAGTATTTATTGTGCTGCACATGCATGTTTCTCGTGTTGTTGTTTGCATTTTCGTTGCATTCTGATAGCGTTTAATGTGTCCGAAATGCGCTGCTGCGTGTACTCAAGTAATATAGGTCATTGTTGCTTTTGGACGTTTTGAATGAGTTGGCGCCAAAGTGATGTTTTGGCCTCGCGCACAGTCGACAGACATAACAACAACAAGAACCAGTTTCAAGCATGCAAACAACAAGAATTTCTGAGACTCTTTGAAAGAATCTAACCTGAAAAACTTTTTGGGAAGAAGACTAGTTTTTTCTGAGAGAAGTTTATTTTTCTAAAATGTCTTAATTCAAATGCTTGAAAATTCTTTTTTGCCTTCAAAAGCAAATCACAAAGCACTAAATATGGCAACAAATAAGTGCAGCATTAAGCGGCAAATTGAAGCGCACTTCAGTGTTGCCAGATATCTGAAATTACTTTCTCCTAAATCTTAAAAAAATACTGAAATTTCCTCCTAAAATTTAAAAAATCTCCTAACTTTTTTAAAAGTCATTTGAAAGGAATTAAACTTCTCATAAAAAATGAAAATATATACAGTACTTTTCACTTAAAGCGAACTTCGAGGGACTGGCAAAATGGTTCGTTTTAACCGAAAGTTCGCTTTAAACGGTTTCGTAATAAGCGAAAACATAAAGCGCGTACTTTTGAAATTGGTTCGTTTTAGGCGGAAGTTCGTTTTAAACGGGTTCGTTATAAACGAAAAGTACTGTACCTACATATAATTTTTTTTAATGCAGCCTTTTTTTATTCTTCTTTGGCTTGACAACAAAAACTTAGCAAAAACAAAACATATAACATATAATGAATTAAATAAAAAGTGTCATTGTTGGCGGAATTTCATTGTGACAGCAATAAGTGAGAACGAGATAGAACGAGCTTACATTTTGTAAGCTTACAAATTTTTAACACAATAGGGTGATTTGACTGTTAAAATAGTTGCCAAAATTTGTTGTGTTTCCAATCCATCATACTTCGTTATCCCAAAATCTCCCAAAAATCCACTAAGGATACGAAAAATCTCCTAACATAAAATATAAATCTCCTAAACAATTCTTCGACCTAAAAATTCTCCTAAAAGGCCAAGAATTGCCTAAATCTAGGAGGAAATCTCCTGATCTGGCAACACTGGCGCACTTACTTTAGCGGCAACATCCACAGGCACTCGGCCAGTGTTGCTTTCAACTACAGAGACCAGGTTCTCAAAAACAAAAAGCAAAACAACAGGCAAACATTTCATTCATGGATGCTTCTAACTATTCTATAAAGACGACAAATTTTAACAATTAGAGTTCCAAGTTGTAAAACGTTTGCTGTCGCTCTTTTCCGCATTGTCCACGCCAATCGTTTGTCTGATGTTACTAAAGCTTGAAACATAACCTATAAATTAGTCTGATAAATGCAACTTGGCCAATTTCTGAATGTGGATTGCAGAGTTTCTATGTTTTGTTTTCGACAATAAATCATACAGTACAGTTTTCAATTTGAAAGCCAGCTACTCTGCATGGTCACCTTGTTTTCAGCTATTATTCCCGTTTGTTGTTGGCATCATCAGCATCATTATCGTTGTACTATACATATTGTATGCAAATTGCAAAATACTTTTGCTTTTGTTGTTGTTGTTGTTGCTGACGGTCAAAGCACTTTCGATGTTTCCTAGAAGCACATAAACACTGCGCCGCAATCAGTGCGACGGCAGCGACAGCAACAAATAACGTTGACAGCCAAACTTAGTACAAAACGCACAAACACACCAACTAACTGCAAAACTGCAAAAAAAAACCCCATGCGGTGTGTTCATTGTTGTGCAGAGTCATTGTCAGTGTTGTTGTCTTTGTTGTCTCTAACTTTTACGCGTGCCATAGCCCATAAGTTCGGTTCGTGTTGTTCTCATTGCTGCTTGCCGAAGCCACATCAAAAGTTATAAAAACAAAAACAACAACAACATTGACCATAATGACAACAATTCGTAGGCGTAGCCTTGCGCCCAGCCGATGCGCTGTCTTTTGTGATTTTGCTTTGATATTTTTTTTGGGTATTTTTTCGGCTCTGTTTTTGTATTCACCTCGAAAGCGGCAACTGTCGGCACACCACTTGACGTTGGTGTTGTTTTTGTGTTACTTTTTTAACTTAATTAGGAAACTTTTACACGCAATCACACTTTGCGGTGAACAGTGCGGTTCAACTCCTTTCTGCCGTCTGCTGCTGCTGGGATTTTCCTCAAGTCTCATTTGTGTAGCGAAAAGCTGTTGCCTGTGAATTTTCCATTCAATTTTACTTATTTACAAAACGTAATGTCTTGGGAAATAGCAATTTTCCAACTTATGGATTGTTTTTTGGTGTTTTGTGTTCAAGCCGCACTTCCATTCGAAGGCCTTCTGCAATAAAGCATCTAAAGTATCCCTCTAAGCTAACTCAATATTTTTTAAGTAGCAGCTAAGCCACATCTAATATGGCTTTAAATCTGTTCTTAAAGACACTACAACGATTTTTGGGTATCGCACTGCCCAGTTTCCTCAGTACCAATGACTTTAATATCATAAAAAGTGGACCTTTCAGCATTAAGTTTGTAGTTCCTTTATTTGCAAAACATAAACCAAACACATGTAAGTACATATATTCCTTCACGACTGACTCACTTGCGTCAACAGAATTGTGCTAATTTCTTAGCTCCACCATTCGGATGGAGGCAGCATCGACGCACATCTCTCCGCCCCTCCGCTTGTCAACGTGCAATTTGCGCTAATTGTGCGCCGCATTCTCTCCGCTCGGCTGCATCTGTCCGATCGTTTGCATACGCTGCCACATTTTCAGCGCCGCGTAGGTAATTCTACTTCTTGTGCTCTCTCGCATTTCTGCCGTCAGCGTCTATTCAATTCGGTCGTGGGCTTCGGCACGCCAGCGCTGACTGTCTTTGAGGCCGTCTGCCACGCAGTTCGTCGACCATTGGAAAAAATAATAGTTTCCACCGGCTGTGGCATCAAAGTCGGCAACAACGACGCGTTCGCGTCATCATCGCTTTGGACTTGAAAGAGTTGTGCTGTCGCTGTCGCATCTGTGCTTTGTGCCACAGACGGTCGCTGAGACTGACAAGTCTGCCTTACAAATACAACTTGACGTCTCCCACAAATTTGTTTTCTTACAACAACAAAAATATGAAGTAAAATATTAAAACAAAAATACAAAAAGCCCAGTAAGAATTGTCGTCGTTATGATTTGTTGTTGCGGCGTTGGCTTTTTGTCGGTCCGCCTATGCTGACAGTGATGAAGACGATGGTGGATGTTGTTGTTGTTGTACTTCACCTCTTGCTGTTAGTATACGCTTCGCTGCACTTTTTCTTGTGCTGTTGACTTTTCTAGCCATCACTGTTGAAAGAGTTTTTTTAAATAAACTTTTTTCAAAATTCTGTTGCCGTCTGGTTTTTCGTTTGCATACCTTCGCGTCGGTGTAGGAGCGTTTGTCATAAATGTCGGCACAATGCATTGGCAAACATGCGTTGCTGCGCTTCGCACCCACTCGCCGCCGCCGGCTCTACTCCACGCAAATGCAGTCCAAATGACGTTTTAGTTATTCAAAGTTAATTTGTGTATGGTTAAAGTTGGAGTTGCTGCTGTTAATTTCGTATGCAACAGCGGGTGCAGCACAAATGTGTCATTGACATCCGTTTAATTAGTAGCCAATTCAGTTACAGCAAATGGCTGCATTTTCAAATCAAACAATATCCAACAGTTGCAGGTTTAATATTTGTCGACTACCAAAATTCAGTGGTAAAGTTGACTGCAGTTTGATGTAAAACGAAACTTGCGTGCAAAACTCTACAAAGCGTCAAGAACAAAAGTTCACTTCCTAATTAGGTGGCACAAATTGGGCACAAAATATCCAAACTCGACATATATTGAATTCCTAATTAGAACGCAGAGATGGCAATTCAAGCGCAACGTGTTGTCACTGCTCTTTCAATGCAAACTGCGGCAGCGGTAATGTTCGAAATTGTCGGGTAATAAAAGAGAGGTTTACATTTTCTAATAATAGGACTAGACTGAAAAGCCACGGGACTTTATGGGACCTTGCGACATTGGAGACAATACGAAAAACTATAGTTGCCACACAACGATTTCGACCATGACTGGGGTCTACGCAATATAGGTTTTGCTTCGAAAACATTGTCTTTCTTCTCGTTGTCCTATTTTATATATGTATGTGTGTGTGTGTGAAACTCCGGAACCATTGCTTTACTTCCGTGCTGTCAGTTGCAGATCAGATTTTGCTTAATTGAGAGCACACTGTTTTCCCGGACAAAAACACTCACTGATCTCTACTGATCTCTTCTTGAACAAAACACCCACTACAAAAGTGACACAACTCAAAATTTTTAATTTTTCAGGAAACGCAAAAAACTGTTTTTGAGCTGAATAAACATTTTTTTAAAATAACATATAGACCGTTTAGTAGAAAATCCCTACAGATTATGCTTTAGGATAAGTTACAACGATTTTTTTCAGGGACATAACAGTTATAACGACGACTAACACCATCACCCATCACTTTTGGAAAAATCGCGAATCTAAAATCGAATCAATGATTAAATTTTGTATTGTGTGGGTGGTGGGTACCAGCCCCTTGTCCAGTACCCGTCCCGGTAGAAGGCGTAAGACTTAGGAAAGCCCTTAAATGTGATGGATACCCAACTCTGACATCGAATTTATGACCAGCGAACCTAATTCCATAGAAAATTTATAGTCGCATTCACCGATCAGACATTTGTTTCTTTTGTGTGCCGGTATTTTCAACGTAAAAAATATATATTATATTGCAAAATAATAGTTATCAGTCAACGTAAAAAAAATATGTCCCATTCACAATAGTTACTGGCAACGAAAAAAATATTTCTCACAGAATAAACGTTACCGAGCAACGTAAAAAATATTTCTCACAAAATAAACGTTACCGAGCAACGTAAAAAATATTTTTCTCTCATAACAGTTAAGGGATGACGGAAAAAATATTTTTCAAAAAATAAACGTTACCGAGCAATGGAAAAAATATTTCTTGCTGATAATAGTTATTAGGCAACAGAAAAAAATATTTGTCACGAATAATAGTTACGAAATGGCGGAAAAAGTATTTTTCCCCTCATAATAATTATTGTCCAACATTTATAAATATCTCTTAAAAATGGGCAACGTTTTCGAATTTTTAAAAATTCATAACTGTTATTTTTGGTCCCTGATTTATTTTATACTAGAAAATCCAAATTTTGAGTTGGGAATTTTTTTGATGATATTTTAATTCAATAATTACCGAATTATTTTAAGTTATGTCACTTTTGCTGAATTTAATAATTATAAATGACAGTTAAAAAGTTGAAAGACAAATTTTGAAAATTCGAAATTATTTTTTTATTTGAAAATATATACTAAAATTGTCACAACTTTACTTAAAATTAACTTCAACAAAAATTTATTTCGTCAAAAGTGTCACAATTTGAATAAGGACTCTTTTGCATTGAGCTGCAGCGATCAAATAGCATCAAACTTCTCGACATGAAGAGAGATCTAACTGTATTTTGACAATAGTTAACAACAACAAAATATACTGAGCTTTTTGGTGGATAGATGCATTGTGCACAGTATTAACACATAAACCCGAAAATTAAAAATTTTGAGTTGTGTCACTTTTGAAGTGGGTATGCGATATGAACGTTGGCTTTGAAAACAGTTGTCCAAGTACAAAAATATGAGTAAAGTTGTCTTTGAAGCATCAAGTTGCACGAAAGTTCAATGCGATTTCGCCGTCGCAGCAAGTCTCATCAGCAGACATCTACAGTGCGGAATTCTGTCTGTCGCGTTGTGTCTCAACTATGCCACGCCACGGCCCAACTGCTGCTCAATGCAGCCTTAGGCACTCATTGATGCATATGCATTTGTGCGTAAGTATGTATGCAAGTGTTGCCTTAACATTTTCTTAATGAATAGCAGCTACGTATTTGATCTTTAACCCCTTTTTCTCTTAATTAAAAAAAAGACAACAACAACAGCAGCAACAACCTACTGCTGTCTGCTTCTTCTCGCTGCAATATTCGTTCGTGTTAATGACTTTTCCACAAAGTGCACTTCGCGCTGCTTCCGCGCCGCCATCCACTCGCCGCGACATGCACTTTTGCGCTCACATGACGAGTGCGTTCATATTAATTTCCGCCGCGTATTTCATTCATTAAATTCTGCAATGTGCAAGGCAACAAATGAACGTAGACGAAAACGAGTTGTGAAGAAACCAAGCAAAAAATCATCCACCGTTTGATTGTTAAAATTTACTTGAAATTTTTGCATGTCGGCATGCCGAATGTGTGCGCATGCCTTTGTGCAACCAATTACCGATGTGCCACGCTACTTGTGAAAGTCCATACTTGTACGCACACACAAACATATGCATAAGTATTGGTTGGGGTGGTGTGTGCGCGGAAGCCATGCACTTAGTCGCTCACTCAAATGAAGCATGAAGCAATTTGCCAATGGGGAAGTGCATTCGAAATTGTGTACAACGCGTTGATTTAGAAGCATTATTTAAATAAGTTCGCCCCAGACGTCTGCTGAACTTATTGAATGCGCCGTAGGGGAAATGGTCAATTGGGAATGTCAAAAATTTAGTTATTGTTTCATTCCATAACTGTCCACTAGGTACTTTGATACTACTTTGCGCTATGGAATGCATCTATAGAAAACTTTCTATAGTCTATAGGGTTTTATAACCTCAGATGAACAATGAAAAATTGGGAGATTACCCCTTTCCGGTCAATTTTCGCATTTCTTGAGATAAGAATTTTTCTTTCAAAATATTGACTCTCATTGAACATTTTAGCAATAAAATACCAAAAATTTTCAAAAAAAATCATTTAGATTGAGAATTACAGCTCAATCAATGTTGTACGATATATCGTACAATGGTCCGCAAAGGAGTAAAAATTCATGAAATTTTGGTTTCGTTTTTTTAAGTTTTATGAACAATTCATTGATTTTTGAAAACATAAATTATAACAACAAAAAATCAAAACGTGATTTCATTTTGATCGAAACTTATATAAATTTTATATATAAACAATTGATTCACATTTATTCGGCCTTATATAACCGTTTTTGTTGTTGCAAAGCCCTTTTCCCCTCAATAAAACACAGAATCAATTAAAATTCATATGACTTTCCAGAAAAATACTGAATATAGCCGATTCTTATTATAATAGTGGGAGTGGCAAATGTATAACCTTAAATAACCTGTGTCCGCCCAGTAAAACACAGAATCGTCTAGTAATTCTTATTTTTAATCAAAAATTGCCGAATAGTCGAATTTTATTAGTCACCTGGCTTACAGATGGGCGTGGCAGGCATGCAAACGCAAAAATTCTATTACCGAACTCATAACTTAAAAAAATGCAAACATAACTTGCAACCTTTGCCTTCCATTTGTACGATACACACACAATTTTTTTAAAGACTCGGGAAAAATATTTAGACGCAAAAAATGTAAAATTTAATAAGTTTTATAAATCAACTGAGATTTAAACTTTGAAATTTTTTAGCTTTTTGCTACTAAAAAGTATTACATATTTAAATTTGTTTTCCACAGAAGCACCGTCATTTGCTGGTTTTTCAAATTCTTGCAAAAAGCTGCTTACAAAACGCACTCATACTGTGTAGCCACGGCTATTATGATTTATGTTTTTAAACAAAATGATACAACACAGCCTACTTAATGAAAATTAAAAAGCTGTTACATAAAAAGTGTGTTCGCTGTCAAATAAATACGATATATCGTACAAATTTCCGGAAAGGGTTAATAAAAACAAAAGAAAAATAAAAAAAATGGCGCCAAAATTGGCCATTTAATGGTCGAAAAATGTATTTTGAATAGTTTTATAAAAAAAACTAGTCCTATTCCTAGTTTTAATCCTAGTTCTACTCCCAGTCTTGTTCAAGAGGAACAGGAGTAGTAGGACTAAGATCGAGTCCTAGTCCTAGTCTTAGTCCTAGTCCTAGTCCTAGTCCTAGTCCTAGTCCTAGTCCTAGTCCTAGTCCTAGTCCTAGTCCTAGTCCTAGTCCTAGTCCTAGTCCTAGTCTTAGTCTTAGTCTTAGTCCTAGTCCTAGTCCTAGTCCTAGTCCTAGTCCTAGTCCTAGTCCTAGTCCTAGTCCTAGTCCTAGTCCTAGTCCTAGTCCTAGTCCTAGTCCTAGTCCTAGTCCTAGTCCTAGTCCTAGTCCTAGTCCTAGTCCTAGTCCTAGTCCTAGTCCTAATCCTAATCCTAGTCCTAGTCCTAGTCCTAGTCCTAGTCCTAGTCCTAGTCCTAGTCCTAGTCCTAGTCCTAGTCCTAATCCTAATCCTAGTCCTAGTCCTAGTCTTAGTCTTAGTCCTAGTCCTAATCCTAATCCTCCTATTCCTTCTATTCCAGCCTATTGCAACACTCGCTTTTCATATTCTTGCTCTCACTACTACTCCCCTCTCTACTCTTACCAATAATTTTTCAAATAACCTAATTCTCACTGCAGTATCCTCGACTAAACTGCAAATAACCATAATCCACCGGCCTGACCTAACCTCACTTTCAGCAATTCATTGCGCCATTCAGTTGCAAAGTACAGTGGTCTGCTGTCAATAATTATTTACCGCATGCCACTAACCCACTGTGCAGCCTTTTATTTCATTTCCAACAACACACCGCTAATTAAGCATTAACTGTTATGCATTCATGGTAACGGAACTCATTAGAGCGCCGTACACAATTACAAACAGAAAATCAATCACAGCACCACTTGAGCAGTGGGCACATTTTATTAATTTATCGTATTTATTTGCTGAACATTTTCTCCCCATTAATTTCGCTGTAATTCCAATACAAGTGACCGTTTGTGGCACATTGCCTGTGGCTTGCAGGTGGCCGCTGCTTTTGATCTATAAACATTTTTCTGCAATCTTTTATCTCGCTCTGCTGTTGACATAGAATTTCACTTGAAATTTAATTTGCAGCTTATATCTCTTTAGGGTAGACATCGCTGGGGGTTGGCTGTGTGGCATCGTTTTTTCCAAGTATTTTTTCAATTTGCAGTATTTCAAAATTTCCATTGCAAAAGCAGTTTTTCTCAGCAACGGTTGTGTTGTGTGTTGACTGAGGCGCTGTGAACTTTGCCGCTGCCGATTTGCGTGTTTTTGCTCTTTGTATGCGGCACGTTCTGCGCAACTCGTCGGGACAATTGACCGGACAGTAACGCACTGTCCTAATGTCAGCGTGTCCTTGCTGGCATTTACTATCTGACCGACTGCGCTGTTGGGGGCGTTGCGCCTGTGGCGACGCTCTCATCAGTGTACATTTGCCACGAATTCCCTCTGATGAGTTTATGTCTTGTTTGTTTTCAGACTCGAAGCGAGTGTAAATTTGTATATTTTAATGTAGAATTTCCTAAAATTCGAGAAAAGTAGAAATTGCAACGTGTGTGTGCCAAACGCAGTGGAGCGTGCGGCGGTTCGGAGAACTGTGCATAGTCATCAATTTTTACTGACCTTCTGAGATTTTTTGCACTGACTACACATCTCTTTGGGTTGATTTTGATTTCCATCCTCCTTCCATCAATTTCAAGCGCGTCTTTACATTTCTTCACTCATTCGTTCTTCATTCATTTACTGCTTACACTTTTTGATTGTAAACAATGCATATTTTCGCGTTCCAAAGAAAAGCCACTCTCTGCCATATGACACACTTTTTTATGCCACTTTTTGCTTTGTTTATTTATGCATTTTTTAGTTCTTGTTATTCCTCGTAATTTATGCTTTTTTGTGCTTTGCACGCTGGCGTATTCAATCGCCTAAAGGGAGCCATGGCGTGGCATTCATGGCGTGAATCAGAGTGCAAAGTCAGACTTTGCATTCATTTACACACACACACATTTACATTTACACATACATATGTACATATTTGATAGTTATTTTGTTCCAGCTTGAATATTTAGCATTTTAATTAAAAACAATTTTCACACTTTCCGCATGCCAAATGCGCATATTCGCACTGTGACAATTTGCATTATTTTCAACTATAAATGTTTTTCGCTCAAACCACGTAGACAATGCCAATTTTAATCCATACCAAACGAACGCAATATAGGAATTCGTAATTACAAATGCCTTCAACTTTATGAAGTTTTTAAATAACTTTTTAACATATTTTGATACAATTTTAAACATATTTCGTTTTCCATACTTTCGGTCATACAACTTGAAGTTTGACTATGTTGTTTTTTTGATTCTCTAAACATTTATTCTCGTATTATTTTACCCTCGTAAAAGATTTTCCTTAATTTTGGCAAACTGTACTCAAATTTAATGCCGACGCACGCTATTCCAGTTGCGACGCTGACGAGCATTTAATTTTGTTAGCTGCATTTTATTTACCGTAAATCCGTAATATTCTGTTATTTACAGCAGTAAATCTCCGAACATATATAATACATAAATATCCAAAAAGTCGTTTACCGCTGTGATTCGCATACGTAGTACCTGCATTCCAACTACTACGAAAAAAAACATGCCCACAAATATAAATTTCAACTCATATAGATATGTCGTCATACACATAAATACATATCTACGAATGAGTATATTTGTAGGTGCTTCGATGTATATGTCGTGGGTTAACGGCTCCAAATACCAATTACCTGCCCCCATCTCTTAAGCACTCATATCTCACACAACATCTACGATAACAACAACAACCGCACCCATAGCATATCAGCAAAATATACCAACAACCCGTCAGACAAACACAATGAATTAAATTACCCAAAGTATGCCAAATAATGTCAGCGCACCATAAAAATGTCAAAACGGTGGCAGCGTCTCGCACTGTGGGCGTTTTCTTCAAGCCAAAACAAACAGACAGCCAACAACAACAACAAAAGAAAACAGAAGACAACACCAGCAACAAGCGGCCGTAACAATAACAATGAATATTATGCGCGAATATGTTGAAGCAATTTGGCGAGAGGCAGCGAGGCGCGCCGCACAATTTCGAATTCAATGCGGTATTAAGTGAAATCCTTCAACATCCTTTTCCGTTTACCGCGACACACCCATAGGTTGACACGTTTTAGGTTTTGTTCTTTCTTGATTTTAGTTTTTGTTTGACACGCTTTGGCCGGTTCATGGCTGGTTAGAGGCGAGAATGGCTCAAGTGCGAGCAATATGGCAACCACTGAAGCAGGTTGTTCTACGCTGCACCGAACTGCCAGGCATATTCACCGCGCCAAGGAGTATGCAATGTCCAGCAAAAGGTCTGCAGAAGTAAATTCATATTTGTACATATATTTAATCAGATTCAACAGGCGAATTAGAACTGATGCGAAAGTAGGTTTTATTCGGGCACTTTTGTTTAAGTTTGCCATATGAGAATACTTTACCAATTATGAAAATATTCATGACCAACCAAGGAAGTCTAATATTTATGGACTAATACCTTGACCCATTCTGAGCCCTACAAATGCAAATTTAACAGTCATCTTTTTTTCCTGTGTGACTTAAGGTTTGCGCACGATGAAATTAGTGCTTACGTTTTTAATCATAGTGTTCTCTTAGTTCAAATTTATAATTTGTTTCTTATAAAAGTAGTTTTGTTAAACATGTCTAAGCCCTCAGGTCGAATTTTGAGATCATTCGATAGTTTTTGCCTTCAAAATGAGCAGCGAAATAGAAATGCGTGAAAAATTATTAGACTGCGCAATGAAAATCCAAATTTGACTTTCAAAGCAATTGCTCGAAAAGCACCGGTTTCACGAAATACCGTTTTATCTGTTATTAAAGTATACAATGAACGTCTGACTATTAATAGAAAACAAAGAAGTGGCAAAAAGAAGGGGCTAAGTAGCCCTGCTATGGGCAAGAAGGTAATAGCTCTTTTGAAAAAAAATCCCAATGCTTCAGGCACAAAAGTAGCTGAAAAACTAGGATGCTCTGAAACTTTTGTTAGAAAAGTTCAGAAGGAGGAAGGGCTGAAGTTATACGAGGTCCAAAAAGTTTCAGACAGAAAATCGAAGAAGAACAGCGAGGCAAAAGAGCGAGCCAAAATATTGTACCGTGATTTCATACGGAATTTTGATTGCTGCATTATAGACGATGAAACCTAAGTACTGGGTGACTTTTTACAGCTTCCAGGTGTGGATTTTTATGTTGCAGATCATAGAGGAAATGTATAGGAGCAGTATAAGACCCATAAGAAGTCTAAATTCCCCAGGAAGTTCTTGGTGTGGCAGGAAATCTGTAGCTGTGGTAGACGAAGCAGTTCATTTGTAAGAACTGGGACAATCAACACCGATATATATATATCCAGGAGTATCTGCAAAAAAAACTTTTGCCATTCACAAAGCAGCACGCAGTTTCTACTTTCTTTTGGCCTGATTTGGCTGCGTGCCATACAGTAAAGCAGCAGTTAAGTGATACTAAAAGAATAATGTAACACTTGTACCCAGATATGCGAATCCACTTAACTGCCAAGAGCTCAGACCAATAGAAAGATATTGAGCTCTGGTAAAAAGGACCATGAAAGGCACAAAACAGGTTGCTGACCCCATTACTAGTTTTTTTAAAAAATGGCTGTCATCAAGTAAAAAAATTTCTGAAACCCCTATAAAAAGCTTAATGCGAGGCATTTCGGAAAAAATCGAAATTTTTATCAATAATTAATTAAAAAAATATTTTGTTGATGAATTAAAACATGAATACAATTTCTGTTAATATAACGTTGTTTTCATTTTAATATGTTAACTAGTTCAGAAGTAATTTAAATTTATTTGTGCACTAGTTTCATCGGTTTCGGTTCGGACCAAATAAGTGATTTCGGTTTCAGTTTCGGCCAAAAAATGTCCGTCCGGCCGAAACCGAAACTTTCCAGAATAATTTTTACATATTATTGTGTAGCGAGTGAACAGATAGTTCGTGTAGCCGATCAGATATATATTGAAAGGATGAGAAGGAGAATTTAGATGCCACCAATGTAAATAAACTTTTTTTTTAGCATATAATATTAAATTATTTAATTATGAATATTAGCGAGTAAGGTACGAAAGGGTGATTTTTTATGTTTGTGTTTTTAAAAAATGAATGAATTGTTTTTATTAATAAGTATTTATTTATTTATGTTATGTTTGTTCTTTATTAACTTAAAGTAAAATTCGTTTGTTGAAAAATGGTTTGTTGAAATTTTGATGCTTGATGTGGTGATTTTAATTTCAACTAGAAAGTTTCGGTTTCGGCCGAATATTAAAAAAAAAACCGAAATTCGATTTCGGTTTCGGACCGAAAAAGTGGTTTCGGTCGGACATTACTTATTGCCGATTTTTATGTTGAAAACAGCCAAAAATAAACTATGCTTAAAAACTTGCAAAGTGTATGTTACAAAAATGTCGTTCAAGACCGACTCAAACACTTTCAACCAGGGACCGTACGGTTATGGTTTTTATCAAAAAAGTCAGATTTTAACTGTTATCTTTTAACTTTTATTTTTACCGACAAAAATAACTGTTACTTTTTACTTTTATTTTAACGGTCAAAAATAACAGTTATTTTGTGACTTTTATTTTTTCGGTCAAATATATCAGGCAATTTGAATTTTTTCAAACGCCGTTTGACCGACTAAAAAACTATTGATACCATTTTTTTCGTCTCAGTAGACCGCACATTCTGAGCTACAAGACTTGTGCGACGAAAAAAATGGTATCAATAGTTTTTTAGTCGGTCAAACGGCGTTTGAAAAAATTCAAATTGCCTGATATATTTGACCGAAAAAATAAAAGTCACAAAATAACTGTTATTTTTGACCGATAAAATAAATCTCAAAAGTAACAGTTATTTTTGCCTGAAAAAGGCACATAATAACAGTTAATTTTAACTTTTATAGTAAAAGTCTAAAATTTAAAAGGCGTTTAATATTCGAGAAGCTGAGGCCATTACGATCATAATGGTATATTTGAAAAAGCACACCGACAATTTTTTCGTTATGCCTTTTTGATTTGAAAATTGTAAAATAACAGTTATTTTCGGTCCCTGCTTTCAACTTGTTGCTGTTGGGTTTCCATTCGACTCGGTCTGTTTGCACGTTGTGCGATTTACAACGCGCCTCATTGACACCTACGATAGCGCTGTCTGATAGGCCGTCATTAACTGGTACGTCAAACCGCCAGCGTGACAACCCAACTAAAGCAGCATTGCTGCAATAACAAAAATGTCAGCTACTCTCTTTGCCGTAAGTTTGTGAAAATTATCTGCTGGAATGTCTTCGCGGCCACTAAAGTTCTCAAATTTAAATTCAAAAGCACACATCGTCGCTGCGGAGCGCTTTACATGTGACCCATGCACCTCGAGTGCTTCGTCGCTCCACCAAATTGTCTTGTCATAAAAATGTAACTTTTACTGTCACCCAACTTCATGTCAACAACCTATCGGTGTACGTGTGTGTATGTATGGCTCCGCATGTTTGTGCGTAATTTGATTAGATTTGATTTCCTCCTTTGGCGTTTTCATTTTCTCCTCAACCAGCGGCAGGAAGTACTGTTCGTACCTTTGTCACCTTGGTGGTGTTTTGTTGGTGTCGCGCGTCAACACACTCACTGGCGGTTGCTCCACATTCGCACACATCGCGCACTTTTCGCGCTTCACCAGCGCTCCGCGCATTGTCTGCACTAAGAAGACGGAAATATTTTGATGCGGTTTCGTAGCTGATTTTATCGTCTGACATTTATTTGACACTGGCAAGATTTGCAGATTTTCTCCTCTTCCGTATGTCATATGCTCGCATGTGTTGTAAGTCGCACGTGTGGCTTTGTGCCGGAGCGTGTAACTATTTACCTCGTTCGCCGGTGATTTCAAACGATTGCTTTGCGGTGATGGACTTTTTGTTTGAAGACTGATATGCTGCGCATTTCTAGAACTGCAACCATCCTACTTGCGAATCAGATCTTTGTTTTATGGCAGCAGTGACTAATAACAGTGTTTGATTTCGTGCGCTGAAGGGAACAATTTATTGAAATTTATCTTACAAGTAAAAGCATCTCAATTGGTTTCCACCGAACCCATTTACGAACTGCAACTATGTCGTTTCGGTTGCCCTTTTGTCAAAGGTTTTTTCTCATTTAAACCTTTTGCTATTTTGTTGCCATATGGCAATATGCAACTTTGTGGGCTCCTGGGTGCCTTATGGTGCTAGAAATGAAAATTTAGTTGGTCTTTAGCACAATTTGGAGTCTTGAGAGTATTTTGAATTAAAAAAAACTTATTTTTAGCCTTAAAATAAAAAAATATACCCGTTTTTTTCATGCTTTCTTTCCAAGTAGAAATTTTTTTAAAAAGACGCATTTTAAAATAAAAAAAATATACACGTTTTTTCATGCTATCTTTCCATGCGGAAATTTCTTCCAAAAAGACGCAATTTTATTTTCCATTTTTAACATTAATTCAAACTAGTTTTCTAACTAATTATGGTGGAAATGGTTAAAGAAATATTTAATTTTCTCTTGTAAGTCAAAACTTTTATGTTCAAATAATTAATACCACCACAGTGATTTTTTTTAATATTGTTTGTTGCCATATGGCAACAAATTACTTGTAGGGTCATAAAATTTTCCTCTGAATGGAAGGCTTCGTAGCGTTCGGTTGTGTTGCTTGGTTGTTACAAAATGTCGTTCAAGACCGACTCAAACACTTTCAACTTGCTGCTGTTGGGTTTCCATTCGACTCGGCCTGTTTGCACATTGTGCGATTTACAACGCGCCTATTTTCTATGATGCATCGAAATATTGAGGACGGTGAAATCGAAAAAATTTTAATAAATTTTGAAGACTCAGACTTATCTGATTTAGAGGAGCTAGAAGAACCCGATCTTTTAAACGACTTGCTCGATGCATTTGATAAAAATAATGCGTTTCCGCCAGAAGATCTATCTCGGCAAGATCAATACGAAATTAATACTGGCATTGTTTTAATTGAAGCTTTTAGTTACAAACTGTAAAAGGAAAAAATCTTAAACCAACAAACAAAATAAAATCTAATGTACCACACAATTTTGTAACCATGCCTTTTTTATTACCGTTGAAGAAAATTGTTGCCATATGGCAACATCCCAAAAAAAAGATTTAAGAAAACTTGTTTTCAAAATTTTTTACGGAACGTTGTTACTATGACCACACAGGGGGTTAAGTCAAAGAATTTGGAATTTTAACATTGCCCAGAAAAAAGCTGTAGCGAAAGGGTTAAATTGAAGTTAACCCATTGCTGCCTAATGAGTAAAAATGTACCCATGAAAATTTACTTTTTAAAAAAAATCACAGAAAAGTTCGTGGTAGAGATATCTCAAAATCATTGATAGGGATGGTTGGGGTAAAGATGGAACTACCTTAGTCTAGTGGAGGTCACGCTAAAATTCCGCCATCTAACTAGAGTTACCAGACTCCAAGAATTGTTAATTTTCCGGAGGTGGAAGATGTGGTGAAACGTAGTGGCCTTAGAACTTCAGAAAAATCTGCCTCCTAACTCACCTGTAAACAATACAACTTTTGTTTACGTGTTTAGCTGATCACTTCAAAAAGTATGGAAAAAAGCTACTCGTACCATTGCTGCCTAATGGGTAAAAAATACCCAATGAATATCTAAGCAACGTGCAGAGATAGAAAGCTGAAATTTTGTTTTTGGGTCATTTTGGGTCAATTCCAGGTCGTGTATGAAATTTTATCAAAATCGTATGGGCGGAACTGGTACCCGGCTTTAATGGGTTAATCTACGGTTCAACAAACTCTTCAAACTCAAAATTTTGTTTGATGAATCATTACTCACATATATAAAGCTTTCTTTCATCTTTTGAATTTCTTCAATCGCACTGAGTGACTACCCAAGTCTAACCTAAGTTAAAGTACTCACAACTCACGAAACAGCCAGCAGATTCATGTTGCTCCATTAACCTCTGCCAACAATCTCGAAAACCTTTTTTCAATAACTATCTGACTGCTGCGTCTGCCCCAATCTTAGCCATGTGCCATGTGCCAGCAACTATTTATGAATGCTTTAAATGTGCAGGAATCTTGCGCTGGTCTCCGACAAATGCTCCGCTGATGACTCATTCGCCAGCAATCCCCCAATGATTCACCTCAACGGCAACTAACTAGTCCCACTTCTCGTGCCTTCCTCCGGACACTGGCACTAGCTGCACTTGCTTTTGCATATTTTCTGTAAATTAATGCCAGTTCAGCCCATTTCTCATCGCCAAGACGCGCTTCGCTGTGTCTGATGGCACCAACGCCACAGCGCTGCCGTTGAATTGTGCTGAACTGCATCTTGTGCCCGGATAGGCGGCGGAATAAGAACGGCCGGCGCGCACTAGAATTCCCAATGTGGCGTTAATGCACACTCGGTTGCGGCAAATGCCATAATTATGCTGCTGCACGCGGCGTCATGAAGGCAGGCGGCAGGCGGCATGAACCAATTGGCTGAACATGAGAAATGGATTTTAAATATGAGAAAAAAACACGCAGCTCTTGGCGCAACGCGGCTGCCTGAGACTGTTGAAGGTGATGCTGGAGTAATGACTGTGCGCGGCGCTGGCGCTGACGATTTGACGGATAGCTGGCTGGTTGGCATTGATGCGAGTCGGTGTGCTGGAAGGAATGCTTGACTGGTTGGTGACTGTGCGGTTGATTGCCTCGGCTCTATGCCGTTGTTTCGTTGTTCTGACGTTCTTCAGTGTGCCGTGTTGGCGGCCGCAGTGCGCGGCATTCTGTCTGCGCGCAGTCCGATATGATGATTGCCTTCCATTTGAATGGAAATGAGGCCACAATCAGGCTTTCTAGTTGTGTATAAATTTGTGTGTTTGTGTGTTGTTGTCGCTGTGATTAAACACACACCAAAGATATGTTGCTGGCTGATAGAGTGGCCGTACAGCAACTGTATCACAGCTTAAATTTGTAGCCGTAACGCATTAAAGCAGCGCCATTTTTATTATTATTATTATTTTCAACACCACTAACTGATAATGCAATTTGCAGAATTTATGAGCCAAGTCCGTTGTGGGAAATACCGCTTCAGCGACTTGGGGAGCCAACTTTGGCCGAAAGGATATGAAAACATAAAACAAAAATTCAACTTGGCGAGAAGCACAACTTCTGCCGATGTTTTTTATACCTTCCGCTTGCGTACAGTTGAAAGGATTATGTTGTTGTTTTTTTTGTTTGATCCCTTTGGAGCGCTTAGTGGTTGTAAGGTTCAACTGCGTTGTGCGTTTGCTTCCATTTTTTATCTCCATTCCATTTGAACTGTGTGTGTGTGTGTGTGTGTGTGTGTGTGTGTGTGTGTGTGTCTAAACACGGTAGTGTTGGCAGACGCACAAGTGGACAGACGTTAGGCCAAAGTGTAAACAAAAAATCATCTGAACGTTCATAACTTGTACAACTTTTGACTTTCATGTTTTTTGCCAGTTTTGTGTTTTTTACTGAAAAAATTTCAGTGGCGCTGCAATGCCAAGTTTTCATGAACATTGAGACAGATATAAATATTTGGGAGTTGGGAAAAATAATGACCAACACTGTTGGAGGGATTTAGACGTGTCTATCTGTCTGTCACTGATATCTCAATGATTCAAGAAAATATCAGAACTGAAGCAATGCAAATTTTCAGTACATTACAATTTACTTGAAGTAGCTCTTTGATGTGGGTTGTGTGTGAGTTGTAGAAAACTATATTAACCCTTTCGCTACAGGTTTTTTCTGGGAAAAGTTAAAATTTTAAATTTTACGTTTTAGGCTTCTATGTGGTTATGTTAGCAACATTCTATAAGACATTTTTTAATTTTTATAATCGGACTCTGTATTTTAGAGTGTTTTTATATGAGAGCAACCACACCGTTGTGGCTGTAATAATTACTTAAACATAAAACTTTTTACGCATAAGGAAAATTTGAATATTTCTTCATTTACTTCATCCAAAATTACAAAAAAGGTATCTAAATTGAAAAAAAAAACGTCAAATTAAAAAGTTCTCTAATTTTTTCTGCTTCTTCTTCCTTTACTATGTCAATATATACCATTAAAAAAAGTGTATACTTCTCTCCTTTAAACTTAAATATTCAGTTTATTAATTTCGTAGTTTTCCTAAAACTTCAAACTATTCTAAAGACCAACAAAAAAATGTATTCTTGCAACCATAGAGGATACAGACGTCCACAAAATAGCATGTTACCATATGGCAACAAAATAGCGAAAGGGTTAAGTTGTTAGTGAGACCAGAAAAAGAATTTTTAGCACAATTTTGACCACTTAATTCAACTATCAGGTGTACAGCTTTGCTTCCGCCGTTTTTTTCCAAAATTAAAAGCTTTATTGCGAAAAAGTGCTTACAGATGTATTATTCAAAGTATTGTCCGCCGCTAGCGACAACTTTCTCCCATCTTTCCGGCAATTTTCGGATCCCGGCTCGAAAAAAGGAGTCTTCTTTTGACGCTATCCATGAAGCAATCCATTTTTCCAATTCTTCGAAGGATTGAAAATGTTGATCTGCCAGGCCGTGTGCCATCGAACGGAATAGGTGGAAGTCAGAAGGGCGACATCTGGGGAATACGGCGGGTGGGGCAAGACTTCCCATTTCAGCGTTTCCAGGTACTTTTTGACCACTTTTGCGACGTGAGGCCGAGCATTGTCGTGTTGGAGGATGACTTTGTCATGTCGCTCTTGATATTGTGGCCGCTTTTCTTTTAGCGCGCGACTAAGGCGCATCAGTTGCGTTCGGTAGCGATCTCCTGTGATGGTTTCACCCGGTTTTTTTTTTTTTTCATCAAGCAATGCTTCTAGTTGTTCATCTTTGAAGGTTTTTTCTCTTCCACCACCATGTTTGTCTTCGACATCGAAATCACCATTTTTAAAACGTTGAAACCACTCCCGACACGTTCTTTCACTCAGAGCAGCATCACCGTAAGTTTCTGAGAGCATTCGTTGCGCTTCAGCTGCATTTTTTTGCGAATTGTAACAGAAAAGTAAAACTTCCCGCAAATGGCGAGAATTGGGCACATAAACGGACATTTTCGAGCGTGAATAATACGAAAACAAGAACAACTGTCACTGAAACGGCGATGACAATTCGTTAGGCACTGTCCACACTCACTTTAAAGGCATTACCATCTATGTATTTCAACCAGCCTCAGCCGGTACAGCCACCTATCGGAAAACGGCGGAAGCAAAGTTGTACACCTGATAGTTAAGTCTATAAAAGTGTTTTAAACACTACACAAATATTTTAATAAAGGTAAACTAGCATTTATGGGCATATACCACCATAAGTAGGTGCCCTTAACCCTCTATGAGCCATAAAATTTCATTCACTAAATGGTTTTGATAAATATAAATTGTTGTTCTTTCTGATAGATTAGTAAAGGCCCACTTAAACACTCTTACTAGCCTAATTTTATTATTACAGTCGTGTCTGGATATAGTGAACTAGTTATTGCAAGGCCTGTTCACATTATTGAGGTTGTTCACTATATCAAGGTTAACATTTTTGTTCAAAATTCGTTTTATTTGCTCAAAATACACTTTTTGCTTTTTGCTTGAAATTGCTTTCAAAATTTTGTTCAATATTTAGAGGCTCCATGTCAAAATTTGGTTGTTCACTATATCGAGGTGTTCACTATATAGGGTTTTCACTATACCCAGACACGACTGTATTATTATTGTTATTGTTGTTATATATAAATTTATTGCATCGCCACCAGGCTATCAACTGAAATTCTTTTTAACTAAATAATTCTTCCTTTTTCGAATTAAGAATAAAAAAATATTCTCTTTTGAATATTTCCCAAAACTGTAAAAGTCAGTGTGCCCAAATTACACACCCACCTGCCCACTGTCGTGACTTGCTCAGCAGCAATTTCACACTTGCTCACCTTTTGAGCACTTTTGAGCCAATTTACACTCAATTCTAAACTCTCAAATTTGCAACAATTTTAGGCAAATTGCCACGAGCAACAGCAACATGTGCAAACAGTGTACCTACGCAAACAACAACAAAAAACTATAATTCGCAGACCACATACTATACAGCTGCGCCACCAAACAGCGCACAACAGTTGCCGCGAATGAAGCAAATGCAGCCGCCGTATGTGGCTGTGTTGTGACCTCACAAAGCATGAAAAGCAGCCAAAGTAACAATTCTTGGGCGACTTGCTTTATATGCCAAACCAGCCAGCAGCCACCAGTCACCACTTGCACCGCACACAGCTTGCCGCATGTCTTTTTCGTGTCCCTCCGCACCAATGCGAACGCACCTTGTGTCCGCCTCAAGACGCACACAAATGCTGATTTTGCTTTTTTTAATGTTTTTGTTGTGGTGTTGCTGCAGCTTACCTGCCGCCTTACCTTACCTGTGCTGTGCGCGGCTCCAAATTAATTTACATGCCACGCAATTTTCAAAACCTGTTCTCCCTTTTGGTGTTGTGTGGATTTTGCGGTCCGGTTGCATATTTGTCGCCAGCCATTCCTCTGTACGAATGCAAAAATTATTCTTAAAAAAAAAAACCGCAACGACACTTAAAATTCCTACAGACCATGTAAAAGTGTCGCAAGTCCAGACATGGCATCGAGGCGATTTTCCGCGCATTTATTCTGCTCAACACAGGCGAAAATTCCTAAACCGCGGCTGTTGTCCTTAACCAAGCAAACCAAGCGCTCCTAACGGTGTTGACACTCGACCAAAAACAACGTCCGTCCAGCCGCTGCTGCTAACCAATTGGCAGCTCGTCCTATTCCTGCCAGCTGAAAACAGGAAATTTCATTAAGATTTCCATTTAAACATTTCCGGTGCTCTTGAAACTGTCGGCAACGATCCGCACCTGCTTTGGCAGCAACGCCAACCAAACACATCCGCTCGTCTATTTAACTAGACCACAAATCGGCGCTGCCAATGTCACCACTTGAAATGGTGGTTATCGAATTTCAACATTCACAATCAACAAAAACATAGAAAACGGAAGCGTTTCCTTTTTTCCATTAGTATTTGCAAACAAATGCTTCCGCACTGGGGGAATTTTAATTGTTGCTTCCAAAGGCACAAATTCGGGGAACCGCAGTGTTCCGAAATAAATAAAAGAGTTAAGAGTAAAAAACACATCAAAAGCAATTGTAAAATTTAATACAAATATTTTATGAGGATTCTGGGACTAGCTTCCTGCAAGCAATCATGTTGTGAATGCAACTTTGTGCACCTACGATTTTATAGCGATTCTTAACATTATTGGGACAGTCAGTCTGCGAGATAAGGCCACAGTCTTCCGGGATGAGGTCTTTGCCATAAATAAGTGTGCCAGAAATTTACTGATTCTTAATGTCAGGAGGAAAAGGATAATCATAATGTCCGAAAGTCAGGCTGCAATAAAGGCTCTGAGCTCGACGACATTTGACGCCAAACTAGTGTGGGAGACAGCAAATGTTCTCCAAGACATTTCAAAGGATAACTGGCTGATAATACACCGGGTTCCTGCGCACTGTGGGCATCATAATAATGGTAAAGACAACCCTATGGACCTGAACCGATCATAGGTGTCAGCAAGGCTCATTACAGACACTGCCTCCATAAATGATCCAGCACTATGAAACAGGGAAATCCAAGTACCTTTTGGACCGAGGCAGAAAGTAGCTTAAGTTCATGACCAGGATCCTCAGCAGGCACTGTCTGCTAAATATGTATAAAGCGCGACTGGGAATCACAGATAGCGAACAATGCATATTCTGCTTGGAAGATGAAGAAACATTTGTGCATATTGTAACTGAATGTCCCGCCTTCTGACACGCAAGAAAACGCATATTAGGAAAGAAACTGATACAGACGGAAGAGCTGTCTGAAATCGATCTAATCGAAACGAACTCCTCCAGTCAGAAATAAGGAATTTAACACAATAGTTCTGATTGGACACCGTGTCTTGGGCAGCTGTTGCTCTGCTCCCATACCTACCTACTAGGGATTGCAATCCCGGACCAGTTTTCCAATCCCGGGATTTTCGGGACTGGAAATTGCAATCCCGGGATTCCGGGATTTTTTCAGGATTGAATATATTATTTTAACGAACTACATCAGACGTCATTTTCAATCAAATACATTTTATTTTCGTATTAAATACATTTCTGTGTTCCTTAAAACTAAGAACAAAATATTCATGGCAAATAACATAAAATTAATAACATAAAAATTCATTCAATTGCCAAATTATGAAAAAAACAAGTAGCCGATGGCAAAAACCTTACATGAATTAGTTCAAATGTCACAGGCGTTTGCAATTTACTTTTTCTACTAAATAAGAAGGGTTGCATTTTTCGAAATCAACATGACAAAAACAAAAAGTACGCTTTTTTTGTTTCGATCCCGGGATCGGATTTTGTCGATCCCGGGATTTTTCGGGAATAAAATTTTCCAGGATCCCGGGACTCCGGGATTCGCGATCCCGGGATTGCAATCCCTACTACCTACCTAACATTGAAGTACATCTCATTCATACAAAGACAATTTGGCTGCCAAAAAAAATCATTGATTGAGTCAAGCTACAAACCCACAAACTTTTGACTTGTGATACAACACTCAAATTCCTTAAACTCATTGGTCTTCGTGTCCTGAGAATTAGCCCAGAAGGCACAACTTTCGTGTTTTCACTCATAGTTTTAAAATAAACAGTATCCGAGTTTTGGCGTCTTCGTCGAATCGAACGAAATTCGATAGAATTGCAAGACGGCAATCCATCTTTATGTGGCTGCCTCACATTAGTTCGCATCAGTTTCGAGAAACTATTGTTTTAGCATCCCATCAGATTTTTTATTTATATTTTTTATTGAAATTGTATATATTTTTTAATAAATTTCCAATTAAAATACAAGTATCAGCTTTGGGCTATAAAAAGTTAATTAAATTCTAACTTGAGCATTTAATTTACACATTAACGGCTTCAACGTTATTTAAGGCATCTTTTTACTTAAGTTGCTTTGCACATATTCAATTAAGATTGTTTATTCAATTGTCTGCAATTCATATTCATTCATTCGTCGTCGGGCACTTTTCTGCGCCTCAAACATTATAAACACAGAGAGGCGCGCCCCTTGTCAGCATTCTTCCGAAAAGCAGCGCTCTTTCTATAAACATTTATCCATAAATCCTATCAACACCCATCACACCAGCAGCAACAGTGGCGTACGCTCAGCTTCCAATTAAAAGCGCCAACTTCTCGGAATAATAAAGTCATAAAAATACCATCCATCCATCCAAGCAGCCAACCGACCATTGCAGCAGCTGCCGACACCAGCGATACAGATCACGAACAGCTGTTGCAATGCTGCTCGTAGCCGCCATGCTCAAGTAAAACAATAAAAGCACAAATGGCACGCCGACACTTTGATGCGACGATAGCGCTGCACCGCACCAAGCTGCCACTATCTGCCGCCAGTGTGGCAGCGCCAATGTTGCCACTGCCAATGCCATTGCCACCGCCACTGGAGTGCACACTTTGCATTTGGCGTATCCAGCAGATACCGCACGTATCGGCTACTTCTTCATAATTCATACGTTTAATGGCATTAAATAAATGTTAATGTGTGCGTGTGCGTGTGTGTTTGTTTGCTTTTGGTTTCATATGTACAACGCAAACGGTTTGGTTTTCTTCTTTCCGAGTGAGTGTCTGCAACGCGCGCCACCAAATTGTTCGAAACATTGCGCGCACACACTCATAGACCAGGGCGGTGTAGGGCAGCGGCCAGGACAGACTGTAGCCTGTAGGGGTACACGCACCGACAGACATTGTGTGCTGCAGCTCTACCTTACAGTCAACTTTGGGTAAAAGACACCGGCTCGCCTTTACTCGCTGTCTTCTTGCTTATTGCTTCGCATTTTTCTTTCCTCTAGTTATTTTTGTAATTTTGTATTTCTTTAAGAAAGAAGACAAAATGAGAAGCAGATGTTCGTCTGTCATTTAGTTCTCATGCCACCACCACATTTGCTTACCATTTCATGTTGTCGATAACAAGAAATTGAAATCCACTTTGAAACGCAGACAATAAGAGCTGAGTAGACTTTGAGTTCGTGCAGAAGTGAGAGCGGCAGCTGACGAGACTGTTGTGATTATGAGTGTTCTGTCGGGAACACCTTGAGTGGAATTTTTTGGTAACCTGGGAACCTTCTCTAACTAACTTTATCAACAGCCCCATACGGCCTCTACTGCCCCATACGGCCTTAAGGCAGGGTCCACCAAAACCTAGAAAAGTCCACATAAATTTTTAATTTTTTTAAATGAAATTTTTAGGGCATGTTATAGATAAATTAAGTTGTAATTTCTTTAATGCAGCACGGCTGTGAGCATCACATGTTTCCCATTATTATCAGTTGAAATTTGAACTTCGTAAAAATTAGTGGAAATAATTATTTCGTGAAAAGTAAAGAAAAGAAAAAAATATTAAAAATACTTTTCGTTAAATGATTAAAAGAAGAAAATTATGAGTGAGTACATTGTAATGTAATTTATTAATTTGAAGTGTTTTATATCTAGTAAAAAAAAAAGAATTTACAGTTACTTTTTCGGCTTGGGAAAGCAGACTGCCTTTAGGCTGCATCAGGCACGAAAGCGAAAAGATTTAATGCATTTCGTCACTAACGTACATATACTTGTATGTGGTTTCTTTAAAAAGGACTTTGGGACAGAAAATGAAAAACTGACTATGCCAAGTTACTATAAATGACCTCTAGTTTCACGTCTATATCAACATTTGGCTGGGTCTCGGCAAAAATGTTTTTTTTTTCGCACGGTGTGATAAATGTAAAGTTGGTATTTTCACTCACTGCTTCATAACTTTGTCATTTTTCTTTCGATTCTATTGATGTTAGGCTTAATATTTGCTCAAATAATATATATTTCATCCTAAATTTTAAAACCAAAGGAGATAATTTATTTTAAGTGAATCCCCAAACCAAAGCAACACCTCTTTCTGGTTCACAATGAATCAGAAGGTCTCCGAGTCCAAATCCATTGCCGTCACACGCTCTCTTCTCAACCTAAGCTGTCTTAAAACCAACTTAAATCAAATTGTGTAACCTAACTTTTAAAGAAGCTTAAATGACCGGATCACAAAATGTCTTTGCATTTTGTTATTTATTTTAGTAGCACAAATTTCCAACAGATTATTAAAAATGAAAATGTTTATGCCAAAGGTTAACTAATATTTATTATGTTTCCTTTGTTGTATTGTATCGTCAGTCAGCTTAAACACAAATTTGCCATTTCGCTAGAAGCTACTTACGTACAACTCAAACCCCACAAACTCAAGTCCTAACCTCACTTTCATTCTAAGGTCAGCTGCGCAAAAGTGCCAACACAGCGCACTCGCACCATGGATTGAGAAAAAATCGAGGGAAAGGTTCTGGAGATCTAATTGCGCCGGTAGCGACAACAACAATAACATCAAATAATCAACAAACAAGAAGCAGCTGTCAACAAATGCGCACAAGCATTTGCCAGGATAATGTTGTGCCGCTCCTGCTGCGGCCATGGCAGCAAAGAAGGAGCGGCAGCAAATCAAGGATAACCGTGCTGCTGCTCCCTCAACCCCAACCTCAACCTTCACTCGACGCAGGCCGACAGTCACAGCCACACCCGCATGTCGTTGTCTGTTCCAGCCATGCCAGCTGCCATCGTTCGCCACTTCTCACTCAAGTAGCGCCTTTAACATTTCACTCAACTCACGTGCATGCCGCAGCGACGGCTCAAAACATGGCACGCAACAGCAAAAACAGTGTGACAGTTGAGTTCTATACACTGTTCGGCGCGTACGTGTCCTGATCGCTGCCGCCTTCCCAACCAAGAACGCGCCGGTGCCAAAGGGACTAACCAGCTGAGGCGCGTGCAAGTAAACACTAAAAACTTTACAACTTTGACAATCTGCCGCGCCGCGTTTCTTATTATGGTCGCCAGTCGCCGCGAGCGGGCGGACGCTACAACCGGAACAATTTCACGCCAGTTGCATGTGACGCGATTTCGCTTAACCATTAACGCTACCTATACGGCCGCGAAATTAACTTGGCCCATTAAAAGTGCGCGGCTTATAAAACTGTCAACCTGCATCACCGACTGGCGCTACTCGCGTGCTGGCCGCGACATGTCAACAGCAGCAGCGCCTACCAGCGCGTCCGCTCCCAGCTACCGCAAAGCGCGCACCTTGCAACGGTGAGTGAGTTAGTGTGTGGACCCAGCTCCTGTTGCGACCGAATGTGCCGATTTTGCATTTGGCAATTAGCAACAGTCAGCGGCCGCGCAACAGTCAATCAAACCCATTAATCGCCGCTTGAGCGCGCCGCGACGCTGCACCTGCACCTGCCGCATGCAACACAATTAAACTCTGCCAGTATTTCGGCGACTCCGCTTGGCACTCGCTGGCAGCCGTCAAAAGTGTTGCTGCAAAATAAATCCGTACCGCAACACCGCTGCCTTAATCAATCAGCCAGTGTGGAATGAGCTCAATGGGTCAGCAATTACCATAGTGAAATGAAAATTTTAATACCTCAATGCAAAAATACCAACAAACAATCACTTAAAATCGATTTTCCTCATTCAGTCGACGGCGACGCACATTGGGAAAAAACCGGCAAAAACGCTCGCATCGCCTGTTTTGAGCTTTAGCATCTATAGTTTTTGCACTAGAGAACTGAAATTTCGTTATTATCTTTAGAATTCTTTAGAGAATTGTATGGTATAATTTTTTTTTTATTTCCCCTACCAGGAGCTGGTACCCTACAGTCGGAAGTTAAGAGTTTTAAAAACATGCATGATCAGAAGCAAAAAAAAAGTCAATATTTTGATAACTGATTCTCGTAGGAGATCAAAAATAAAGTTACACGTGTTTTAGCGTTTTTTAATTTGAGCACTTTTTCGCAGCACGGTTTATGGTTTCCGAATGTATAACGAAAAATTTAATAACTTCGGAAATAAAAAAGATAAAGGATTGAATTTTCGCATAACGGTTTCCCATAAGTAGAAGATGATTTATTCCAAAAATGAAAAAAATTCGCCCACGGCCACGCCTACTCTCCATACAGACTTTATTTTTAACAATATTAAAATAGGCTAAAATTTTGTTGTCATGCATTAAAATGTCCTTTAGAGACACTTAGCCCACTTTTATAAAAGTAGGCAAACTCTTTCTTAAAAAAATCTAAACTATTCATTTACTTTTATATAACACGTAAAGGATTAACTACAAGTATAACTTTCCTCACTAAAAGTTAAAATAATCACTTATTATGTATCTCAATGGGTTAAAGAGGCATGTCACACCTATTTCCAGACAAAAATATCGGACGGTAAATATTTAAAAGTTCAGATTTTGAAAAATATCTTTCTATCTATCTGAAAAATATGGCAACCCTGTTAAAAAATGGGCAAACCACGCCCATTTTAGGCAATATGTTGTTCTCATGATTTCCAAAGTGTTTGTATGAAATTTCAGTTTCGTGTCCCAACTTTTTCGAAAGCTATTATGAATACCTTCCATCAGACAGACGAATTGGAAGACATATTAACAGACGGACAGAGATAAATCAATGCGATATATATTTACATATCGCAATTCTATATATTTAAATACATATTTATTCCTTTCAACACCAGCCGTGCTGTTTTTCATACGTTGTAGTTTTGCTCAGCAATTAAAAATATATCGTTGCTCACCAGAACTGAGTACAAAAAGTGCTTGGGTTGGCACGCGAAAATTGCTCGCATTCACGCTGACGCAGGACTCCGCAGATAAGTTTAGTACCATCATTTAGCTGTATGTCCCACCTATTCAGTGTATACGTATTTCGTGGAATGCTATGGAATCTCAAAAGTTACAGTCCATAGAAAATCCCGATTTTTCTCATTTTTATCAAAAAATGAGGCAAAGGTTAGATATGCTTTTTTCTGTCAAAATAAATATTTCTGAAATAAAATTTTTTGATACATTAATTACTTAAATATCATAACCCCACATGAGAAAAATTATGGGATTTCATTAAAAAATATAGATTCTACGGGCATCTGAAGACAGCCTTGTTATCGATATTTTGCTAGAAGTGAAAATAATATAATAAAAAGTTCCACTTTGAAAGGCCGTAAAGTCCAGGTCATGGGATGAAGAGACTTGAAAAGTTGATTTGCTGTCTCGCTAGTCTATCTATATTACGACAAGTAAAAAAAAAAATTCAGATTCGCAACTTTTGGATTTGCTCCAATGCGAGCGTTTTTGCTTGTTTTTTCCCAATGTGCGACGTGCATGCTTTCGTTGGTCTCGTTGTTGATTTGTTTGGCGCAAATTTTCCTCCGGCCGAAGAGAAAACGGAAAGAATTGATTTTCGTGCAAAATCGAATTGGCCTTTTGTCATGAAAGGCAATGCAGTAAAATATACGTTTCGTTGAAAACTGCAAACAACAAATGTGAAACATAAAATGAAACCTTCGTTATTCAATTTTCAATCACAATTCAATCAACTTTCCATCTCTTTCTTTTAGATGTGATGTGGTAAAACAAAAAGTAGTACTGCATTGTTCGTACCGCATACAACAGAAGCCATTAAAAAATTATAAATTAAATAATTATAATAAATAAAAAAATAAATAAAAAATAAAATAATAATTTAAATAAATAAATAATATGTAATAATATAATGATAAATAATAAAATAAAAAATAAATAAAATAGTTATATAAATAATTATATACATATATTTCTGCTATACTAAATGATGCTATTGAAGAGTCTGATAGAGTCCGACCGATTAATCGGCATCGGCATCGGCTAGTATCGGCCAAAAAAATAGGTATCGGCATTGGCCTCGGTATCGGCCTTTTTTGGCCACATCGGCCATTTTTGGTCGATTATGCATCGGCCTATTTTTCTGCTTTAATTTTTTTGTTTTCATTTTTTGTACCAACGGGTTCTTATACTCCTTTTCAGTAATGTATTTTTAGATACTGTTTAATATAAATGTTTCCTAGAAATGATTTTTTTAAAACTAGGTATTCTTAACACTAGAAGTACCGAGCGGTCATTTGACGGTTTTCAGTTTTTGATTAACCGTAGCTCGAAAACGGTTTAAGTTACGAATCTTGTTCTCCTTGACTTTTAATATTTTGCACTAACAATATTTTGCAAAATATTAAAAGTCAAGGAGAACAAGATTCGTAACTTAAACCGTTTTCGAGCTACGGTTAATCAAAAACTGAAAACCGTCAAATGACCGCTCGGTACTTCTAGTGTTAAAAACACAGATTTTCTCGAAATGTCTATGCATTTCGTCTCTTAATGTTGATATCAGAAGAAGAGGCATTTAATTTTTCAATCTTATCCTTCTTTTTTAATTGGAAGCATTTTTTTAACAGGCCTTTTATTTTTTTCCAAATTTGTTTTCTGACTTCTTTCCACTGCATCTGTACAACGGGTCGCAATTTCAGAGTACAAATTTTAATATAAAAATCGTCATTTTAAGTTGAATAAAAAACTGAATTTGTATGCAATATTTACGTCACTATTTTTGTTTATCTCTCAGTGGATAAATGTGATATATTATTTTTTTTTAATACATGTTAATGTATTAGAATTCTGAATTCTCTTGTTATTTTATTTAGTTTTTAATTATTTCTTTTCTCGTTGTTTTGTTATTTTGTGATGAATATTACAAACAATGTGTAATAGTTCCTTTTGTTATTTTATAAAATAGACTGTTTTTTTATTGAATTTGATTGAATTCATTCGTTTTATTTTTTCTATGTAATCGGCATCGGCATCGGCTGATTTTCGCCCTTTCGGCCGATTAATCGGCATTGGCCAAACTCGCCCTTCCGGCCGATTAATCGGCATCGGCCAAAAAATTTGGTATCGGTCGGTCTCTAGAGTCTGAGTCTTTTTTGTGACATTAAGAATCAGAAATTTCAGTCATCTTCAAATTCGCCGCCTACCTTCTCCTCCAGCGCTATGACCGCTGAATTCTCTATCAGCATGCAATGCGTAATCCTTAATCCATGTCCACCTTACGCCGCTTCGTCACTGCCAGCACAAATGGCTTTCGCTGTTTCCGCACGCACACCAACAGAAACGCATCTACACTGAATAGTTAGAATTTTTTTACCTTTTGCTGCTACAGTGCGAGACATAGCAACGAAATTCCTCGCTGCGCCAATGTTTACAGAGCCGCAGCAACAACAACAGCCAAAGCCTGTCAGCAAATGTCCTGTCATTGTTTTGCTGTTGCTTTTGTGCTGGCTGCATCGAATTCCCGGAATTCTCTGTCATTCTTTTGCGCCACTATTTATTTATTTTCGCAGCATCCTCGCCCACACCGACACACACAGCTGCATTGCATTGGCATTTTTCGTGCAGTGACTTACAGCTTTTATTTTTATTGGGCTTAATGCATTTTTAATGTTTCATCCAGTTAATATTGAGCTCAACTCGAACTTTATTACGCAAAGCACACAAGTTGCGCATTGTTGTGTTTCAATTGGCGTTGGAATGACATGTTGATTTGTTTGTTGAGTTTTCGTAAATGTTTCATGATCCTTTATTGGCTTTTTTATAACATTTGAAACATTCAAAGGACACTGTGCGGCGCCACGCCACGGCTTCCTAGCATTTTCCGGAAGCTGTTCTCATGACCTTTATCCCTTTTTCCGCTGCCAGTTAGCAGCGCTGCCAACAGCATTTCCGGCTACGGCTACAGCTTAGGCAACAACAAAAAGGAAGACCAGAAAAATTAAAGAAAAGCAGGACAAGTTCAAGCATTTTATGTGCCCCTTTTTTATGTTACGTATACACATTTCAGCAATATTTAGAAATTATTTTGACTGCTCACCAAGCATTGAATGCCGATTTTCACGTATTTGTACAGCCAACTCGAAATTCGGTTAAATTTGTATTTATTTGTATTAAAAATTTTGCAAATCGTTATGCAATATTGTAAAATGTTACTTTTTAATAAAACTTTACTGAAATTAAACTTTAAACTAACAATAAGTATTTCGACTCATTCATATTTTTTGTTTGATTTTCAATTTCAGGCTAACAAACACCGCCACTGCCAATGATGGTTTGCACAGTGTGGGTGCAAGGAGCAGTTTTTCCACCAGCCTGGTGAGTTGTGTACACCAATTTGTGCAAATTTAAAATTGTAGTTTCACGTTTGAATGGTGATTGACACGGTGGTTAAATGCGGCGCAAGGAATGTGCAGAGTGTTGGTGGGCTTTTGAACGAACTGCTCATGCGTGAGCAGGGGCCTGTAGCTGGTTTTCATGATGAAATTATTATATAATAAATATTTATTTGCGTCCGACCGAAACATCTTTTTTGAGCCGAAACGGAAACCGAAACCGAATTTCGTTTTTTTTTTTAATATCACTGATCAACAGCAAGATGGCTTTTCTGGGTTTGACATCAGTTCTAGGGTAATTAGGGAGCGCTGATTTCGAATCCGCAAACCGTTTTTAAAACTTAGTTTCCGTTTTCGCAAAAAATGGGCGTGTCACTTTTTCGGATTTTCCGTGACTTTTTTCACGTTTGGGATTGTATTTTCTAAAACAATAAACCGGTTTACATCATTTTCACCTCGTTGCATTAGCAACACCGCACGGCTTCTTTTCCAATGCAATTAATTTTTATAAGTTTTAAAATTCCGCGGTAATTGGACCTCAAAGTCGGAAAATATGGAATTTCATATGGGATGGGTCTCGGAAAAATAAAAAAATTTGTTCGCACGGTGTAATAAATGAAAAGTTGGTGTTTTCACTCCGTGCTTTATAACTTTGTAATTTTTCTTTCGATTCAATTGATGTTAGGCTTAATATTTGCACAAATAATATATATTTCATCTAAAATTTTAAAACCAGAGGAGATCATTTATTTTATCTATGAAAAAAGTATTCGAAAATTTATGATTTTTGAAATTGGTCGAAAAATTCACTTTTTTACAACTTTCATCGTCAGTAACTTCTCTAAATCTCATCTGATTTGAACAATCTATATATCGTAGGTTAGTTAATTACCTTCTGAACGACGTGCCAGTTGTGTTAGTCGGATGGTTGGTTTACGAGATATGTGCTCATAACTGAAATAAGAGGGGGAAAACATGTTTTTCGAAGATTTTTCGAAAACGCTTCTTAAGAAAATTTTTTGATTTTCAATTTCGTGTTCAGCAGCCGAAGATTAGTCTAAAAAATACATTTATTTTTAGGAGCATTTTTCGTGTCGAGTAGTGTAATCAATATCAGTCTTGTTTTAATAACATGACACTTATCTTACTTTCTAAAGTATACATGCAAGAAAGAAACACGAGTGTTATTGAGATGTTCTAACCTTCGGATACACCTGATATGTTTTCTTTCAATTCATATTTTAAATATTTTTTTGAATCCGCACCTGACCAAATATTTGTATTAACATTTTTAACCACCGTAGCAAAATCCTAACTGCAGCCTCGTGTAGATGTTTTTGAAATTTTACCCGCATATCTAAAAATTAAATACTTCCAAACCATTCAACGCGGAAAGATTCGAACAAAAAATTACATTGCTACTCTCGAAATTTTCCACTATGCCAAACACCAAAACCCATGCACCGAAAACCAGCTAATCAACGCATTGTTCCGAATTCCACTGTTGGGTGTAAATGCAAAACATCTGTTCAAATATATAAAACCGTATATGCTTTTATTGGCGCCCACCTATCTGCCATTTGCATGCGTCTTTCCACTCAGTTGCATTGAAATGCCGCTTACAGCTGGTTAAATTCATGCAACAACCCGGCATGCGGCGATTTAATGAAAATTCCGCTGTATGCTTAGGTAATTTCTGTAAATAATTTTCACCTAATTAGCGCTGTTATGGAGTCATTTTCGCGCTGCTGCACACCGACAAACATTTTGAAACATGCACCAAATATGCGAAACATGCCACAGCAGCTACCAAACGTTGGCATATCTCCTCCTCCCGAGAAGTCAACCGCCGTACGCACAACTGGAGCGTGCACGTTCTAAGCGTTTTGAAACGAGAGCCCACGTGAAGTGCTTTGAAAAGTGCGCTGCAATTTGTAGTGGCCAACAGCAGCTGAAAAGTGCAATAAATACAGCAACAGCAATGGCAACGGCAAAGACAGACCGGCAACAGGTTGTAAGACTTTTACTAATTATAATTGCATCAGCGATGCCGTTAATTAGATTTCAAACCATCGGAACAGCTGCTGACGATGCAATCATTGCCAACGCAACATCACTGTAGGCTGTTGTTGTTGTTGTTTACTGTTTGAAATTGTGCGCCTGCGCCGCCAACCTGCGCTGATGTTCAAACTAATAGTGCGTTATACAGGGTGGCGCAAAAATTCACCCAGTCACCCAGTATTTTTTGGCTCTAATTTGTTTATGTATGATTGAATGAATGTCAAAACAAAATTTACTATTGCCGTCATTTGCAAAAGTTATAGCATCTGCTGATATGGTGATGACTTTTGCGCCACCCTGTAGTTATGACTAAGAGTTGCTTTCAGTGGCAAAGCATTTTGTCCGCACCTCCATAGCAAACAAATTAAGGCAACAGTATTAGCGGCATTTCCGCTACGTCCACGCATTGGTTGCATACAAATACTAAAATTTTAGCACATACAGTCGTGTCTGGGTATAGTGAACACCCAAATTTTTACATCTAGCACTCTAAATAGTTTTTGTTTTTAATTTATGCACAGACACAAAAGTCAAAGAATTTGTATAACTGTACGAATTTAAATAAAATGTTTATGCAAACACTAACGCGCAAAATATATTCTCTAGTTACACCTAAGCGTGAGCTTAACTATTGGAGGGAAGTTTATTGCCGCTAGATTCGCCAGTATTGGTTCTTTACGAGGTAACAGATTAACGTGAGAGTCCATCAATTGCTACCTCTATTCCCAGTTTAGGAAATAGACGTCTGATCAGACTGTAGTTTTAAAACCTAGCAGTAGGCATAAAATGCAAATCTTTCTAACATCAAGTGCGGTATGAAAACATATTTTTATAATTTGAGTAGAGAAGTTTAAAACTGCTCATATTTCTTAGACTTACCACTTTGGGACTCCGTCGGAACGCCCAAAATGAGCTATGATCTATGAAAACATATCTTCATAATTTCAGTAGAGAAGTTTAAAACTGCTCATTCGAGTATATCTTACAGTAACTATTTTAGGGCTACATCTGATATTGCTAAGGCTGCAACGAGGTCTATGTGTCACGTCTAACTGATTAATTGTATCACTATAATAGTGAACAATTGTATACTTACGTGTTTACTTACTTACTTAGTTACTTAAGTGGCCATAACAACCCGTTACCGGATTACGGCCTGCCCCAAAAGCCCTTTCCAGGCGCCTCTGATTTGCACGCGCCTTCTCCAGTTGGTCCTCTTCGCTGACGACCTTCAACTACCGCATCGAACACCTTTTTCGACAGGAAATATGATCCAGACAGCATAACTGCTGAATTTTATAAATGCGTTTTGCTGCCCATAGCTCTGAAATACTAATGTTAGTCGATTCAACAAACATTGCGAACGTCTTGTGACACATTTGCAAAATAATAATAGTATTCCGGGGTTAAGGTGCCTAAAATGTACCATCGATTCGACGCTTTTAGACTGACATCACTTGTACGCACTTCGTTTCCCTTATCAATGCATAAAGCCGCCTTTTCTGACTCTCTGCCATACCGCAATCAATCTTTATTATTTAACATGTTATTACAATCTTTGCAGCGCATTTTGATAAACACTACACACAAATTATGAGCACTGCTAACTCAAATAGTTTATGATTATTTCAACAGGAATGTATGTAAACAATTCTTGATATAGATAAAAGTACTTACTCGTATCAATGAATGCACACTTGGCTTTTGTTCAACTGGAAAGTATTTGAACAAACAGGTTAGAATTCAGACTCTAATTAAAAACGTTGAGTTCCTCACATCACATTACATAATGTTGATAAAAATGCATTACACCTTTGGTTGTAAATCATTCCTTGATGCTCGCATCATCTCTCATTTCTCGTATTTCGTACCCTTTAAAGCCTAGAAAGACCGCAAGTTTTCCATACCTACAAAGACTTCATATCATATACGCTGACATCTCGGATTTGGCTAATTGTTTACAAAATAAATTTTTAAAAATATATTAAAATTTTTTACGATGAAAAATTAAAAAAAGCAAAATTTGAAAGAAATACTAGAAAAAGCACAGATATTTAAAATCAAAAACCGTCAAAATTACCACAATGCACAGTGATTCGTTCCATAGATAAAATTCCAAAAATTTGTAGTCTCAGAATTTAAAAATTTTGATGTCATTTGAAAGCATATTTAAGCATTCAAATAAACAAGAAAGAAACTAAGAAAACCCCAAAAAATCTGTGCAAAAATTAATTAGTGTGTGTGCAAAAGCGGTTCAAAGTTGAAACTTTTTTCACAAAAAAATGTAAACACATATTTTCTGTTGAGTCAATTGAGTAAAAAAAATTGTCAAAATACATGGTTACCAAGAAGTTGCTAAAACTTTCAATATAGATTAAGAAATTATGTGCCATTTTCGCTTTTAATGTTTTCTCAAAATTTTCAAAGCTGAGGTTTTTACATCACTTTTAATTCAAAATATTTTTCTAAATTAAAAATCTGAAAATTGGCAAAATTTAGAGAAAAATATCTAAAAAGTATGTGAAAGTATGTTCCTGGATTTTTTTAATTTTAAGCAGCATTCTTTCTTTGTCGAATAATGTTATTATATCCTCCGATATTTTCCGATCTCAGAAAATAATGCAATTTGAAAAGTGGTCTAAACACCTATTTTTGGATATTTTATTTATCCCTGAAAGTATGCCATCAGCATGAAAACTACACAAATGCAAAACATACTTCTATTATTATCGTTTTTATTGCAAAACTAAAGGATCCTGAGGCAATTTCTGTTACTCTTTGCAATTATCAATGTTGACGTTACCGATTAAATGTAAAATCTGAAAAATCTAGCCAACACACTCGTTGCTATAACTTTCCAAAAATGACGAAAATTGCAAATTTAAGTCTCAGGCATTGCCAAACTACAAAAGTTTAAGAAAAACAAAATGGATATTTCACTTTAGCAGACCATGATTAGTATACCAAATTTTATTAAGAACGGTCCACTCCTTCTAATTTTGTCCCGCGGTTGTATGGAGTCGAATCACTGTGCAATGGTCCTTCTAGTGTTAAGGATCTCTTCCTATGCCAACATTTTCTCCATTAGTCCATACACATTTGTATGCTCGTTTGAGTTCAGCATGTTTTATTAAGTTCTACTATGCGCACATGGCCCCAACATTTCAACATAAACCAGACAGCCGCACTGCACGTTTTCATAGTTCACACTTTTCGAATGAACCGTCGACTAGACTAAAATAAGCGGCAACACAAAACGTGTGTTTGGAAGTAATTTCTCCTCTATTCTCCATAGTTTTTTCTACGATCTCCACTGTCCCCCATCCTGTTGACTGCGTACTCACTATAAATAAATTGTTTACTTTTCCGAATCAAAACAACGCGCGTTCATGTGACATTTAACAACACACTACACTTTTGAGTACAAAACATTTCAGAACTTCTGCGATTGGAATCGGTCGCCGCTGGCTGTCAACTCGGCTGCGTGGGAAATGATCCAGCTCCATGAAAAATGTTTGAAAACTAGAAATTCATGTACAAATTTCACTGGCAGCAATGCGAGAGGAACAATGAAAAGGAGCGGCAGCTGCTGGTTTCTTGTTCGTGGCAGTGTTGCTCTGTGGATGGTTCACTTTGTCTGGCAGCCTTCTCAAAGGCAGCTTAAATTGTTGAATGTTTATTGGGGAAAACCTTAAACAGGTGTGAAATTGCTCAGCCGGCAACCAAAACAACTCGCCAACAACTCATCGAGCAGAATTTTTACTTCCCTTGCGCTCAGTGCACTCGAGCGCAGTAAAAATTTCTTACCGCAGCCGCAATATACAACATTTTAATTGTGTCTGTTCGACCAGCAACTGCAGCCAACAATCACACTCTCAAGTATTCCCATCAACGCCAAGTAGAATGCATTGTCGGGCTCTCGGACTGGCGACGCGACGGCGTCTATGTAATTCTGACTTGTAACGTGCAGCGTTATCCTCGTTTTTGCTTCCCCACTTGATTCGGCTAGTTTATGCGTTGTGGTTTCCTATGAGTGCGCGCTGCATACAAGAACGGAAATGAATTTATTTTGTACGTTTTTCAGCGGATTTGGCTAAACGGACGGCAATTTATGGTCTTTGTAGACGTTCGAAATATGAGAGAAAGCGCAAAATTCTCAAATTACAAACAGAACAAACAAAAATTATTCTTTAGTGAAAAAAGCGATTCACTTATAGAAGTTAAAGTTATTAAAATAAATTACATTTTAAAATAATGTAAAGCTAGAAATTAAGATCTTTTAAAAACGTTTTTTAAAAACCCCCTTCAGCCCCCATTGCCCGAAAATGATGGCGAAGGTGAATACGAAGTAGCTTTGGACCAAGAGTCGAGTTAGAAAAAATTTAAAAAATATATATTTAAATATATTTAAAAAGTATAAATTTTTATATTTCATTGTAAAGGGAATTCCACAGGCTACAATATGGTGGCAAACTTATAATACCGTCATAATGGATTTTTTCGAGGAAAAAAACCGTTTTTGAAAAATTTTCACAAAAAAAAATTATTTTCGCTTATAACTTCTTATTAGTACATATTACATATCTAATGTTGCACATGAAAAGAAAGGTATGAAAAAGGCCTTTCGCTTGATACCCATATCGTGAAAATCGATTGAGAATTCATTGAGTTATTTTAATACCAACTTTGAACTTTGACCCCGAGCTACGCCTTTTCTGCGCGTTTCTCAGGCAAAACTTTTAGTTCATTCGATTCGCAAAAAAAGGTCCATGTAGGTCAATTATCGGTTGTTTTTCATGAGGGTTCGCTTTACTGCATTTGATCCAAATACATATATATATGTATAGGTTTTTCAAATCAAAAACTCCAACTTCTTTCGTAAGTCATGTTAAGACTCATTCTCAGTATAGACAGGTTAAAAAATCTGACCATAAAAAATCTTACTTACTCTCTTAAGTTGAGGGAAATGTTCGATAAGGTTGAAACAATGTTCGGCGTGAAACTGTAGGTCCACTCCCCCCACCTCCCCCACCCGCTTGAAATGTGTATTGTAACATATGTTTTGGTTACTATAATAAAATCAGCACAACCAATAAATAAGCTGTTCTTTTCCTTTTATTTTTCTACTACTTGCTTTGCAGGCAAGTTTAAAGTCGATGCGCCTAATGAATCAGGTTTCTCTTAACCCGTCTGATTTTTATGATAAATACTTGTCTAATTATTTCTCATTTGAAGTGCTTTCACAATATTTTAAGTCAACAGACTCTTAAATCAATTTTCCCCATACAAATTCTTAAACCATCGTTGATCCCCTCAGATTTTGATTTCTAGTGCGTTCACCAATTTTGAAGTCAATAGGCCAATCGGTTCATGTTGTTTTTCGTAACATTCCCGCATACGAACCTCAACCCATCGTTTACCCCGTTAAATTTTGATTTCCCAAAAAGTCCAACACCCGTCCCCATTTCCCCTGTCAAAGGACATGACTAAATCGTGAGTTTGTACCAAGTGTCATTGATGTGTGATCTGTAGTTCCAAAGTTATTCAAATCACCGCAAGCAAACACTCGATTTCCCCAACCCCTCTCTTGGTTTGTCTTTTTTATTTGTGAATAAAACTTTTGCTTTCATTGTCATTCCATTCATCTGCGTTTACCTTCTCTACTCAGACAAATTAGAGCTCCGTTCAATCTATGTCAGTCTCCCTTCCTTAGTTCCATTTCTAACTCGCCCCCATCACCTGACACAATAAACGTTCAACTTCAAAGTTGGAACTTTTTATTGTCCTTTAAGTGCGCTGTCAAGTATCAATAACTCAGTGGCGAACTGAGAACTTGTATTAGAACAATTTAGCAAACAACTTGCAGACAACAACGTTTCAATTGTCCAATAAAGATCTCAACCAAGAAAGTTTACAGTTAGACAAGTTGTAAAGCCAAACTCTTCATTGCTAATGACCGAACCACACCAACTGAATGAAAACTATTGCACTGCCCCAACACTCCACTATAAGCCGTCAGAGCCAAAGTGTCAAAATAAAACAAAAAACAAAAACAAAGACGCAGCATAAAGCAGCTGGCTGTCCAGTGTTTTGGTGACTTAATGTCGGCTGACCGAGAAACCGCACACAAATTTTTCTTCGTAGACAAAGAAGCCGAAAATGAAGCACCAAAAGCAAACCAAAAAACTCATATTTCAGGTTCATTCACAGAGTTGAACAGAATTTGTGCGCCCCTTCCCTTCTCGCCAAAGTGTATAATTTTTTTTGTATTAAATAATTTTTTTTTTTCGTTCGGATGTAAATGCAAAAAATGCACTGAAATAATATGGCAACCGCATTGAGGGGAAAAACGGGCAGTGGAGGTGAGAAAAACTGAAAAATTGAAGCCTTTTGTGTGAGTAATGGTGAAGTCATGCCATGCATGGCAGTCAGCCAAGTCAGCAGAAAGCAATGTCGTGGAACGAGCAAGTTGCAACGAAAACAATGCCCAGACGTAGAGAGAATGAATGTGCGCTCCCTGCGCCAATGGCTGCCCATAAGGACAGCACGTTGAAATGCCATTCAAGCCGACAAGGCGGGCAGCGGCAATACCGGTTCAAGGTGGGCTATAAGAAATTGGAGTAGATGGCTGCATAGATTGGCGGTCGGCTGGTCTGCCAGCTATTGCATGAAATAACACAGCGGTATGCAACGCGTCGGTTGCGCGCCAACAAATCGCTGCCAATAACTGCAAAGCGGAGTTCAATAAATAGCCACATATGTATGCGTATGGAATGTGCTAAGACGATCGCCGCATAAAGTCATGAATGGCTTGTGGTTTAATTGTAATTGATCGGCTTGCATGAAATTGATATTTGTTTTGTGTTATATAAATATGAGAGCCAACAGCAGACCTATGTGCGTATGCTTGTAAGTACAAATGCGTACAATTCATAAAGAAGCAAAGCCAATGACATTTGCCAGAAGAAGTCATTGCTACGTCAGATGAAACGTCATTGATTCGCTGTCAGTCAACAGCGCCGGCCAAAGGTTTACGACTCTTTGTCGCCATTGTGAATATCGCATATCACGCTCAACACTATACATATGCACGTACATATGTACAAACTAAAAGTATGTGTCCATATAAAATCGTAACGCCACAACTGCAGCACCGCACATATTCGTGCCACGTATCGTCATACATTGCTTGAATTGTTGCCAATTTCGGGATCATTAGACGGAGTTCTTCTACGCGTAATCGCCTCTCAAACGAGCGCTGCTGCTATCCATGAGTATTGGCGCTAACTTATGATTATAGCTCCACTATTTCGTATGCTAATTGACGCTATGGCCCGAATGGAGATTGCAGTCAGCACGCGCGTACTGAAAATTACTTTGGCCGTTTCTTAGCACAACGCGAATTGGAGCAAGCAAATGGCACAATTATGCACGAAACGGCAACGACACAGCGAGAAAAATATACACACATATCTACAGACACATAATTTATACATATATATACATATATGTAATGTTCTTATGTAGGACAAGTCAATTAAACCCGTAATCGGAATACAGGTTAGTCTCAAATGGAGTAGTTGTTGTTGGCAGCTTGAAGCGGGCATTTGTAGCAATGACAGCAGCGCCGAAAGAATCAATATTTTTAACACTTTTGGCACTTTTATGATTAACTTTTATCCCAAATCAGGGGATGATTGATTCAAAGTCCCTTTTAATCAGCACCAAATAAAATCACTTCGTTCCGGCGGGGAATTTCGTGATTGCTTAAAACATATCTCCCAAGCCATTCATATACCATGTCGCACAGTGGGGCGTCCGTGCCCAAAAATAAAAAAAACCAAATCTTTATTTCGAAAAAACAAGTAAGCCCGATCGAAGCCAAATTTCCAACTAAGCTATATCAAAAGGAATTTTAAAAAAATTTTAAGTTTTGTAGTCTCACGAAGGTTTTAAACTTTATATATTGCCTATACACAAATTTAAGGAAAAATAAAAATTTAACCTTGCTAAACTAAACGATTTTTTTTCTTATGGTTACAGTTATTTTTTTAATATCAGGTATTTTTATTTTATGTTTTAGGTTTTGTACAGTCTGTTAATGGTTTTGTTTTTGTTTTGGTTATTACTGTTCGCTAACTGTCGTTATTTGAATGTAGAGCCATTTTGAGCTCTAGCAAAAGTTTAAGGGGGTAGTCAGGTAGAATCGACCATGTTTTTAAGTAATTTTTTTTCATACAAATTTTTATTCCACATTAAAAATTTTTTTATATGTTATTGTACATAGTTTTGAGTACTGAACAAAATTTTTTTATAAATTTTCGTTTATATCCGGGGGAGATATGGGCGACCGGAAGACGCCATTTTAAAATCTGGCTGATACGATTTCTCCATTTTGGATGTAGAACACATTTGCAGAGTTTCAGCTGCAGACGCTTGCAGATCCACATGTAATTAATTTTTTTATAGTGGCACCTGAGCTGTTTTATGTGTAGCTGCCGTCGCGTAATTTAACTCGACCGGCTGGCACTACAAATGCATGCAAATATTTTGTGGAAAATAAACTTTGGAGCGAATTGAAGAGGGGCCAACACGAAAAAGTTCAAAAACTGAAAAAGTGGCAAAATATGCACATGTAGCGATTAATTCATTTTAGTCTTATACGAACTTTTAAAGTAGGTGTGGTAGACTGCCCATTTTTTGCAGAATTATAGATTATACCCTAATGATATTTTGTATAAAAGTTTATCTTTCTAGTGTTAATAGTGGCCAAATTATCGAATTAAAAATATTTTTTCAATAGGGGGGTGGGCGTGGCAGTAGTCCAAATTTCACAAGTTTTCGTATTTTTCTTAATTAGGCTAAAAAATGGGCGGATGCCAAATTTCGTGAAAATTAAACCACGTTTACTATTTTTGGCCATGCGATATATGGGGACACCCCACTGTGCGTCGCGGCCACAACAAGGGTGATTATAGAATACCGTGCCCAAGTCTCCCGATTAAATATTGTACCAATAACATTTATATGTCCTAAAAGAAATCTTGCATTATCCTATCCTGAAGGAAGATTTTCATTTTTTCCTCCTGCTTATTCCTCTTTTCATGTTTCTTTGTTTCACAATTTATTACCCAAGTCTGGATGTTCTAAGTTCCTTTCATTCATGTAAAGTAGAAAACCCCTTAAGGACTTTCCTTACGTTGTGCCGAACAACTTTTACACAAAAACTTTAACTTGTTGTGCTTTCAGACTTACATAAGCAATAAAATTAATTTTTATTAATTAATTGGTACATTAATTTGTAAATTATACAAATTATTATTGCACAATTCGTCTGCCTTCATTATCTATCAAAATCAGGGCCATAAAAGCTGTATAAAAGATAAACTCAAGTACATCCTTACAGCGGCAAAACGGTTCTCTAGTAGTCTTTCCCACCTTCTGATGGGTACATAAATTCACTTCGGGCAAGTTCCATAGTCAATTGATTAGAAATATTCACTTAATCACCCGTTCAATTATTTACACTGCACGTAATGCTCTTTCTGTCCTAAAAAAACTCTACTCGATTAGAAACTCTCAAACAATGCGTGGATTTTAATTACAAATCCAAACTTGACAAACTATTCCCTAGTTGAGTAATCTGAGCGTGTGAAGCTGAATGCAATCACTAATAATAATTTTAATAACACAACAAATTGCTCGCACCTATGTCCAGCGTCTATTCATCTATGAAACACTATCGAATCCAATCAGCACTAAACAAAGGCACTCAAAACCAGGTGGACTGCAGCTCAGCAGCAACTAATTAAACTCAGCTGCCACTTCCACACACAACAGCGCAGTGCCCCATAGAAAGTCCAAACACAAAGCAGCGGCCAGCAGCCAAGAGTCGGCGGCAAACAATTGCCACAAATCAAATCATCAATTGCCGCAAACCATATCATACTTGTGCCTTCAATCCGAAGGATTAACCCACACAGCCGCGTGCTCCACCGCCCAGCTTACGCCCACAATTATGCAACACTTTAACTGCCACTGCCGTCAGCACATTAACTGATGACCAGCTGACGCCGCCGCCACCCTCTCCGACATGCCCAGCAACCCCTTCACCATGTGCTCAACTGTTGCGCTCCTCAGTTGGCAGCACTCGGACAACTGCTGCCGCCGATAATGCGCTCCTAATCAATAACAGTTCTTTTGTTATTGCGCGCTGATAGACAGTGTTTACTTGGCTACTTGTGTTGCTCGGCACTTACGGCACGCCCTGACAATCAGTTAAGGCTTAACTGTGCGCTCGTTGACACCTGTTAACGTTATGGCAGACGCCGCGAATACTTACTAAACAATCGAACCTCCGCGAAATATTCGACTGGGCGCACAGATAATGAAACGACTCATTATACCGACACTGATCGATACCTATGGCTTGATAAAATTTTGGGATTTCGATTCCGGAACGCCAGTGGACAGTAAAGAGCGGACACAGCGCACGGACGAGGGATGGACGCTGGTCTGTCGTCGACGCTGTTCGCACGCCAAACAGGTAAAACGCCCTCACATCAAAGAACTTCAGTGCAATTAGCTCCAGAAGTTTTTACTGCTCATAAATGTGCTGCGAGAAGCCGTGTTCGGACCTGGTAACTACCACAAATCGGTCAATGTCAAGCAAACGTTTTTGCAGTTTTTCAAATTAAACTTAATTGAAAGAAAGACAATGCTTCATGAATCATTTCTAAAATGGGTTTCAATTTGTTGGTACATTTTTGCAAGAAAGCAAGCTATGAAAGAAAATGTTCAAATTATTCCAAGTTTCGGCAGTGGTGCAATTCAAATAATTCGAATAACTTTCGGGCTCACTTCTCGACACTGTTTTATTTCATTTCAACAGTCACATCAATCGGTTATCTCAAGTGGCTCTTACGGTCATTCCCCACTTGTGTCACGCTCAAATTCGCTCGATTATTAATTAAATTATTAAAATGTTAAATGGTTTGTCACATTGCCAAATTAAGCAAATTAAGCACAGCCTGAAGAAATCATAAAACGTTCTGCTCCCATACTTGTTGACACAGCTATCAGTCTCCTACGTCCATATGCAATCACCGATTCCCTTACTCCACTTACACTTATTCCTCAAATTTGCATAAGTTTATCAAAACTGAAAACAAAAGTACCTCCGATACGCAAACGTTGCGTAGAATGACGCTTCGTCATTCTACAAAATTCATCGGAAATGGTCATTTGTTAGTTTATTTGCTGTGAATCGAACGAAGTGGGCTTTAAAGTCCGCCACGGGATTCGCTGTCTCGATTGTTTGTACTTTTGCTGCGGCACCTGATAAGCGCGCTTTGTGGCCGTTACCGATGTGCGTTCGCCTGGGCTTTAGGAAGGTGTAGGCTTGACGACATACGTTAAGCAATTATTTTCTTGTGTTGTGAAGCGATAACAGCTGGACTCGACTGCAAAAGTTTGCAAGCAAATCAGCATTTTAGTGTTGAAAATTACTGTGGCTAATTTGTACTTGCCAAAAATAGTGTACAGCACCTCTACTTCATGCAGAGTTACATAGATCATGAGCGTTAGTAGCATGTCAGCCGAGAGTCCTGAGAGCGCATCTCGATTTGAATAACCTTTAAAAAGATATTTCTTGTGCTTATATCTAGTGATGGGAAAGAAAATGCATTAATCGATTAATGAATCATATGATTAATTGAAACAGAGCGATTATTAATTGCAATTAATCGAAGGAAACGGAAAATAATCGAGTAATCGAATGATTTTTTTAATATTTGAACTTAACCGTGTAATTTTACGGTATGTTAATATGTGAATTTTTACCAAATGCCTTATAAAAACCATAACAATGAATTAATAAATGAAAGTAAGAACATATCAAAGGGAAAATAATATATTTTTATTTTATTTGTTCATTGCAGAGTTTAAAAATAATAGTTTTGACAGGCGCGAGGTCGTGAACCTGTTCCTCTTTTCAGTGACAGTTGCATCTGCCTTTGAAAAGAGGCGCTCTGCTGGTACCGAAGTTCCTAAAAGATAACAGTACCGACGAGTTATTATATAAAGCTTAGGGTACACCGTTCGCATTTCTTCCCAGGCATTGATGACGTTGCGCTTCAGTTTCAAAACGGGAGCATTCAAAAAAAGCTAAGCTCGTCCTGAATTTGGGTTAGGTCGTTGTCTTTTATGCGACGTTTGTGAGCCAGCGACTTGTGGTGGGCCCATAAATCAAATTCAACATCGCATCAAAGTGTCCGTCTCTAGCTTTTATTTTGCGCGAAAAAAATGTAGTGATACGTTTTCTTTCGATTATTTTAGCATCTAATCGATTAACGTTTCGATTCATCGAAACCCGTTTTTCGATACAATTAAATCGTGAATTAAAAGAAAAAAATCGATTATTGTGTATCAAATGATTAATCGTCCCATCACTACTTATATCACGGATAAATACCACTAAAATGGGTGTTGCATGCATTATTCTTTTTTTCTCTTCGTTTCGTTAATATATAACACTACTCCTTTATTTCTATTTGCTTTTTTACAATATGTGTCATTGTTCTGTACAAAAATGAAGAATATCCTTGAAATTGCTGCAACTTCCCTCCACTAAAATCCACCCACCCACTCATCATATTCTATGTGATTTTCCTACTTCTTTCTAGTCGCATCAAATGCGTGCCGTGTCCAGTCCCTCACTCACCGATGCCATACAACAGGAAGCCGTGCAGGTCACTTCCATGCAATTAGCTTCGACATCGGCCACGTCCTCAGTGTCCGGCGAGTCAACACCGACCGCAACTGGCAGCAGCAACAATTCCGCTAGCCTGTCCACTAGCCAAAGCGTCGGAGTGCTGCAGAAATTCAAAAGAACGCTGACAAATTTCAACAAAAATCCGCAGCAGCAGCAACAACAACAAGTGCAACAGCAGAGTGCTTCAGCTGGCAATGCGGCTGCCCCAAACAATGCGCATCCACACTCAGCGGTGCCACTTGTGTTGACAGCGCCAGCGTCTGCCGCTGTCGCAGCGCCAGGTGCAGAGGGTCAGCACGACGCTACGGCGCCGTCGACAACCAGCAGCACCCTGGACGCTGGCGCATCGAGCAAGTACCGTTTCGGGCCACTAATCTGGCGCTCATCGAAGGAGCGCCGCAAAACCAAATACAATCGACGCGACAAGTGTAACAGCGGTGATTCGGGCATTCAAATTGAGTTGGAGAATGACGAGCAGTTCTCGCGCATGATGACAACAGCTGGTGGCGACGGAGCTGCGGCAGCCGGTGTTACGGCAGCCGGCAGTAGCAGCACTGTAATTGCACTGGGCAGTGCGGCCGAAGAGATGCTGGTATGTTGGCTATTGTTGATGGAATAGACAAGTGAAATCAATTTCATTTTCAATTGCATCTGTTGTGCTACAAGAATCACTTTGTTTTTCTTTCTTGAATCTTTAATTAACGTTCACTTTTGTCGTTCGCTTCAAGGCCACGCCCAAATTGCGTTCAGTGCGACGCACCAGCTCGGCCAAAGCCAGCAGCATTGCAGATCATGCAACAACAGCGATGAGTGCCAAAGCGAAGATCCTCAAACGCATGGAAATGTGCAGCGGCGGCGAAAGGGAGCGCGAGGCGCCCGAGTCGCTGCCCACGCGCTCGCTCAGCCAGCCCAACGGCCTGGAGACATTCGGCATTGGCAGAGCAGGTAAATGGCCGCCGCTTCTGCAAATTCATTCAATTATATAATTATTTCGTTTTTCATGTTGGCCGCCGCAGACTTGGACGACAGCGACAGCGACAGTGTGGCATCACACGACGAAGGTGAGTGCAATTTGAAGCAAGTTAGGTGTCGCATTGCACCATAGTTTCGCCCACATACGAGCGATACGAATAAATGTATTGAAAGCAAATTCGTCCATATGCACACTTCTCATTCCAAAACTTGTTGGAAAGAGCTGGTAACCAAAATTAATTCTATAGGGAGAAGATCAATTCTATAGGGAGGATTGATCTTGGTTACCAGCTCTTTCCAACAAGTTTTGGAATGAGAAGTTTTGGAATGTTGGCCTGATTTCTTGATTTATATCCAATCCTCGGCATGAAAATTTTCACACCGTAAGCAACATTTATATTGCGCACTTGTAACTCGTGTATGACAGTACTTGACTGCATATATTTGCATTTCTTGCATCAATTAAATTTAATTGATCCGTAGTGCTCCCTTGTGACGCGACTGTTCGCAGCATCGTCAGTGTCATTGTTCATTTCAACCAACTCTTTTCGCTTCGATCCGCAGGCCCTAATTACTACCCCATTTACGCCGAAGTGCTGTACAGCTTCACGGCGGCCGGTCCACAAGAGCTGGGCCTCGAGCGCGGCACCCTCATCGAGATACTGCGCAAAGAAGTCGGTCCCTGGTGGTTCGGACGAATCAAGAAGGAGGAGAGCACTCTGGTCGAGGAGATTTTAGATCCAGAGCTGGGTTGGTTTCCCAAGGAGTTTGTGCGCGTCATTCAATGTCCCGAAACCGATACATTTTTTTTATCGCAAATACCGAACGCCACCGCAGCTGGCTCGCTCTTGGCGCCAGCAACGTCCGCAGCAACCAAATTGAACATAGCTGCCGCAAGTGTGCCAACCGCCATGCCGCAAGCACCAAATAGCACCGGCAGCAATGCAACCGATGCCGTTGTGGATGAGAACAACGTGACCACCATTGTAATCGAGTCGCCCTCGTACAACGCCATAAGCCAGAACAATAGCAACGGCACAAGTGGCAGTGATTGCAATGCGCTGGCGCCTTCGCGCAGCATCAATGTTATACTGGACAGTGCGGATGTGTTGCGGCGCAGCGCGGTGAAGGAACTACTGGACACGGAGGTCAACTATGTGAAGCTATTGGCTTCGATATGTGAGGGGTAAGTTAATTGCTCGTAACTTAAGTATTTGACTAAGTTTGCATTGAATTGAATTACTTCTAATTTGCAGTTACCTGCCAGCCATGAGCAAACGCATCGACATCTTCTCGCCTAACAGTATTCGTCTCATATTCTCCAACATCATGGCGATCTACAAATTCCAGCGAAAGTTTCTGGAAGCACTGCGCAAGGGCATCGAACAAAATCAAATTGCCAAAGTTTTTCTCAAAATGGTAAGTGAGAGTCGATGCTCGATACTCCCCACTAGTCAACTAATTAATTAATTAACTAATTATACTGATTATGCGCTCTGTCGGCCAACAGCACAAGGGCTTCCTCTGCTACTCCACCTACTGCAATGCCTATCCACGTGCGCTCATTGAACTGGAGTCCTACGATCGTGTCAGGGATGCCAAAATCATTTTAGACAAGTAAGTTTATCGATTGCAATAACGTAATTTCCTATGCATTTAAAAACTTCCTTTTGCAGTTGCCGCGAATCGGAGAATCTCGCTGAGCTGCCGCTGTCCGCTCACCTGCTAGCGCCAGTGCAGCGCATTTGTCGGTACCCGTTGCACCTGGCCGAGATCATCAAGAGTGCAGCAAAGTGCAGCGAAGCCCCCGCGCACGAGTTGGCACAGTTCGAGCAACTGGATGTTAGTCAATTAGATATTCCCGACACGCGTGACACCATCGACATGGCGCTGGAAGCAATGAAGAGCATAACCGAAGCGGTCAATGAAGGTAACGAAGCCTATTCCCATTTCCCTTTCATAACACTTTCACTAATACACTGTTCAAACTCCATTCAGGCAAACGCCACAGCGAGACCATCGCACGACATCAAGCCAGCTTTCAGAATTTCAAGGGGCCACCGCTACACCTGCACAGCACTCGCTTCTTCCTCCAAATCGATGCTACACGTCAAAAGCAGAATCTCTGGAACAGCAGCTGCACATTGTTCCTTTTCGACAACCAGCTAATCTACTGCAAGCGCGACATCATCAAGCGCAGCCAATTCATTTATAAGGGACGCATCTTCCTCGACCGCTGCCGTGTGGTCAACGTGCGCGACGGCAAAATGTTTGGCCACACCATCAAAAATTCGCTGCGCATTTATTGCGAAGCACGCGACAAGTGGTACGACTTCAGTTTTCGCTCGTCCAACCGCAAACATCGTTTTCTCAGCACGTTGGCGCTGGAGCGACAGTTTGGTGGCAAGGCGCTGTACGTATCTGAAATGACCGGCTTTGAATATGCATTTGAGGAGCGCGACTACTCCGATCAGTCCGACTACGAGATGCCGGAAAGTGAAAACAGCATTGGCATCGGCGGCCTGACGGTTGGACAGCGGCACTGGTCCATGGCGGATGTCACTACCAATGGTACCTCGGCGAGCGGCGAGAGTTCAGTGCCCGAGTCGCCGGTAAAATACAAATACAGCGACACGCTGCCAAAGAAGTCGCAAACACGCGAAGTGACCAATGGCGGCGGTGGAAGCGCCGGCACACTCAGTGCCGGTGAATGTCAGACCGGTTCGCTGGGCCGACGACGGTTGGGCAATTGGTTCCGCAAACCGAAGAGCAGCAACTCAACGCCAAATCACTCGCCTACACACAAGCCACCACACCCTGCAACTGAACAGCAACCACCGTTCGCGGAACAGAGTGGAGCTGGCGGAGGTGACGGCGTTAGCGACAGCCATGAAACTGCTGAAACAACAACGATTGAGATTTCCTCCAGCTCTTCGGCTTAAAGGAAAAGCATCGAAAACAATAATGAATGTGAATCTCCGACTCAAGCAATTGTGGAGATGGAGAGACCGACCGAACGAACGAAAGACTAAATAGTGGGGGCAGTGCAAGTTCGCACACCCTGCACACTACAACCTTACTTATTTATATCTCTCTCTATGAGTCAATTATGGTGAAATGTTGTTTAAAAAATCGAACGGATATTCGAACGCATCCAACATTGACACTGAACGATTTGGCTGTGGATTTTGGACCTGGAACTACAGCCACCAAAATTGGTGATTCGGTATTCGTGGACGTCAGGCACAAAAAATCATTTGTAAAATACAATAGTCGGTTGAATGTAATGGTTTTTGTGTTTGGTTGGTATTTCGTGTTCAGATTTTCATTCGTGAACTTGCAATGCCCAGTAAAACGTAGTTCATACTTTCCACACAGCTGCCAGCTGCGGAATAGAATGTATGAAATACTACATAATGTTGTTAAAGCATAGAGCGAAACGTTACGATATGAGCTAACTGTAAAGGAACAAATCATTAATTGTGTTATGTGAATGTGGCGTTGACTTAATTGCAGCCTACTAAATACAAAACTTCGTGTATACTTAGGCCATAAAGTAATTTACTTAGTGCTATGAAGCAGTGACAAGGAACAAACGGTATTCGAGTTAGATTTACATATATGTTAAATTTGTAGAGCCGTTAGCCAAAGTCTGCGTTGTATAAAATGACATTTCGCATAATTTCGATACTTATTTATTTTGTATTTTCTCTTTTAACATTTTACAATAATGTTTTGTAGGAGTTTTATATAAGCGTTTACATTTAGGTTTTAAAATGTTTTCATAATTAATAAAACTGCGTACTCAAACTGTTTATTTTTTAACAAAATTTTCTTTTGATTTTTTGGTTTTTTAGATTTTTTTCAATTGCATAGCATTTACTGCATGAAAGCTAATTGCCGACTGGTGTTTGTGTGGTATCGCATTGTAGTGTACGCAATTGCAATTCAACTCAAACAAAAGTATAATCAAATTAATAACTCGAAGATATGAATAGCGCACACGGCCAAAATGTAGGCAAAGCCTTGCACCGGCAGCTTTGACATTTCGATTAATTCGAGATTTTTTCTAGCTACTTGTGAAGCGCATGTTTGCTAATGTGCAGCATTTGTTGTCCATTTTGATGGAGTTTCTCAATTTGTAAAGCAGTAAAGATTGCAACACAACATGGCAACCTACCCACAGTATTTAATTGTTAAAAGCAAATAAAAGCCGCAAAGGCAGAATTGAAGAATATTTAAGAAAAGCATACAATTGCATACAAATAACTAAAACGTACATATACATACATACATAGTATTATACAACATAAACATTGTATACAGCAGCAAGTACACTATCATATAGCAGTAAAAATTTAGTGATGCCAACATGAGCAACAACAATTATAATACTTTATATACACACACACTTTACAGTCGAGAGTCTGGAAGCAGCAGAAAATCGAGTAAGAACACTCAGCGGAGATGAAGTTGGGGCTGGCGTCATTGTGCACATGAGTCGCGGCAAAGTGGAAATAACGGACACAAAGCTACATAAAATTATCTACAAAATGAGTTATGGAAACGTACGATTCGATGCGATGTCAAGTTTCATGAGGTGAAATAAAGGAAATTAGTTATGTTGCAAGCTCCGAACAATGTGCAAATTGTCAACTTTATTACGTTAAAATTGTTTGGACTCTCGCGAAGATGGATTTCGAACTCTGTCAAAGAATTAAGGGATATCCCTTTCACGTGACTCTGTCAAATTCTGAATTGGTTTCGAGACAAAAAGGTTACAATTATTGAATGTCACAACAAAACCACGGTTCACAACAACTACTGCACTACTGTCCATAGAACACATCCCGGTTCGATCGAGCCGAGCTGAAAAACTTTCAATATTTCTTCGCGGTCACCCACAACACGAATGCTTGCAGTATATTCGTTCCTAGTTGCTTTCAGAACTATTTTGTAATATGGTTTTAGTGCATTCGCACTCACTTCAAACATTCGGAAGCTTTTTCACATCCTGCTGTGTTAGCCACTTTGCCCAACCGATGCCAGCAAGTCATGTGCAATTTTATAGGCAACAGCACAACTACAACAATTTACAAGCAACACAATAATAAAGAATAGGCTAACCGCAACTTAAATATCGGATATAACCAACACAAAGATTTAAGTAAGTTTTAAAAAATGAATCCCCAGAACCAATGCGAACAGCAGCACTTCCCAGCCGAGAGTGGCCAGCTTCAAAGCAAAATACCCCCATACACACACACACATACAGACACGAGGCCCTACGCAGAAATTATGACACTTACGTTTCATTCTAATTGGTTCCTGATCAATTTCATAAAAAGTTAAAGAATAATGAAAAACTTATGTTCAGGAAATCAACAACAACACGGTTTTGAGATACGCTTGAACTGCGACTAGTTTAACTAAAATTTAAATTGTAAAGAAATGAGCGAATTTACTTACCTACAACAAGAAAATAATGCCATTTGTATTTCGAATGCAAACAAAATTAAAACCAACATTGTGTGAAACAATAAATAATTAAAATCATTTTCGAACTAATGACAACTACAAGTAAAGCAGTCGAAAGCGCAAAAAAAAAAGAACTTATGTACTTGTAAAGGAAACTGCTGCAACCGATTTGCCAAAAATTAGTTTGCACATAAACAATTCATGGAATTCGTGCGTAATAAGTTAATTAATTACTTGTAATTGTTTGCATCAACAAGTAATGCCAACTACAATTGACCCCAGCTACAATAAGAAAGGAGCAAACAATTAGTTAATTTAAGCAATTTATCAAAAATAAGTCTATCTTGGACGATGACGATAATGTTTAAGTACTTCATGCAGCGACTAGGAATGAATTGGAGGTTAAAGAAATCCTGCAGTTACGTTGCATGTTGCAGGTGTTTACGTTGCCAATTTTCATTGTATTTCATATGCGAATTTCGTATGCGTACTTTGTAAGTGTTAATTGCAGATACAATAAGAACAACAACAATAAAACGTACACTTTACTCATATACAGATGAACAGATGAACTGTTCAGCAGCTATGAAATGAATTTTGAAATGTTTGCGAAATTTTATGTCGAAATGTTATAATTCAGCAAGTTAACATACAAACAACAACAACAACAACAGAATAGAACATCTACACAAACACCGTAGTTGCATGGAGTAGACGTATCCTATAAGCACACCGTCCGGTCGTCATGTATGTCAGAAAATTCTGTGTAAAAATTATATAAACTCGGTGTTGACAGCTAGATGAACGGTCGCATGACCATTAGTGTTCTTATAGAATATGCTCGTATACAGGAATTTGTGTGGGATCTGCTGGATAAGTGCCAGCTGGAAGCTGGCAACCGGCAGACACCAATTGGTACTGGCAAAAGAAACAAAACACCACCACATCCCAATCGCCAGGCGGGCAACCACGACAAACACAGCAACATACACCATGCACGCGTAGGATTTATATATACGACTGATTGTAAGCAATTCTTGTAATATATAATTACATACATACATAACAGACACAATAACACGCTAAGTGACCACCACTCACACGAACACCAGTAGACACACAGCATACACTGCAATACACACTTATGCCAAATAAATAACTAAATATATTTATCCAAAATAATGAGAAAACTGGGTTTTAATGCATTTTTCACTCGAGAAAACTGGGTTTTACTGCATTTTTCACTCGAGCGGTAGAGGCACGCAGATAAAAAAAACATGTAAAAGCCTAACCCAAAATCCCAAAATTGTATATAAAATTCCTTCTTCGTACTTACTTACTTACTTAACTGGCCGTAACAACCCGTTATCGGGTTACGGCCTGCCGCAAAACTTCTCTCCAGGCGCCTCTGCTTTGCGCGCGCCTTCTCCAGTTGGTCACACCAAGAGATACCAGGGCCTCTTCAACTTGGTCCTTCCACCGGAGACACGGCCTCCCTCTTCGCCGTCGACCTCCAACCATCGCATCGAACACCTTTTTCGCCGGAGCTTCGTCGTCCATACGGCAGACATGACCGAGCCAGTGAGCCGCTGGATGTTAATTCGCTGTGCTACGTCCATGTCCTTATACAGCTCGTTATTGGTTCGTATACGATAGTCGTCACCAACACGGACAGGGCCGAAGATTTTGCGAAGTACCTTCCTCTCGAACACTCCAAGGGCCGCTATCCTTCTTCGTAGCGTTGTAAAATCGCAGCCTTTACTTTGCGTGAATTTTCTCTAATTTGTCTAAATAAGCGATAGCACTCCTTCTACGCATTGGTCCTTCTTCCTCTTCCCACTTCCGTACCAAATCGCTGAGCTACGTTCATGCTGCCAACCGAATATGGTGTTTTCTGTCCACGGGGCATTTATTAAGTTGGAATTTGTTATGACTAACAACAAACTATGAGATCTTGATTATTAAAGTAAAAAACATTAAAGAAAACCAATCATAGGATTTTGTATTGCTTCTGAGTAGTATTAGTTGCGTAGGTCCATATTGGCATCCATAGGGAAGACCTACACTTCGCTTAATCTTTAAGCCAACTTTGGTGTTGGTCAGTTGCACATGCACATACATACATACATATGTATTCACTTTGCTCCGACTGCTGACTTTCAAGTGAAAAGCGCACTTCCAGCTCTTCTAATATATCCGCTGAATAATTAAAAGATTTCCGGCAAATGAAATCATTTCCGGTCATGTTTTTTTTTCTTTACATTGACACTCTCCCTCCCGCTGCTCAATTGTGCATGCCGCTTTGTGGGCTCGTATATGAGTTTCTGTATGGCGTTTCAACAACAATACACGAAGGCAATTTAAAGCGAAATCGAAAACAGGAAAGTGAAAGCCACTTAAAAAAAACTAACATAAAAACAAAATTCAAGAATATACACCACAGCAGTGCTTTTCAAAATGATGGACTTTGTTGAAAAAATATTACGGCAAAAGCTATTTTGAACTAAATGCCTTATTAGTGATAAATTTAAATAGTTCGACAAGTTATCGCTTCTCTTCATTTCCGTGTGCAGGAATGTAGAAAATGGCCACACCGTCAATACCAAGGCTGCTTCCATGCAGGCTTGCATTCCTCACGCACTGACTATTACAATAAAATCTTTTTCCTTCTTCCAAAAACTTTAGAGAAAACTCATTATGAGTTGGAAGTTCGTATTTTACCTTTGATCTTAGCGACTGCTTAAATTGCAAAAGTTAAATAATAATGAAATAGTCGGATTATCCCGAGAGTTGGCGTCGGCAACCCTACTACTCGTCAGCAGCTGCGAACGGCAACGCAAAGCACACGTCGAAAAAAGTATAGACGGAAAAGAAAAAGCTTGGAGGAAAATAATAGTGCGTGCGACTATTTCCTTTTCCTTTAATTTTTAATTTTGTTTTTGATTAATTTAACAATTTGCAAATATTTTCGCAGTTTGTGGTGCAGCAAACTTGTGAGCGAGCAGCAATAGTGCCGAAAGTAGCCAAAACTGCGTTGGAACGAAATGGTTGGCGGTGCTGGTGATAATAAAGTGGTGGCCACTTTACGAGCGGACGGAAGTGTTTACCCCGCCAGCGGGACTTCAATGAACCAGTTGGCCAATTTGATGAATTACAAAATCGTAAGTACCGTCTGGCGCGGTGGTATGTGCGAGTGTAGTTAATAATTTGGCTTTGATTTGTCGGTTGCGGCGCAGCGCACGGAAGTCGATGTCAGCAACAAGTCACTCAACACATTCAGTGTGCCGACCACAGTGGTGGACCTGGGCAAGCAACTACTGCAGTATGCCCGTGATGGCGATTTGAAGGGTGTGAAAAACCTGCTCTCGCGTGGCGCGCCTTTCACATCAGACTGGGTAAGCTAACTGGGCAATAAGCTTAGATGGCCGCAAGTCGTCCTAACATTGCATTACTCTGCGCAACATTTACAGCTTGGAATGTCGGCGCTACACTTTGCTGCCATGAACAATCAGTTCGAGATATGCGATGCGCTGCTCAAGGGCGGCATCAACAGGGACTCGAAGACGAAGGTGGATCGAACACCGCTGCATGTGGCCTGCTTCTATGGCAATGAGCGCATTGTGGAGCTGCTACTCTCGAAGAAGTGCTCCGTCAATCCGCGCGATATGGTATAAGAGTTCCTGAGCTAAATGCATTCCCTGCAGTGACTAAAATGTTTGTATGGTTTTTAGCTGCGTATGACGCCGCTGCACTGGGCTGTCGAGAAGTGTCACAAGTCCATCGTCCGCATGCTGCTCAAACACAACGCAGATGTCACAGTTTCGTCGAAATTTGGCAAAACGCCAATTGCGCTGGCTGTGCTCACCGAGCAAGCAGATCTGCTGGAGGAGTTGGAGGCGGCCAGACAAGCGCAGGTCAGCCGCAAATACAGCGAGGAACATGAGGTGAGTGCCGTGGTTAGAAATCGTTGCACAGTTCATTCAAAAAAAGAATTCATTCCAAAGAAAGAATACAAATTCAATTCAAAAGTGAGACAATTGTCGGTTTATTATCATTCGACATTGCTAGTTTTGATGGCTGAATCGGGGCTCGAAACCCGATCTTCAGGCCTGCAATTCTACACGATTCATATTCAGCGAACCAAAATAAAATCCAAACCAACCAAATTACCTTTAAAATAAGTGATCCACATTTGTTTTCTGTTTTAACAAAATATTTTTAATAGCAGCAATGAATTTCTATGGCTGAAGTTTTCATTTTACACATACTAGCCATTAATTAAAATTGTAATACCTAATTGTTATACCCCTAATCATACTAACTAAGATACTTTAAGTTTCGTTTTTCGTTTATTCGAGCGTAAACATTTTAGAAACGGAAGTGTTGTGTGTTGAGTGTTAAAGTATTTGAAAAATTCCGAGCGATCAGCATGTTACTTTTCATTGCCTTGAACGCCTTCCAAGTTGTAATCGAATTTGTTTCTTTTGTGTACCTTATTTCTTCCTAAAAAATAATACAAAACAAAATCGAAATCACAAAATCGTGCAGCGCATCATGGCCGCTTTTAAATGCAGAGTATGTATCTAATGTCTATGTTTCCTCTTTGTCCTCCCTTTGTCACCATTCGACACCATAAATTTCTAAATTTCTGTAAGTGCTTATGTAGTTTTCACTATTCCAAAACAAATCCCGAACTGTCACCCTCACTCTTCTTATCAGATATAACCAATTTTCATTGTTTGCAGAAGGAGACTTCCGAAGCTGTCAATTCCATAATGGGCCTAACAAATTTCGGCACTGAGGATCTATCAACAGCGACGGCATCTACGACGACGGGCAGAACGATACGCAAAATGGAAGTATACACGGAGGACGAGCTGACCAATAACAGTGATTTTGCCGAAGAGAAAATTGCCGATTTTGCTAATATAAAAGGCAATTTTTTATTTATTTTGAATTAGAAAATCAATAATAATTATTACAATTCTTGCTCCACAGAAAGCGACACCCTGGACAAGTCCACTATCAACCTGCTCAAAAGCCACGGTATCTCAATGATGCCGGAGGATGACGATGCCTCCAAGCAGCTGTTGACCACTGCACTCCGCAACGGTCGTCAGTTAGTACTGTCCGAAGGCGGCAAACTGCTTCTTAACGAGACAAAAAAAAATCAAAACAACAACAACACAAACAGCAATCACAACGGCAGTGCCAAGAATTTCACTGCCTTGCCCATACGCGGCAGGAATCAAACGTCCCGGCCGTTAGCACAGCTTCCGCAAATTAATAAAGCACACTCAAACATCATTTCTAAGGCAAAGGACAACTTGAATATCTACAGAAACAAGGTAAGAAACATTGCAATTGACTTGCAGCTCGTTCAGTAATTCATTCCCTGATCCTCCACCAATTGCAGAACATTCGCATAATATCGCTGAACGACTTCAAAAAGTTGTACGGAAACACGAGTTTGAAGGCGATGCAAAAAGTTCCCGCCTCCATTGCCAGGTGAATTGCTACAGTGTGGGTATTGCCTGTTTAGCCCCGCTTAATGTGCTTGTGATTTCTTGCAGCGCACGCGCAACAAGACAACAGCTGAGCGACGAGCCACGCGTTCACCATGCTGGCAGCCGACAGGTTTATGTAAATCCGCGACAAGCGCCACAGTCGCAGGTTGGTAATTACTGCGCGTTTCAGCAGAGAACGAACATTCAATAAATGATGTTGTTACTGCTTCTATGTTGTTCTTATTGTTGTTAGTAGTTTAAGTTCTGTTTTTTTGTCTTCAATGCATAGTTCGTTGCTTTACTTTTGTAACTGAAATTGCATTGCGCTAATTATCTTCCTATTTTCCCGCCTTTTGCAGCACATGAAAGTGGACCCGCCCATTATTGAGGAGGATTTTACTGACTCCATTATACAACTGGCGCCCTCAGATAGTGACACAGAATTAGAACAGACAGATGTCAAATTGCAGCTATCGAAGCAGCCACAACACATAAAAGCTGCCACGACCGCCACCACCCCCATGTGCCTCGTTCCCGCATCGAAGCAGGTTCAACAAATCAGCAACACGCCACCGACAGCGCATCAGTTAGCCACCACAAAGGCCAATGCCAACACTGGCAAAGCCGGCACCGATGCTACCAAGCAATCGGCTGTTATCTCTCTGTTGTCGGTGCCGGAAATCTGCCGCCAGCTATACGAACTGCGTCGACAGAACGACGAGCTGAAGCATAAATTCGAAGTGGCGCAGAAAGAAAAGGAGGAGCTGCGACAGCGTTTGGACCGCCTCGAGGAGCTTTTGCTGGTGGAGAAGACAGATGACGACTATACCGAGTCCTAGTTTTGGCCTTTGCGGCTTTTTGCTCTGCAGCACCGCATCCATCATCATTCGATTATAATTTGGCTTACGTTTAATTGACACGCGTGTGCGCGAAGCGCCTTCAATACGAATTCATTAGTTATCTTGGTTAGCCCTAATTTGCAATTGCGATTATCGCAAAGCTCAGATTTTTCATTTTTAAGTTAACAATTACGGACACCCATTCAATCCTGTAAATAGCAATGAATTTTACTTGAAATTCATTTGTCATGTTTTCGTTTCATTCTATATTTTTTGGCGTTATGTTTATTATTTTCAGCATAAGTTTTTGCCTTTCTTACATTCGCATATTGTAAATCGCATTTGAACGTATCATTTACTTAACTTTAAGTTTTACTGTTTACCGACCGTTTTACACATTTTTCGCTCTAACATTGAAACGTTTGTTGAAATCGCGAAGTTCGGCAAACTACGGCGGCATCCTCACCGCTACTGCCAAGCATAAAACATGATTGAAAACATGTGTCAAACAGCATTTCGTTGTTATCCTGCATAAAAGAGTAAAATTATATAGATATTGTTAACGCTTTAAAGATTTTTGTATTTTTCTAACAACACAAAATATCAATAATAAAAAATGCTAAACTAAGAAATGAAGAAATGTGAAGAGCAAAATTTGTTAAAATTAAAAAATATATATAAGATATACAAATACAATATAGTATGTTTAAGGAATACAATAATTTGTATTCTAGCAAGAAGAAATTTTTATTTTATCATCTTTAACTCTCATTTTTGTAACGCTAAGTTCTAAGAGCAGAATAAACGTAATAATCTTTGTTTTCAAGAATTATGATTTATCTCCCCGCCATTAAAATTTTAATTTCTCTGGGTTTTTGACTTTTTTAGTGTGTTCTTCCCTGGATGTGAGTATCAATCATTATTTTAAAACAGAACATATAAGGGATTTCTATAGTATGGACACCAATTAAATCTTGCACCACACTCACCTTTTTCTCTTAACCCTACATTATTTGTCTTTCCAGTTCGTTTTCTCATTTCGCCGCACTTGGCAACCCTAGCACTTTGTCATCACTTTGAACAGTCGCTGTGCGGACAAAAAAGAACACGGAAAGAAGTGGAACGAGAAAAAAATTTGCAAAGCGGATTTGTGATTGGAGCTCGGAATTGCGGTTGGGCACGATTCAAGTGGATTGAACAAATATCGCTGCATAAATTTAAAAAAATTAAAAGAGCCGAAAATCAGTAAAAAAATTGTGATCTTAAAAAGTCAATCGGAAGCTAAAAAGTTGCTGAATAATCAGCACAGAAAGGCAGAAAACGGGACGAAGATAAATCAAAAAAGACGACAGGAAAAGTGCAGCTCCGCACGTTAATTTTTTTGCTGCGGAAAAAGGTGAAATTCAGGTGAGTGGAAAAGAGCTTCGGCCATCTGAACAAGCACAAAAACGGGATTAAAAACTGGCAACGAAGACCAGTGGTGGCCTTTTTTTAAGGGGCGACGTGTGTGATGATGTGTGTGGCGATGGAGTAACACTTTTGGGCGTGCACACAGCAGCTGTGACAGGGCGAACAGTGAGGCGCTTGAGTGTGGTTAATGACGCTAAAAAATGCAAAATCGTTGTAGGTGCACGGCAAACCTTAACCGCCGAATTGTTTGAGTTGCAGGCAGGCCAATGTAGTACAAAACCGCTAAGGCTCAGCACCCTCCATTCTGGAACATTCATCATGCAACTTGAGCAACGCGCTGCTGTGCCTGCGTCGTCTTTCAAGAATTGCGAATTGCAGTTGGTTGAGTAACAATAAAACATAAATAGGCTTTACTGCGTAGAGAGCGCGACCAAAGACGCTTTTGTCGCTCGCAACGCATTTCAGCTATGCGGTTGAATTTTCCTTTGTTGCGACCAGGGCTCAGCTGTTGACAAGTAAACGGCGCCGCTGTACGGTCATGGGCGTACCAGAAATTTGGCAAACGTTGTGGGAGTGGGTTATAAAATGTTTTCGAAAATTCAGTTAGTGCCAAGTTTTGTGGGTGTGGTTTCGATGTAGTTTCAGTAGAAAAAATCAATACAAATCATGGGAACCATATTCTCGGAATTGAAGACATCCGTAGGATTACAACATCTGTGGTAAACGCAAAGCAATCTAACAACTGAGTGGTCAGGTGAAGTGCAATATGGGACAGACATTCTAATATAAATCTACAAGCACAATGAAATTAGCTAAAAAGTGCCCCCATCGAACTCACTCTTCATATGAATTGCCAAAACGGGAAATCATGCAGCAAGAACTGTCAAATTCTGTTTATTACTTTCGTGTGCTGACGTTCGCAGTGTCTCGTCTGGCGTGTTACACTCATAACTTATTGAATTTGTAATTTTTTCCTTTGACGTTATTAAAAATACATTATTTCGTTACCATAATAATTTGCAATGCCGTCTTACATTCCCAAATCCCATGTTTTCACACAATTCTGTTCGCGGTTGATGTTGTTTTCGCTTAAGCACCGTTTAGCAACTTTGACCCAACAATGCAGGGCTTGTCGATGCACTGATAACAACACAACTTTCAAGCAGTGCCAGCCCATCACTTGGCCACTGTAAAAGTGCCGGAAAGCGGTGCTAAATGGATGAGTTAGTCTCGACGCAGTAACTGCGAACATTTTTGGCAACAAGTCTATAAAAAGCAAAGCAGCCACACAAATACCAAATTATTTTAGATTTTTGCTATTTGCTATTTCTGCTTTTTTATAATTGTACGGGTGCTTTTATCAATTTGGCAGTTGTCGCTCTGACTGCACCTGGTACGCGCTTTTGAGGGAGTGTGGGGGTGAGTACCGGAACTTATTTCACGAACGATTCAACACCGCTTTCTCAACAAGAAAAACAATCGGCCGCACGCTCTAAATAATATGTGGTGGCCTAGAGAACTGTTAGTTCAATTTTACTGCAAAACAAGTATTTAAAAAACGAAAGTTCAGTTTGTAATTGGGAAATATTTTTGAAGCAAATGAGTGTTTGTGTACTTTTTATGAATAAATTTATTCGCGAAAATTTTCTTGTTTTGCGTAGTATATGATTAGATTTGTTGTCGTTATTGACTAATTTTTGTGGTGTTGCTGTTTGAGCCGTATAGCAAAAATCGTACGCAACAAATTATTTATTTGTACTTCATTTAACTTCGGTTCCATGAATCATTAATATAAAAGGCGAAACCCTTTTTAAAATCATCAGCAAGGCCTTCTGTTTTAATATTTTTTTACAACATTTACTACAATTGTTATAGCTGGTAATCTATGTATTATACCTACATATATCTAATTTTGAATTTGGTTTTAAAGAGAAGTTGATCTAGTTTACTACTAATAACTAATATCGCATCGTCCCGCATTTGTAACTATCTGAAGGTACTAGCTTTGAATTTTTATTCTTCTATTTAAATGTAATTGTTTGATTGTCCTTAATGATTTTTGTTACTGGCATAAATTTTCATTTTAATTGTTTTCATTATTTGTATTCCTTTGTGCTGAACTTGATTTATTTCATATAATGTAGTCTTCAAACCGCGGTACCGCTGGTTCTCTTGCCCGCATTCATCTCGTTGAAGCCGCGCATGTTTAAAATAAAGTACTTAACCAGTTATGTCCGTTTTTTTGTCTTTTTGTCAGATATGGAGAGTCCTTGTGAATCGGAGAGCTCACTGGATGGCGGCACCATGTTGCCGCCAAGTCCTGTTTCACGTGAGCAGCTGCAGAAGCGCATTGAGTCGCTAACACAACAGAACAAGTAAATATCAGCTGCCTTCTCAAAAATAGGTTTTAATATTGTCGTTATTTTGTGTTTGTGTTTAGAGTACTCAAGGCTGAACTAGACACATTCAAAATCAAGTGCAAAGTGGTGCAGGAGGAAAATCGTACGTTAAAGCAAGCCTCCGTCATTATTGTAAGTGGCTGCCTTTATCTGACTGGAGATACTTTGAATTAAGCTATTTTTATATGCACGCTAAAATTCACAGCAAGCGAAGGCCGAGCAGGAGGAGGAGTACATTTCGAACACTTTGCTCAAGAAAATTCAAGCGCTAAAGAAGGAGAAAGAGACGCTTGCCCATCATTATGAGCGCGAGGAGGAGTGCCTGACGAATGACTTGTCGCGCAAATTGGATCAGGTTAGTAAGCCGCTCATAACAACAAAACAACATTATTGTGGTTCATTTCAGTGCTTTGAAAAATTCTGTCTCATGCATTTTAAATTGTTTTTCTTACTTATTATTAGCTCCGACAAGAAAAATGCAAGCTGGAGCAAACGTTGGAACAGGAGCAGGAATGTCTGGTCAACAAATTGATGCGCAAAATCGAGAAACTACAAGCGGAGACAGACAATAAGCAAACAAACTTGGAGCAGCTGCGACGCGAAATGGTCGAGCTGGAGAACACACTCGAACAGGAGCAAGAAGCACTAGTGAACAAGCTGTGGAAACGTATGGATAAACTGGAGACCGAAAAGCGCTCCCTGCAAATTAAACTGGATCAACCCGTATCTGATCCGACTACACCACGTGATATTACTAACGCCAATGGCGACACTGCCTCCAACTTAAGCGCCCATATACAGACACTGCGTTCCGAGGTGCTACGACTACGTGCCAATCTTGCTGCCGCCCAAAAGGAGGCCACCAAGAAGTTACAGCAGTTTGCGCAGGAAGAAAAGTCAATACGCGAGGAAAACGCACGGCTACAACGAAAACTAAAACTGGAGGTGGAACGTCGCGAGGCTCTCTGTCGCCATCTGTCCGAGTCTGAGTCATCACTTGAAATGGACGAGGAGCGCTTTTACAACGAGAGCCTGCTGGGCGGAGTGCCGGGTAGCGCCGCTGCCGTAAGCACCCGGCAGCGCACGATCAGCAGTCCAGTGTCGCACAGTCCCTCCAACAGCCGCCCGCTGAGTCCAGGCACAGCGCAACAAAATCGTTGCTATGCCTGCGGACAAATTGTGGTATGTGTGTAAGTTTTCGTGGGTATAAATTGCAGTCTTTACCTAACGTTTTCTTGCAGAATCGTCGTGCTAGTGAGCGTTTTATTAAGCCTGCGTTGCCCACCCCTATGCTGGGACTGAACACGTCAGCACCAAATGTGCTGAGCGGCAACTCGCTTCTGATATCTGGGGGCGGCGGAAGTGGCCCTGGCACCTTAGGTTCGAGCACGCTGTACGCCAGTGGTGGTGGCTCCAGTGGCTTCTTGCAAAACCTGAACGCGGAGCGACTAAACCTTGGCAACAGTAGCAGTGGCACATTGCTAGCCGGAAGCAATGTTGGCGCCGGAGCGTCCAGTACTGCCTCCGCTGCAAGCGGCAATCCTACTCTGCAACAAACTTCCAATCCGATGAACATTAGCTTCAACAATTCGTCCAGCAGCTTATCGAGCAATATGAACACCAGCAACTCATCACTGTCGGCTTTCACGCCGACCAACACCAGCTCGTCCACTTCGTTCGCACAGCCAGCCAGTCCCATGGACACGTCCGTCTACAAGGAGTAGAGAGTGGCGATTGCGTGTGCATGCCCGCGGGTGCGAAAAGCAAAAACTACAGAACGGGAAACGGAAACGAAAAAAATTAAAGAATAGAAGGTGCGCTACAATTCAAATTATCTTTAAGGAAAACCGGAATTGATTGTTCCGATTCTATTATCACCAGCACAAGCAGTTCCCACGTTCACTTTGACAGCGTGTTGATAGCTTTTCAGAAACCAACGTCTACACAAATATATGAAGAAAATATACAATGCTAAAGCAAATACGCAAACTGAATATTCGAAAAGCAAAACAAAAGGCTCCTTCAATGGGCAACCACTAACCAATCAACCAGTTACTAATTTTAAGTCAAGCTCACAGGGCTTCAAGCCCGTTTAACCCCCTTCCCTTGCCTTCTGCTGTCTAGTGCACACTGTCGACACAACAGTCAGCCATCTGTAACTAGCTCGTACCACCCTCCTTCAATGACACCCGCTCATACGTACTATTTGAAATCGAAGAATAGCAAGTAGCAATGAAAGTTGCGCGTATAAACAGCTACAGCCCGAATGTAGTCCGTTGCATGTGCTGCCAACGTGGCGAACGGCCTGCTCCGTAGTACGGCTCAGTATCGTTAAGAAACAGCTTCAACTGCACCAGCCCATCGGGCCAAAGCGCGAGCCCCTGCGTGGCACTAATTAAAATTATTCATATTATTATTATTATATTATGTAGATGTATTTTATTAGTATCTTATCTTTTACAATTGCTACGCTATACATACAAACATATACATATATATTTAAAATACGATTATAAACAAACAAGAATAAATTGCAAAACAGAACTGCGTGAGTTACTAAAACTGAATGAGAACGAAGCAAATGCAAACTCTGAAACACAGCCGAACATTCTCACACATTGCCCACACACACGCACACACAGAAAAAGTGGAAACTTCGATTACATGGCACGTATGTGCGTACATACGACTCGATATGAATTTACTTAATTAATAATAAAATTTAAAGCGTAATTAAAATGCATAAACACAAAAATTGCAAAGATACACAAAAAGAAGCGCAAAAATGCGAAATCTGAATTGGTAAACATTGAATTTTGTCCATTTTAAATGCTGTGCCGACATTGTATTTTACTGAAGTGAAGCATTGAAATACAGAACACACTATTACGCTCGATTGCTCGTGATCGTACAAAAGCAAAAACAGAGCCAGTGTGCGTTCAACAATTAATATTACATAATTGCGATTACATGATTTATATAAGTTCGACATTTCATTTAATGATTAATTCGATTCTATGCTATTTTTGTATTTCAATTATTTTATTCAATAACAATCGCAGCTGAAGTCGTCAGTTTAAAAACGAGAATCTTCGGAATTTCTGCTTGTGACCTACAGTCAAGAAATAAAGTTTACATACTTATAAAGCGTACAAAAGTTGTGGTATTTTTGGTGAAATTACACAGATTATTTTATAAAAGTCAGGCATAAAAGATAACATCGATCTAAAAGCTGATTTTTAAATCTTTCTCTACCACTTTCACTCCACACGAATTTGTATGGTAAGCTCCTTAGTGGAGTAAAATTTAAATATCAGTGTACATAACAAAATTGATCTGCAGTGAGATAGAGTTCCGTGACCAAGATTGATAGGGCGATCGCCTAAACTTAGCAGTGCATAGCTTTTCAGGTAAATATCGTCTGTATTTTCTTGAGAACCTGCAACAAATTAATGTGCTATAAACAGAAATCTGTTTTGTTTTCATAAAACTGCAGACAAATGTTCATTCTACTTGTAGACAAGCGTTCGTTATTTTCACAATGTGAAAACATTGTTCAAAATACAATTAATACAATTGTCACTTAGTTGCTGATATTTTATTCTATTGTATTTTAAAGCTTAGAGTACTACACAAAAGTGAAATTGTTACAATGTTTTTGTTTTCCACACCGCTAATTCGAAAATGTTTCCATAATTTAGCCTAATCTACAATTGGCAATGGCAATCTTTCTTCTTCTTAGCTGCAACCATCATTCACAGTACCGTCGAGCCAGCTGCTCTGCAGGGTTTCTTTTTTCTACACTAACCAGACTTTGGTAATATTATCGATTTGATTTGCAATTTCTTGATTTAAAACCTTAATCAATCAATGCATACAACTTCGATACATAAACCATATTTATTTTGATATATTTATTTTAAATTTAGCTGCATCTGCCGGCACTTTAGCATCTTCGAAAAAAGGCATTGTGAGTAGCTGCGTTTTGACAACACTCACATCAATGCAACCCTCGCTGTCAGCCAGTCGGTCAGTCATCATTTGGAAAATTTGAGGAAATCACTTGTACTTTCTTCTGACGCATAATTAATATTTGCCCAAAGCAGAAAAATTCACTACTATTTGCAGTAAGTAAATACCGTTAATCTTATCAAATAGTCAGCGTCTGGGCAGCTAATTAGTCCACAGCCTCAGTTATTCACTTAGCCTGAAGCCCTCAGAACATTCCCCATTTTTACATTGTGGTGAACAATCGAGAAATTGTGCGCAACAAAAATTAAAACGAAAAAATACGGTACTTGGCCCCTCGCCGTTCGCACTTTCTGTCTATCTTTACTTGGTTTTTATTTTTTTGCTTATGTGCCGTTCCAGCTTTTTCACAACGCGTTAGGATACAGCGTCCTTGTTATATTGCGAGACCCAACTCTGCCCGAGCAAGTGAATAAATTCCAAGAATCAAGCAGCGACTCCGCCGCTGAGACGACAGGCGAAGGCATCGTTAAGTGCATTGGCGTACACATTGCACTGCTACAACCGTGAACAGCAACAAAACAATGAAATCATCATCGAGTGGATGGCTGCTGGTGGGCTGCCTGCTGGCTGGACTTTTCCCCACATACAACTGCGAAGGTATTTATTGGGAGGGGGCCATTGGGCCGACTGTCAAATGTATGGCGTACAGGGGACAACAATTAAACACAACGCAAAAGTGGATAAGTGCACGCAAAGTACTAAACGGCAGCAAAGAAAAGAAGCAATCAAAACAATACTATCTCGCGTACGTGTGCTGCTCTGCCATAGCAACAACGCTAAAGAATTCAATTATTAAAATATTTGCTTTAACGACAGGAAATAGTTGATATTCACCCAACACAAAAGAGAGCCAAACCCGTAAAGCGAATAAACAAAATAGAAGGAATGCCCGCAATGTTTGAAACGACTACACTGAGTTTGGAGAGATGCAATGCAATCACTCCGACTAACTATCGTTTATGTTATCCGTGGGGTGATAGGTTAGCGTAATAACAAGATGTAGTCTGAGATTAAATCAATTGAGAAGTGAGAACACTGGACGGTGTTATTGCTAGTTTTGCGCAACCAACAAAGATGCAGTTGCAAGTTTCTCAAGTTACTATAAAATAAGTCACCAATGAACTAACTGAATGTTTTATGCTAGTTTTAGAGCTTTTTCAATGATTTTGATGGATTTACAAGTATAAAATTTCTCAAATAAACAAGTAACAAAAAATAATGTGATTTCGAGTTTTAGCTGTTGTTCGCAGGGTGAATACTTACTTCAAATGCTTTCAAGCTGTGTTATTATGGCATTAAACAACTGTTCAATGTTAGTGCAGTTAAGTGCAAAACATACAAACACAAATAATTGAACCGTTATACAATGTTGATAAAACAGAGCCAATAGTATTGAAATTCAGAGACATTGATCGTAAATTGTGGTGTAAATATGTCCCATCTTGACCGAAATCTCATGATCAGAATTAAGTTTGATACACGTAATTTATTTTCTGTCTTGGAAGCAATTTCTTTTTCTTATGTTTAAGTACACATTTAAATAATTATATTCATTTGTGAATTATGGCTAACTTCGTATGTATCTTATCGTTTACATAGATGGCACCACAGTTGTCGTGGCAACAACAGCAACACCAAAAATACCACCAGAAAATAAAACATTAACGCCTATTGATAAATCGACAGTGGCACCGCCCATTGCAATTACTTCAACTATTGCAACAAATAATGGTACATTAACTACTCTACCGCCAATGCCACCAGATGCGACATCTACTGACCACACCACGGTTATATCTGAAAACACCACGGTTGTGCCAGATAACTCAACTACCACTACCACCACCACCACCACCACCACGGTTGTACCAGATAACTCAACTACCACCACCACTCCTGTTCCGCCCAATAACACTACAACCACCTCCACCACTCCTGTTCCGCCCAATAACACTACAACCACAACCACCACTACTACTACGCCAGTACCGCCAACAACAACTGAAGCCCCAAAACCACAACCATGCCACCACTTCGACGGACCATCATTCATTGGTGGTATTGTGCTAACCTTGGGTCTGCTGGCCATCGGGCTGGTCGCCTACAAGTTCTACAAGGCACGCAATGAGCGCAACTACCACACCCTTTGAGCCGCCACCGCCTTCACGTCCGCTTTCAATGCAGCAGCCGCCGCGAACACTGCGGCAGCGTCTAACACCACAGCGGACGCGGAACAGGTGCGCTTTATGCAACCCTCGTTTCCGCTACGATCACCACCACCGTCGCTGCCGCCGTCGGCGTCAACAGCAACCGGCGCTCCTACTCAATCGTCCCCCTCAGTTAGACAGCGGCTGCTGCAGACATAATCCAAGTGATAAATTTTTTCCTGAACAGCAAGACGGCACGCGCGAAACAATTAACCGAATTACCACGACAAAACAACCACAAGTCCTCTTCATCACCACCACCACCACCAGTTTCAAAGTAATAGCTTGTTTCGCACTCTAAAATTACTATATATACAGACATTTAGACTCCCTGCTTGCCGTGCTCTATGCCCTTCACTTTTTTATACACACATATAAACAGAACTAAATTAATACGATAAAGATGCACGATGCATAACTATGTATGTGCACGTATGTGGGTGCGTAGCAAAGTAAACAGTTGGGAGCGGTGCGGCCCCCAATGATTTGGATATCATTTTGTAAGCTTTACAGTGTATTATGACAATTTCGCTAAAACAAACTTATCAGAACGTGAATAGAAAACATTTTGAGACTGTTGCAAAGATTAACAAACAAGGATGTGGGCGAAGTAGTAGGCGTAGGTGCAGTATCTAAAACATAAATAATTTTTGTAAATCTACAAACAAAAACAGCAATTAAGCCGACAAGTGCACATACTATATATATAAACACATTCTACGGCACTCGAATTGTAAAAAGCAAAGTTTGATTTTTCGTAAAATGTAAGAATAAAGTAACGCAACTCCCTATACGATGTAGCTTTGTTAATTGTGGTACCGCAATTGGCACGGACACGTAAAGATGTACACGTGCCTGCAATTTAAATAGACAGCGACTGTGCGGAGCCCAAGTTTAACATTCAAACTGTACGTATTGAACCCAATCAGTGTTACCGACAGTTGCAGTACAAGACGCCCAGCAGCTTTCTTTGCAAATTCGTATCGCCAGCTGCAACTTGCTCAGGCACAATGGCAAAACAAGATCTACAAAAATGAAATAAATACGCGCTTTCACTCGAATTTTGTTTTGTTGTATTGCTGCGCCGATAACGACGCCTGCCACCGCCTCCCACTTCATTTGGATCTTTCATTGTATTACTATATGTGTTTTATATACAAGTAATATGCAAATTATACTTATCATTACGGAAATATGTTGTATAGTGTAATAACGAGCGCGGTGCAAGAACTATCAGAAGTAAATGCAATCACGCAAAGTAAAGCAAAATATTTTCATTTCCTGTCAACATGTAAAAGTAATGGCGAGATTAACTGCAAACGCTCGTAACATGTAATCTCATAATTTGTATTCTAAAGATATATATACACACATATAAAAATATATAATGTAACCGATTTACTACTAACATTGCTTGACGGCAATATAATGCATAAAGATTGAAAATATTACTGCAATTAGTGTTTACACAACTCTTCTATACGTATTTAGGTTATGATTTGAAGGATCGAATAAAATTAAATATCTCCCACAAAGTGCATCTCGTTTTTTCCTCTTTACATTATAATGCAAGGGCAGTTCATCCCGTGGATGTTACAAAAGCAACATTACATAGTTAACTGTTTCGCATTGTTGTCTATATGTGGGGGGCTGAAAGCACTTACTTCAAAGTCCCGTTTTCACTCTGTCAAGCACATAGAAGTTTTCACGTGTAGCAGATTGGAAACATCGTATTCGCCGAGCGTGTAACGAAATTTACATCATTAAAATTTGCTAATTTTTCACCGGTTATCAGTGCACCTTTAACCCTTTACGTGATCTACAGATGTCTAGATTCTAGAGCCATATGGCCATGCAAGTAAAGCAGAAAATCTATGCAAATATGCTTATGTTCTTCTTTCAATATCAGATCAGCTGTAGAGTATATCTTACCAAGCCAATTTCAAATCAATACACCAAGAAGTGATTTGATTCGCACAATTTATTTACTTTGTTTCTTAGTTTTCAGTTTATGTGTCTTTACAGATGCTACAGTTTTGCTTTTTGCTTTGACTTTAATCGCTGGCGTGCGTTTAATTTGTTTGTTTTCAATTTTTGCCCTCTTTGCCGGTGACGTTGACGAATTGTCTGGCGTGGCTCTACTTTCGAATTCATCTGATTTACGCTTTTTGGGTTGTTTCTTCTTCCTTTCCGTATCAAAACGCATTAGCAGTGTCGTGCCACCCAACGAATATTTTTGTTTCAGGGCGGCGCGCGCTTCCAGCGTCGACGGCAGCGTAATTGCCGCCAAACAGGCACCGTTCATCTGACCCCTGCCCGCTCTAATTTGTATGTCGACCGCATTGGGAAACAGCTTCCGCACCTCAGATGTCGACGAGTTTTTGGGCAGATTGAGTACCACAATGGTCGAAGTGAAATTTTTGCACTGTAGCGCCAATTTGCTGGCGCGCCTTAAACGTGCCTTAGCCTTTCTGTTCTCCAGGGTGCGCAATTTTCGCGCAGCCAGCTCCTTTACGAATTCAGCGTTTTCTGTACGCGGAATCGAAACCAACACTTTGTAGTCTGGATTTGCTTTGGTTGCTGCTTTTATGCTTTTGAGCGCAGCATCGCGATCAGCCGTCGAGTTGAAATCGACGAGACAGAAGCGCGCATGCTTTTGACGCGGCTTGTGTGCCTTGACAATTAATGGTGACAGTGCCTGCACCTTCTGTTCGAATTCCTCCTTCTCGGCAGGCAACTTATGCGGAAATCGTACGTACAACTGCTTGCCTTGGCGTTCCTTATATTGTTGCAGCAAGCTTTCCGTTAACCGTTCAGCCTTGGTTTTGGGCTCGGCGGCATCTTCCTCCGATTGTTCTACTTCATCCGAGTCTGAGTCGTTCTGCTCATCTTCTTCACTGTTGCTGCCATTTATGTTAGTGTCTTCGCTTTCCTCCGCACTGCTAACTTCATTAGAGCTTTCATTTTCCGACGAAGACATTTTCCCAAATGCACCGAAATTTCACACTGCACGTGTTGTTACTACGTAGGGATGGCAACTGGTTGCTTAGTTATGCCAGAGATGGTTCAGAGTGCGTTCGATAGTTCCGAAACACAAGTATCACTTTTGGAGAACATCTCGCAGCAGCATTATTCCTTCAGTAGACTAGAAAATGGACGTTTTTTTTTGTTTAGTATTTTATTTATTTAAATTACAAAACCGTCTCTTTATTTAAATTTCACATGTATTGCGAAATAGTACAATCTAGGTAGGCACATATCTGTAAATTATTTTTAATAATTTAAATAACTCAAGCAATAACTGCATGAAGTTATTATGGTAAAAGCAGAAATAAACTGAAGATACTACCATCACGATTTCTTTGATAAAATTGCTTCAGCGGAAAGTGCATAACTCCCTGCTTCGAGTGTAACATAAAGTTAATTTTATGCTGGCGCTTTACAGCACTGTGCGTGTGCTTGCCATTGCGATTTTATTCAGTCCGGCAACCTCTCACTTTTCTGCGAAATTAGTCAACATCTTTTGTCCTATTGAAAATTGTTGAAAATCTTCGGGAATTCGTTTGGAATCGCAATAAAAATCAACTAAATGGCTTTGCTGGAAAATGTTCGAGAATGGTTCACATCGGAGACGGCGCGTAATAAGAATTCGTCCCTGATTGCTGGATTTTTGGTAAGCTAAATTCTTACACCCTACTGAGAGCTGCTGCAATTTGGTCTTTGTTTACAAAAATGTTGACTACCGTGTTTTTACATCCAGTTCTTTGCCGGATGGTGGGTGCTTATCGATGCCATGTCCGTGGACCCGAAACATCAAGTCACCACTGCCCAGGTGTTCATCGGGGTGTTCGGCACGCTAAGTTTTTTTATGGTCAACACCGTTAAGAACTCTCATGTGAGTATGCCTGAGTAAAGGATTACACTGCAGTGTAACGTCTGACCAGACTTATTTCGGTTGTATTGCATCCATGGAAAGATCTCCGAAGAAAATACGTCAGAGTCCGGTGCGCGGATGGCAAAGATTTGGCTGATGATTGGATTTGTTCTGGGCTTCGGTTCGATAATTGCTGCAATATGGGTTATGATCGACGACTTCATTAACAATCGTGAGTGCATTTTTTTATTGTATTTTATTGTATCTTGCATCAAATGGCCTTTTTGTTTCTGATTGCAGCTAAAAAGGAGAATTGGGTAGGAGTAGCACTGCTGATGCAAAATGTGTTAATTCTCATTGGCAACTTGGTCTACAAGTTTGGTCGCAACGAAGAGGACTGGAACGAGTAAGTGCTCGAGGTTGCAATTCACCTAATCAAGCTTAAAGCAATGTGTGTCTGTTTGGCGGTCGTGCGCATGCGTTAAGTTCCAGTTTAAGTTAATAATGTACTGTAAGTTTCCACATTAAATTATAACACGGAGCTAAATCTAATAAAAACAAAATCTCATTTAAAGCAAAAATTTATTGAAATGCAAATTTATTTTTACAGTAGATGACTGGAAAGTATCCATTGTTGGACAAGAATTTTGATTAATACATAGTTGAGCACCGGAACGTTGCGACAAATCATGCTAGATCCGACATTCGCCTTCGTTTTGTAGGCACCACTGCGGTTGCATCGCCTCTGCTGCTAAGCCGTTGTCCACTAAGCGCTCACGATGATATAGCATACGCGCCTCTGCCGCAAACCACTGCTGTGCCGGATTCGACCACAGGCGTTCGGCCAGCGCACTTGCACGCGGCCAAAAGCGCGAGTCCAAAGTATGCTCGTCGATTTGTTCCGACCAAACTGCTGCTTCAGCACCAAGCACTTGCGAACTGTATTTGCCAGCCAAAACTTCCAAATTATTTCCATAAACCTTCTGCCAGCCAATGTATGGCGAACACCAGTTGTTACCAGCGCCTACCCAACCCGGCCCGCCACAGTCAAAGTACAAAGCGTCGTAATTTGAGAAAATTGTCCGAAAGCCTCGTTTTAGTATATCTGTAACGACTGCGTCGGAACCCTTGGTCCATATTTGAATTATATACCGATCTTTATCCAAGTAATCACTGATGTAGGCTGGGTCTGTCAGTTGACTAGTCCACAGCGTAATTAGCGGCTTCTTTGGGCTAGCCGCACGATCAACACGTTCAAGTGCTTTCTTCTGAAACTCTCCCCACAAGCGTATAAAGTGTGGTTTATTCAACGACCAACCTTTAGACTGCATCCATTTTTGAATATGTTGACTGCTGTTCCAGCACTTCACAGAGACCTCGTCGCCGCCCATATGAAAAATGTCTGGTTCAAACAATGCGAACATCTCTCTGTAGATATCTTCCAAAACCGGATACAGTTCATCGACAGTAGGATCAAGCTGGCCACAGGGTGGCTCCACACAGTAATCGTTCCAGGGGTGCGCCCTGAAGCAGGCGGTCATATTTTTGTGTTGCCAGCCTTCACCGACATGCGCGGGTGCATCGAATTCTGGTATGACGCTGACGCCTCGAGCTCGCCCGTACTCAACGATTTCGGCGATTTGTTCGTGAGTGTATACCTTGCGGGGCGAATAGGCACCCAACTTGTAAAGTTCGGGCCGCGATTTCACTTGAAAGGGAAAGCTGTGCGAATCCGTTATGTGCCAATGGAAGCGATTGAGTTTGACCATTGCCATGCCGTCTGTAAAATTCACAAAGGAAATTGTCATACATAAGTTGTTAAGTTCTTTCCAGACACATGTCCACATCTGCCGCACATATTTATGAATCTCAAACATTTGGTTGATGCTACTTTTTTGGATCTATCACATAAACTTTCAGCAATACAAAGAGCCATACGAAGTGAATATTCTCTAGCAACAAGCACACAGTTCATATAAATCACCTAACAAAAGACTCACCAAGGGTGCGCTTGATAGATTTTACGCTGAAAAAGCTTCTGGCGGTGTCCAACAGCAATCCGCGCCAATGATAGGCCGGCGCATCTGTGATCTTTGCTTTGTCGACCATCTGCACCTCGCGTCTAATGTCATCGTACACAATCAACTGGGACAGTGTCTCCAAGCCGTGACGTGCACCGAAGAAACTATTTGCCTCAATTTTTGCTTCCAATCCGGAGTCACCCAAGCGGGAAACTGTTAACGTGTAGCTTTCATCGGTGTCCAGTGTCAGTTTCGGCACCACATCGACGGCGCTCTGCTTAAATGACACACTCACCGTCAACGAATGTCCACCGCTCTTTAGAATTTTCCTGTCAGGAACGCTGGCCAAAATTAACTTCAAAAATCGCTCTTCGTTAACCGCCCACAGTTGTCGTTGTCTGCTCAAGCTGGGCAGATTGAATTGAATGTTGCCTACATCGATTTGCTGCATAAATTGACCAAGTTCATAGGCTTGGGGCTGCGGCCAAACTGTGCCGAGCGAATCACAAAAGAGCCGACATACTGGAAGACTAACAGCCGACTCAAAGTTGGCCTCATCAAGCTCGACCTTAACGCACTTGCTTTTCTGACACTCATAGCCATAAATTAAGCTGCAATGAACGAGAATACGAATATACTTGATGAAATCACTCAAATTCACATTTTCGCTTATAAGCAAACCTAAAGCAGGTTTGCATAATTAGAATTGCGCCTGAAGTAGTTGCACAGTTTTGTATGTACATTTTATAAAGACGTTCCAAATATTACATGTACATATATCTCTCTACTTAAACCAACATTGAGTGTTGATCGGTACGCAGTTGCAATTGGGAATTCCTGGATACGCCCAATTACCACTTCACTGTATAAACAAGTTTTCGCCAGCTTTTTTGTAACTAATTAATTTTCAAATCCAGCTGGTACAGCAATGTAGAAAGTTCGTTAAATATTAACAGACTCTACGAGCGTGAATGATGGTGTACTAGCACCACCATTTTTAATGCCACTCATCGAGTCATCGTTGACCTCAAGTGCACTTTTTACAATGTCTCTTGAGGTGTTTACCGCCATCCAATCGAACACCACTTGTCACAGTGCATCGCAATGTTTATTCGTATGCACTCGAGACAACCGCAAGCTACAAGAATTAGAAAGTACAATAATAATGTGTCTTACTCCTCGTCGGATGCAATTGAACAAACAACTCCAAAAGCAAACAACACCGCGGCTCCTAACAGTAGTTGCCTCATTGTGACAGTGCCGCAATGAAACTGTGCGCGCTGGTATTCACTCTCCTTGTAGTCTGACTGGGTCGGCGTCGATATGCCAAGTGAATATTAATGCTTTTAACAGCTTTTGGCTTACAGCAATCTGAAAGCAACAACTAAAAACAACCAACAGAAAGAGAAAACTGGCAATGCTTAATTTCGATAAAACACGACAGAGACACAAAACGCTTGGCTAGAATGGCTAAAACAGTTCAGTACAAGGCGAATTCATAGTGAAATATTTTACTATGGCCAATTCATTGCTATGGAAACTAAGATTGTTGTTGTATACTTTGATTTCAATATCGCATACCAGTTTTCGCCGAGAAGGTCAGATATTCTATAGCAGATATTGTAAATATTATTGATGTTTACGGATTCGAATAATTGGCAATATCTCACAATTGGTTACTCGGCAAGCAGTTTCTCGTTCTGCTCGCTGTGGGTAGGGCTCAGCTGTCACGTTCGGGGTGAGCACCGCTCACTTCCAGTTCGGTGCTTTATGGTGTTCAGCCAGAAATTATTTTGTCTCTGCTTCTTGTTATTTGCCGGGTTAAATTGCAATATAACCACCTCCTAACAAGCGCTGAAAATCGATTTACACGAGCTTCTAACTACTCATAATACATACTAGTTTGAGGCGTACAGGAGCAAGTTCGGCGCGTTCGATAACAGCTGAGGGCTTGACGCACATCACTACCATTGTATGTCTCGCATGTGTTCCATTGTAGTAGTAAACAAAAATCGTGCGAATGCCAAAAGTTGAATTGAAATCACACGTATTATTATTGTTATTGCTGGGGATAGTGCGCTGCCTCCTAAAAGATCTATTGTGCCCCCTTCATGGACTCACAGTTCACCTCCCAAACCTTTGGAATCCCAATTATCACCTGTTATGAGGAAATCCCCACGTTTTTTCGGCCTAGTATGTGTTTTGCAGTACCATTCTCCTGCAGCATTCGTTTTCACGAATTCGTAGTTTAATAGTAAAGTAGTTGATAATTCAACCAACCAATCACACGTAGCAACGTATACATACATAAAATGTTACAATCGTCGCAATCACGCTGCAAAGTGTAGGGTGAAACCTTGCTCACCTTGCTCTTGCTCAGCTAAGTTGGCGCTCTTTCTGCTGCTTAATGGTTATTATCAGTTTTTCTTTCCATATTGATTTTTAAAATACCCGCCCACGGCTTCTGCAAGCCACAAGCATACATTCATGTGTGTATGTCCATATGTAGTTCGTGGGTATTGGAAATTGACATTGGCTCGGTCAAGAGTAACACTGTAAGCATCCAACAGTAATTAAATTAAATATTCCGATGTGAATATACATGCGTATTTTAATCAATGGGTTCACTGAACTAACAAAAACTTGTTTGTACATGCGTATGACGGAGTATCATTGAAATCAAAGAAAATAAACATACAGAAGACGCATGTCATACAAGACAAAAATTTTGTATGGTGGTCCAACATTGGAACCCGCGCTTTGCTCTCATAGATCACGTATGTGGTGAGAGCGTTGATTTACAAGTTAGAGCATAGTTTAAGCTGTGTTGAGCTCACTGCAGCGAGTCTGCGTAAGGCAAGGCGAATTAATCCAAGTGACCTCGTTGAACCAGCTGATTTTCTTCTTTTATTGTTTGAAGAGGTCTAGAGTCTAGATTGTCAAAATGGTTGTTTTTGGTTGGTTGGTTGCCGATGGCTTCATATTGATTTGCTGATTTTGACAGACGCTGTCGTTGTTGCGCTAGCGAAAAGCTAAAATTGTTAAACGATTTATATTTTCTGGCTAGCTCTTCTCTTCTATAAACGTGCACGGCGTCGCATATTGCTCATGCAAAACCAATCGGAAACACAGAAAAGGATACACACAAAAACTACAAGAACAAAAATCATTAGCGCTGTCTCAGATCATGTTCGTTGAATCGACGATCGTTGCGCTGGCTAAGTGATGTCCCTTTGCTGGCGACAAATAAATGCAGAAATAAATTGAGAATGCTCAGCCCAACTTGAGAAAGAATTGAGCTATGGGTCATTCGTTAAGAATGACGAAATAGTAATTTTAGGTCTGAGTATTCGATTCCAAATTCATTTTTCATAATTCTGCTAACTTTATTATTTACATCAGCGGTTCTCGAACTTTCTTTAGTGTGCCTTTCATGTGCATTAGCTCGTGCCACCGAAGCAAATTCATTTTATGTGAACTACATATCCACCAAAATTGTAGCATAATAAGAAATACTGATAAAAATGGAACGGATGCATTGTTACAGCCATAGAAAAATGTGTACAAATGTGCGCAATAACAAACAATGCTACCATTAAAAAATTTTAAATGTAAGTACGTGAATATGGATTTTCGATAAAATTAGACAAATGTTTGATGGCAGTGGATATAGCCGATTGTCTGCTAGCGTACCACCTTTGGAGGCCGGCGTATCATTGTTGATACACGTACAACCATTTGAGGTCCTCTGTGCACAGTTCACTTGACTTACACTTTTCTGTGCCTTTTTCGATTTTTATAGTTGTTGATTATAAGTTGATGCGTTGGCTCGTTTTTTGCTGGAGGACATGGAAATTGTTGATCAGTTCTTTCGCTTAAACAGTGGGATTCATGGCACAATTATGCAAAACTTTCAGTAGATAGGTAATGGCGCAATGTAAAAATATAAAACTATTTCGTTTGCCTTATTAAACACATCAGATTCAAATCTTGAAACCAAAGAGTAGCCGGAGCTCCTATGGCTTATTGACTGGAGCTACGCTTATGCGTAGATCACATATATTAGTCGGTATGGTACATACCCTAAAATAAATATGAAAAAATGTGCAATTTATTTAACAAAAACAGTATTTTTGGAACTATATTTTAAGAAAGTGAAACAGAAAAGTGTAACTACTTTCAAAAAATTATTGATTTCATTAAAAAAAAATACTTTTGTATTCCATATAAAATTAGAATATAGAATACGAATGAAATTCCTCTCTCCTTGCCTCATCTTAAATGCGCCTATGTGGGATTCGCACCTTTCTGCGTCAATGTATTATCTTCATATATTTCCAGGACATCGGCCAGATGCTCATTGTCACGGGGTTTCTTAAATTGCCGCTTCTTGTTGGTAACTTTCTTGCGTTTGGGCACCGGTTTCTTAGGTCCATGATCCTGCATTGAGCGTATGCCTATAGAGGAAATCACAATCAGTCGTACCTGTGCACACACGCGCAATTTGACCTATGCACCCACCTTGTTTTTCCAGGTACTCATCAATCTTGGCGTCGTCCATGGCATCCACTGTCGCCGATCGCCACAGCTTTTGAAACTCTTCGTCGACCTGCATACATACATACATTTAGCGGAAATCTTTTCTCGCATCCAGGTACAAACCGTGAAATTCGCAGTTCTATCATTGTAGAATAGAATCTTCTTTTTGTCAATGGGACGCACAATGAATATTATTTCAGAGGCGCGATTTTTCAAGACTTTCTCACAGTGCGGCAACGATTCCTGCACATCATCAAGTAGCACTCCCCCCAGGCCCTTGAGATCGTGCTGCTTCAGTAGACGCAGGAGACTCTTGCCGTCCTTAATCTTGTACACCGGCTTAAAGCTGAAGCGCATACCATCCGGAGTAACCTCGATTTTTGGATTGTTGATGAGTGCCTCCGACGCCAGCCACTGCAAATATATAAATTCCAAAGTAAAATCCAATGATGAACGCCGCACTCGCAGTACGTTATACATTTTTAACGGATTGACCAATGTCCAACTGGTTGGTTTCGTCCAAAATTTCGTCAATGTTTAGAGGATGATCGTCACCATCCTGATGACGCGTGCGCATATGCTTCACAATCTTAGCCAACACACCAAAACGGTACTGCGAGCTGCCAGACATGGTTTTGTATCTGAAAGCAAGCTCTTGTTAAGCACAGATATCACGGATCATGTGCGACAGCTTACGTGTTGGCATCCAGTTTGGGGGCACTTGGGGGCCGCATCTTCTTTTTTGCGTCATCTTTGGGCGGTGCAGGCATAGACTCGGCCTTTGGCTTTTTCTCAACACTGTTTCGCAGCCAGACGAGAACCGACATTAGAGACAACCCAGAGCAATGCAAACTATAAACTTACGTGGGAGTGGCCATTGCGCGTTTCTTGAACGCTTCGCGCTCGCGCAGCAGTGCTGGATCCATTTTTTCGGTTTCTTGTTTATAATTTGCGAATTATTAGGTGAAGAATTATTTATTTGCAGCAGCCCAAAACGTATTTGCTTACTAAACAAATGAAACAGCTGTTATGCTTCTTCTTCTTTAGTAGAGCTATGCACAATTGTTAGTGCTATCGATATGTGTTTTGCCATAAAGCTGGAGCAGAACTATGAACAGAGTAACGATTTTCTCAAAATCGAATGCCTGTGGGTTCCTAAAGCATCAAGGCCACAATTAAAGGCGAATACCTTTTCGTTTGCATTGGCAATAGAGCAACCACGATGTGAGTTTGAGCCGTAGATTTCACTCCACCAACAAAACTTGCGCTGAACAAGGCGATGAATCTGCCTACTCGTATGTATGTAATATACTCGTATGTGTGTACTCGTATATGTGTATATAAGGCACATGGATCGAGGATCATCAGTGTCACGACGTAGGAACTAGTTGTGGCCAGTTAAGAAAGCTACCACTTACATGAGGAACAAAAATTAACTGACGGCTTAACTTTTCGACATTGTATACGTATGACTTATAACATATAGTATATACTCATACCCAGATGTGCCGAGCCTACTACATGTAGTATACCTGTTTTTTTCAGAGTACTGTGTTAGCTGAGCTTTAAATTTGCTTTACGATGTGTTGTTTTCTTACAGAACAGGTGTACTACATGTCGTAGACTCAACATATCCGGGCTAAATTCATATTTTACCCGACAGAATCATGCGCTTTGATTAAAATGTCTGAAATTTCCAAAGAACAATTCTGAAATTCTGCTGTAGCAATTTGACCCTCAATAAAACACAGTCTCGTCATGTTCAACTTCTATGGAATATATTGTTCGAACTTTTTAATATTATTGAAATTTCCCATTTGTGCATAACACATACAAAAATACATATGAAGTTCATAATCTCCCATCGTTTACCAGTTTCGTTACAATTTCAAATTTTTTTAATTCCTCGTTAAAATTTAAAGGAGGTTTTACCTAGTCTATCATAATTATTCTGTCATGGTTTAGTTGCAACCGCAGCTACGGCCGCCATTCTAGTGGAATTCGCAAGTTGAGCCTTTCTCAGTCTCAGTCTGAACTCTTACATAGCAGTGTTCATTTTAATACGTACATACATAGCTACACATGTGTAGGAAATATCAATTCAAGTGTTGGAATATAGACACAAAAGCAACAATTTAAATTTGAACAGAGGATATTGCAATGCAAGTACATTCAGATTCACTAGTTCCCATCGGTGCCAATTATGTTCCAGTGTGATTAACAAATTTCATAACTTTCTTTTAATAGTAGATTTACAAAAGTATAAAAATAAAGTGACAAAGCAATTATTCATGAGGAAACATTTCACTTAAAGAAACTTTTGATTTTGCTAGTGTACACCTTCCGAAAGTCGTGTACATATAAATGCAATGGCGTCTCATGTATTGTTGCTGCCGGCTAGGGTGGCTTCGTCACCACGGCGTTTATTTGACCTTTGATTTCGCAGGACTGGGGCTCTGGTCGGCTTCAGGCAAGTCGCTCTCCTTCTTTCGTTTCGCCTTCTCTTTGGGTGCCTTTGCCTTCTTGACCTGCGCCTGTTGCTTGGCTTCGCGCTTGGCCTCGCGCTTCGCACGTAGCTGCTCCGTTATGAAGGAGAATATGAGGTATCCCTGTACGATCATAAGGCCGATAAGCGCGACATAGCCGCGCAGTGCATTCACAGTTGCTACGCCATAGTCCAGCGTTAACACGCCTATTACCACTGTGGCGAAGCGCAGGAATACGAAGGTTACGTTGTTTACAACGCGCGTGCTGGCCAATTTCTCGTCACGGTCGAATACGCCAATAAGCTGGAAGACATGCGAGACAATCTCGCCCAGGTAATGCAGCGTGAGTAGAACGAGCGCAATACGCTGGAAGCTGAAAGAGTATGCCAGGCAGATCACTGAAAAGCCGCTAATGGAGTGGATGATTTTGCTCTGTTGCTCCTCCTTCTTTACTTTTTGGAAGTACAGCTCAGGCAGCATATGCAGGTAGTAAGACATCTGAATGATGAAGAACATTTTGTGCCAGAACGACATTGGATGATTGGGAAAGTCGTCCCACAGCAGAGAAAACTTGCTAAAGTAGCCTTCACGCAGGATGACGTTGGCTCCCAGGACGAACGAGAGTACGTAGAAGACAATCAACTGTCCGGATTCGTTGAACAGGGACAACTTGAACTTGGAAAGGTGCAGCTTCTTCGAGATTTTGTCCAGCACGTACTCCTGAATAATAGCGTGCATAATGATGCAGGTCAGCGTGTAGAAGAAGATGGCGCAATAATCCTTTATGCCCGCCACGTAGGTATACGATTCACCGAGCGGGTTTTCTCGGCTAGGATCCTGGCCACTGACGTTGTGGTGCAACGAGATGAACGCGCTAGCGAACGGCGATGTCGACTCGTCCATCAGTGCGACGACGAAGACCATGGCCACGCAGGAAATAATATCCGCGTGGTTCTGGATCACGAATTCGTGGCTCAAAATCGGAGGATTCTTGCTGCTGGACTTACGTCCCATACCTGGTTTGATGGCCATCCTGCTGGCTAGTGCTATGCAATCAGGCTGGGTCAGGTCCAATCGGTGTTGCTTGTTGGTGTTTCTGTGGTCGTGGCCACTTCTCCGTCAACGCTCGTGTTGGCAACAAACTAACGTCAAAGAGTTTGCTGACGTTGACCGTCGATGGAATTGCAACGAAGTGATTGTTTCGCCAATGTTGCCAGATCTATGAATAGCGCCTTTATTGCGCCACTGGGTTATTTTGATTGTGCAGTCTGGCACGTTACTGATGTCTATTCTAATTAGATGTTGTATTTCGATTCGATAAGATCTATATTATTCATTTGTAAATATTTTGTTTTCCAAATTAATTTGAGAGCGTTGATTCGTTTTCTCATACAAATTAAATATAAACTTCAGGATTAAAACCAGTCGCATTACAATGTAGTAAAAGTGTTCAAGTATTCTGTTTATTATGTCGAAAATGTTTATTATGTACAAATATACATTCAGGCGATACAATTTCACAGGAAATTGGGCCATAAATCTCCAACATGGAAAAACCAATAACGTACTTTAATAACCCTGAAAGAAACAATTGCAAAGACTGTAGATTTTTACCACAGAAAATTATAATATACATACATATATCTGCTGTATTAACATTCCTCTCGTTAAGTCCTGTGGTTTGGATGTTACATATGTATGTATGTTTATGAAGATGATCATGGCAAGCAAATTAGAAAGCCAGGTAGCGATGCCTGAACCCTGTTATAATTAGGCGTTCAGTTCTACCACAGGGTTGCACTACTGTAGGGTTACCGTTATCTTGCAGCAACTTTCGAATTTAACATTTCGCTGTAGTCAACTTCTCAATAAAACATGTATGTGCTTATTGTAATTTAAGGAGTTTATTTTTTGAAATTTTTACTTGATGCTATATTCAGGGTCAATTGTTCGGGTACATATGTATATTTTAACAATCACACTTCTATTGAGCAATCCATCTGCAGAGCCTCAGTTCTGCGCTATTCGCGGCAACGAGTCGTGCATGGCTAAATGTTTCCAAACACATTTCAAACACTTGTACAGTGAGCTCCATCTACTGTTCGTACTAACTAAACTGGAACCACCGTGCCAAGCATTAGGATGCGGAAAGTCTCGGATGTCGCGCTTTAAATTCTCCAAAACTTGCAAATTATAAGCCCTGATCCAATGTTTAAAAATGTTACGATATTTCACTAAATATTCCTGAAGGGAGGGTCCGTTTGCAGGTTGAATGCTCCAGGTGCTCTCCTTAACAATAGGGTTTTTCGTTTTTTCGGAGCACGATTGGCAACCAACAGAGCCCTCGCCAACAAGCGCTAACGCATTAAAATCGGGCACGAAGCGAATGCCGGTTGCACACCCATAGTTCACAATACCGACTACAACGTCGCATGTATAAACTGTTGGCGGTATATACCTGTGCAGACCACTCATTTTCGAGTGTGATTTATTCTCGAGCGGAAAGCTTAGTTTGTCAGTTATAAAGCCGTCTAAGGCATTCAGTTGCACCATATCGTCTGCAACATTCAAACGTAAGTGAGTCACTCAACGCAACGCTAATTGATTTCACTCACTCTGGTTTATCTTCCTCAACTCGACACATACGACATTTCTGGATGTGTCCAACAGGTTGCCGCTGCAAAGGGTTTTCGATCCATCGGCCATAGCTTCCTTTCTCACAATCTGCAGCGCACTCCTGATGTTATCGTACAAAATCAACTGAGACAATGTCTCGAAGTCACGCCGGGCGCCGAAACAACATCTATTCGCCTTGATTTTTGCTTTTAATACAGAAGAATAATTTTCTAGAGGAACATTCAGCACATGGTTCTCACTTGTACCTGGAGTCAGGTTCATTGTTTCGTTACGCACGCGCCATCCGAGTTCTGCAACCGCTCTGAGCTGATCCTCTCCGAGTTGAAGTGCCTGAACGCTGTCAGTGCTAGCCGCAAGCACCTTCGTAAAGTGTTTGTTTTCCGTTGCCAGTGATATCTGTTTGTTTAGCTTGGGGAGCTGAAAATCAGGGAAGCTGAATATCAATATGCTCGACCTGAACGTGACTACTAGGCTGTGCCCAAAAGTTGAGCGATTTAGTAACCTTTGGACAATGTTCCCAATTCAGCTCGGTTTTCAGGCAATTCTCTGAACGACATAGTTGACCGCATGATGCACTGTAAGTGAGTGCGCTTTGTTCAGTGCTCTCTTCTAGCGATAATTTTTATCCATTTGTATTACAACTACTTACTTCACACCAAATCCTGGTGAAAACAAATTAAGACATATAAGCACCGCATAAACAGCAAACAATTTTCCCATATTGAATTTTGATTCTTTTTTCCAAAATATATACGAAGTTAAAAAAATGTGTAGATTTATCAAAACATGAAGCTATTTTTGTGACATAAAAATCACTTCATTGCTTATTGTGCCCATAGTACTTAGAGCTTTCATTTATTATCCATGATACAAAAATCCAATGTTAGGTGTATTATACAATAATTGGGCCTAGTACTGAGAACTGGCTCTTTGTCGATAGGTGACTAGGTGACTCGCCAACAATGAATTGTGAACATTGTAAGGCGATGAAGGTTAGTCAAACTAAAGGAGTTGCACCTTAACAATTGATTGCTATTCAATATGCAACATAATTTAGTTGTTGGAAAAATGCATTTCTTAATGCGACTGTATAATAAATACATAAATAAACGACTCTGTAGTTTGGGTTTTTGTAGTTTGTGTTTTATTTGGGTAAAATTGTCGGTGCTTCACAATAATCTCTATTATTGTTGTTTTTGTTTTAATGTTATTGACGTTTATACCACACTTTGTGGTATTATCAATTTTTCCTCTTGAATAAAATGAAATGCTATATCCTCTAGCCATATCTATCCCACATAAAAATATATGTATGTACGTTCTATCGGGGATATTGCGTGATTGAATAATTACGGCTGTGAATACCAGAATCAAACAATATGGGTAGAAGGAAGTCTTATACGTATGTATAGGTGTTATGGTTATAAGTAGTTTAGTTATAGTTAAGGTTGTTTATGTTATGGTTATGGTAAATAATTGTAAAGTAAGGTAGTAAATGTTAATTCGGTTGCATCGTGAGCGTTCATTTTCGTCCTCTGGGTTCTCGTTCTGGTTCGCGTTCGGTTTGGGGTCCTGGTACTGGTTCGCGTTCGGTTTCGAACTTTCGATTCTTTCGTTTTACTTGTAAATACATAGAATACTTTCTCCGCACTAATCAATCTCAATTCGTTTTTGTGTACTGTAGTAGTTGGTTGTGGTTGCTTGTTGCTGCGTCTCCGTTTGCGTTTGCTCCGTTAGATTGGTCTCTGTCCATTCTCTAAATGACTTGATTCATGGTGTGTGACAGTGGACAGTGGCTGTAACGGTTACTGTTACTATTACTGTGAGGGTCCGAGTCGGTTGAATTTCTTTTGACATTTTCACATTTCGCATTCTGTCTGCTATGCACGAGTTTGCACTGTTCTTAAAGTACTTATGGGGCGTGTTCTTTCCGTTTCCGTTCTCGTTACTGTTTCCTGCGGTCAGTAAGTTTCATTTGTTTTTTTTTTTTTGTTTCTTTTATTTTTCAATTTAGTAATGGAACGTAATTGTTATGGTTTAAATTTGGGTTTTCTTTTTATGTTTATGTCTGCGAAAATAGAAAAATAAAGACACTCTCATTATGCTGCAATAAAACTGAATGATTAGTTGTAATTCTATTGTACATGGACAAGGGGCATAGGTGTTAGGTATATGTAAGAAAGCGGGAGCTACGCGTTTGTTGTTCGATATTTATTTAGTGGTGTAACGAATAAAGGGAAAACGAATCTCAACTTTGATCTACTTACCCGCACTGAGCATTTCAACGGATTGCGCATACCTTATGATTATTTATAGTACAAACTCAAATAATAATTGCATTAGCTTACGTTTAATTTCGGCGAAGACGTTTGCGGCCATTGTCATCTCCGTCGCCGTTTCCACGCTCCTCAGCCTCCATAACCTGAAACAAAATAAAAAGCCCACACAGCATTAGGACATTAAGCTGCCAGCAGGACCGCAGTGCAAATAAGTACCTTAATTTTGGTGCCGCATATTTCGGCTCCGTTCAGCGTCTGAATGGCCTTTTGTGCGCTGTCTCTGTCAGCGTATTTCACGTAACCACAGTTCTTGTTCGGTAGCAAGTAAACATCAATGAGTCCCTTCCAGCACGAGAAGACATTCTTCAATATCGACTGCGGCAAATTCTGCAAATAAAACCAAAAGGACAATGTAAATGTGACGTCGTTATCTTACAGCTACATGAACTTACAGCGGCCAGCACGATAAATAGTCGTTGGGCAACTTGCGTATCGGCTGACGCCAAGGGCTGTGCGGGTGGCAAGGGAACATTACATATTGAGTCCTTCTTGGTGCGCTCTGCAATTTTAAATTCACGTTACTATTAATATTACTTGATCTTACCGCAGTATTTCACAACTTACTATCAATGAAAGATGTATCCATGCGTGCCGAACTCATACCGGCCACCTTCACAATAATACGCTCGCCCATCGGATACTCCAAACCATGCAATTTATCCCTACAAATATAACCAAATAGTGGAAGGTTAGCGTACTGCAAATTCGCAATTCACACAATATTTTACATATTTGTCGAACATCACAATAACAATTCACTCACTTGGCGTAAATCGCCGCCTCTGGGTTGTCATACACAACGATAGCTTCATTAGTGCGAGGTCCATCTGTTGAAATTAATGTTAGTAAGGGTGGCAATAAAGTTTATTGAGGCACACTTACATTCGCGCGTTATTTGACAATAATCCAGACCAGGTATTATGTCAAAGAGCCGCCACAGCTGATCCTGGTTCACGCAGTTGCTGGCAACCACCTCCAAGCACGTGGGCTGCGGCACCGGCACATTTTGCATTCGAAGAAATGCCGCCATATCGCTATTGAATGAGCAGTTCCAGTCACTATTATATGTGCCGTTGTAATTGCTGGTGCCGCCAGTCCCGCTGCCACTACCACCGCTACGACTGGCGCCCGTCAGTGGATTTTCATCGCTAGGACGTCCGTACTGGTCGCGCTGCGTGCGCGTCGAGCCCTTCGGCTCAGCGAAAACCGCCTTGTACTTGGACGGGCAGTTCTCGAATGCCACTGCCGCATAATAAAACCTAGCCAAGCAAGCATTGACCTAAAGTTCCAAAATAAACTTCACACTCTCCCGTCCTACTTACTTGGTGAAGCGGACATATCCAAAGCCTTTTGGCTGTCCATTCGACTTGTCTTTAACTATTGTCACATTTTCCACCTCACCCCACTGTGAAAACTCCTCACGAATCTCTTCCTCTGTGGCCTGCTTGGAGATTACTATAAAGAGACGCACATACTTTTCGTGCTCGTTGTCTGATTTGTTTGAACCCTGATTACGGCTGCAAGTACAAAGAAACTCTTACAATCTGTCCACCAATCCCGCAGTGCCACGCCACCAAACACTTACTTTGCAGCCACCAGCACCTTGAGCGTCCGATCCATCTTGCCGATAGTTTTGCCATTCATCTCTTCCTGTGCCTTGGCCGCATCCGACGTTTTGGCAAATTTCACATAAGCGATTCCTTTGTTCTCCTGTGAGTGTTTGTCCTTCACCACCCAGATGTCCTCGATCTCGCCAAATTGTGAAAATGCATCTCGAAAGTCTTCCTCCGTGTGCGCTTTGTTGCAAATTATGAAGAGACGCGACATAGGCGGGTCATCGTCATTGGAGTAATCTCTGCCTCCGCCGCCACGACCACTTTCGCGGTGGCCATCGCGTGATTGTGAACGATAGTCTGACATAATTTCTAGTCTTTTTTACAATTTATTGACAAAGCTGCAAAATTTTTAAGATTATTCCCACAGTTCTCCGTGGATCGTCAAACTTATCCAACGCGTTTCGAAAGAAAATGGCGAAGTCAGAATTTATGTACATAGACGACGAAGATGCATAGATAACTGTTATCGATTGCTGATAGTGCTACCAGATGAACACACTGTCGTCGTTTGGATGTTTCTAAACTATTCAAAAACACGTCGTAGTTACTATTTAAAAAAATAAGTAAGTAAATCGATATGTAAATATGTCAAGTACAGGGGCGAAAGGAAATATAAAAAGAAGATGTTTATATTTTGGTGTAAGAAAGGGTATGAACTTTAAAAGCTTTTGTTTTTTTTTTAAAAAAAGTCAATTCATTTTGTTTATCTACATTTTGCCATATAAGAAAAAAAGATTAATTAAATAACATATTAAGGAATGGCGATTTTTTTAATAAAAAATTAAGAATTTCTGCTGTTTATTTTATAAAACAATTCTTTGCCTTTACGCGATAACACAATCGTTAGAAGTTTTAAAACATAAGCGGCAATTTGTTAATTTTAACAATTTTCACCACTGATTTCTCACTCACATAATTTTCAAACGAGGCAGCGGGAAGATCCCTATTAATGCGAAATAAAATTACTACAAAAAACTAACATTTCGATGAGAAACAAACATCTGCTTTTAAGCCCCACCTAACACCATCACATACATACATAAGCGAATTCAAAATATTAAATAAACAATTTATGACATTTATATAAACATTTTTGCAACTTTGGAAATGAAATTATTATATTTTTTATTGACTTTCGGTATATATTAGGTATGGCGGTTATGTGTAATCGGAGAGAGGAACACTGGAGATACAGTAGTAGAATACGGTAAAAGTCACCGCTGCTAACTAAGGTCGGCAACACTGCTGAAAACAAAATTTGTATTTTTATTTTGTGCTGGCACACGTGCGACTTTGCTGAGTTTTATTTGTCAATTGTAAAAGAAAGAAACAACTGAACTATGGTACGTAAAATACAAAAGAAAAAGAAGCCACAGCAACTGGAGATTGTGCCTTTGGATGAAAATCCACCGTTGCCGCCGCAGAGAGCCTCTGACGAAGTCGTTCCAAAACGCGTGAGTACATACCACTCTCATTCAATTAGTCGTTCGCCAAGTACTAAAAATTCCCTAACTTGCGATTGGCAATATAGGAAAAGTGGATAAACAAGCAGCGTGTGCTGGTGTTTGCAGCGCGTGGGATCAGTCACCGAGATCGCCACCTTATGCGGGATATCAAAACGTTGATGCCACATCACCGGGCCGAGAGCAAAATGGAGCGCTCCAAGACGCTGTCTGTGGTAAATGACATGTGCGAGATGAAGCATTGCAACAAGTCGATTTTGTTTGAGGGACGTCGTAAACGCGATTTGTATATGTGGCTGGCAAATGTGCCTGCGGGGCCTTCGGCCAAATTCCTAGTGGAGAATGTTCACACTATGGCCGAGTTGAAGTTGACGGGAAACTGTCTGCGCGGCTCACGTCCATTGCTGTCCTTCGATTCGAAATTCGAAGAAGTGCCACACTTGAAACTGCTGAAAGAGGTGTTAACGCAGACATTTGCCGTACCCAATCAGCATCCCAAGAGTCAGCCGTTTATTGACCACGTTTATACTTTCACATACTTGGATAATCGAATATGGTTTAGAAATTTCCAAATTCTGTCCGAAGACGGTGGTTTGGCGGAAGTGGGGCCACGGTTTGTCATGAATCCAGTGAAGATCTTTGAGGGTTCGTTTACGGGAAATGCTATCTGGGAGAACCCCGACTATGTGAGTCCATCGCGACAACGACAAATGTTGAAAAAGGTGGCCAAGGATAAGTACGTTAACCGTGTTGAACAGAGGGTGCAACAAGAAGCCAATAGACCGCAAAACGCCTACGAGGGCATTGAATATGAAGAGCTTTTCGACAATGCCGACGCTATTACTACAGCGCAGCTGCTGGCAGGTAAACTTAAAATTTTTTACATCTCAAAACAAAATAACTTACAATTGGTATTTTGTGTACGTAGTTTTGTTGCCCTCTGCAATAGATGTGAAGCACGTAATACGTGCGCCAATAACTAATTAATACTGAAACTGATTGAGACTATTTTTCATTGAATTTTGCAGAAAAATCCAAAAAGAAATCAGAGGAACCTGTAAAAACGAAATCTGCCAAAACTGCGCTAACAAAGAAAATCAAAGAAAAACAGTTAAAGGCGGCCGCGGCGGTAATTGCAAAGAAGAAATCTAAGGTCAAGCATTAACTTTAAAAACTTAACTTTTGCTTTCTTTCATACGAGTAATAAAGTTGTGTAAACATACGCATTGAACATGATTTGTACATTATTGATTTCACATAATGTTGGTATAAAAGTTGTGCTTAAATAGCTTGTGTCTTTACATTCCAAGTATTTAACAATGAGATGAATACTTTAGAATATCCAAAAATTGTTTCTGTTTGTATACATTACGAGAATAAATTATACCTTAATTATAATTGTAAACACTTAGGAATACCAAAGGCTTCAACCACTGCCAACTGCTTCAACTATATGGAGAGAAACAAGCAACGACCATTTATTCACCAGCACTATCGCTGGTGAATTTTGAATTGCCGCGCTTATCCCATCGGTAAATTTTTATTTTCTCAACGTTGGCAATACTTTTATTGGAGTTCTGTCAAATTTTGACGCATATCGTAAGATTAGTATTCGATTGGCTCCTACAAAGTAAATCCTAAGTAACGCGACTCTTTGACAACCAGACGTCGATTCTGTATGACAACAACTGTCAAATTGTTGTTGTTCACTTGTAAAAATGACTTGGTGAATACGTACAGAATGTGGCAGTACTGCGTGCACATGAAAATTACTGAAGAAACTGCGATTTTCATGAATTTTACAAATGTAATTTAACACGATTTTACATAAGAAGCGCTGATATTTTATATTGCTGTCACCAGGGAAAAGAAAGTTAAACGAAATTCTCATAAATTAGTTGATTTTCAGCAAAAGTTATGAACAAATTTTAAATTATTTTGTGCCGCTTCAAAAACAACTCTGCCAGGGCATATATATTCACCACAAATAATTGTTGGCTGAAATTTGAAATTTAATTTAAAATTCTGCTTAGAACTGGAATTGGTAGCTGATGAAATAATTTAAACAATAATTTAAAATAAATAATAGGTTATTTCATCATAGAATTGGTATAAATGGCATAATGACATAAATGACAAGACTCAGCGAGCTGACATGAAAGTGATAATTCAATTTAGATATCATACATGACTGCAAACGATGTGGCACTGAACCATTGGCAGGCAACGCTGCAATCACTGCCTTTTTGGCCAGTTTGCAAATTTTCCTTGATTTTGCGCGACTTTCCGTGAAATTTTTTTTATAAACAAATGAGGTTATGTGCGCACCGTGGTGAACAATTACACACTGTGTGGTGAAAGTGGTACAATTATTATAAGACAGGGTTGCCATTTTTGCTATCAATGGTGAATATAGAAATGTATTTAAATGGGAAATGTTTGTAATGGTTATGATTTCATTTAAATTATTTCAGTCAATGCAGTCGCTTCAAAGATACTGAATAATGAATAGAAAAATGTTCTCCTGAACACATTAATCATTTTTTGATTAAATCATCGTGTCGTGCGTTTGTGTTGCCAATAAAAATGAATAAAAACATATTTTTAATAATTATTATGATTTATAAAGATGCACAACATTACTATTACGTAAAAGTTTTGAGGTAATTTATCAAAAGAAACTTTGTTCTGGGCTTTTTCACTTGTACAAGAAGAAAATTACATTAATATTGATTCGGAAAGTTTATTGTTTTCATTATAAAATTATTTGTACGCAGGCAAAATCGAAATTAGTATTCAAATGTTCTCTATTTTAGTGAATTATGATAACAACTATTGTATTTTTACAGTAATTGCCCAGTTATCTTAAGATATTTAATCTTTCAAACATTTCTTTAATACTTGATTGACAAAGCAAGCAAAGAAAAATAGCATAAAATTCGCTACCTAAACCAACAGAAAATGGCGTTGGGGTAACACTACCACATTCTGTACTGTGCGGCAATACTGCCACATTCTGTACCAAAAACAGCTCGAAAAAAGAGTGGCGCTACTTAGGATATACATACTGTAACGATAAGACAGTCTGTCGCTGTGCAAAGCAACCCTGTCGCTACGCGCCGTGCCATAATTCAACCCGGCAATGATGACCGCGATAATGGAAACTTTTAGTCCAACCTGGCGATGTTGGCCGCGATAATGGGAACTTTTAGTCCAACCTGGCAATGATGGTCGCGATCATCATGGAAACCTTTAGTCCACTCTGGGTGCGGCGCAGCGAGTCAGTCTGATTTTGACTAGTGAAGGTGCCACACGGAGTAATTGAGCAAATACTTAAGTGTGAGGACAGTGAAGTGTAAATCTGCGAAATAAAGTGATTGTTGGTTTATTTTATTGACTGCGTTTGAGAAACTAAGTGTGTTTTATTTTCAAATTACGCAATCCAGAGATACGTACTAGCCCACTAGAACTAGCATTCGTAACAATACTTTGATTTCTATAATGGATGAAAAACTAGAACAACGCGCGTACCTTCAAATTTGTGTTAAAAATGAAATTTCGTGTGCCGATTCTTTCAAAATGCTACAAAGGGAGTATGGTGAAGCGTGTATGTCAAGAACACGAGCATACGACTGGTATAAAAGGTTCAAAGGCGGCCGCGAGAACCTAGAGAACGATGAGATCCCTGGACGGCCAACAACGTCTGTTAACGAAAAAAACATCGAATCGGCGATGCAAATCGTGTTGGAAAATCCTTGTGTATCGATTAGAGAGATTGCTAAGTTGTTGGGCATCTCATTTGGATCAGCCGAACACATTTTAACTAAAGTTTTGGGCATGAAACGCGTCGCTTCTCGGCTGGTGCCGAGAATAGAGAATGGACCGCAAAACGCCTACGAGGGCATTGAGAACGCCGACGCTATTAGTACAGCGCAGTTGCTGGCAGGTAAACTTAAAATTTTTTACATCTCAAAACAATACAACTTACAAGTAAGCGGTTTGGTATTTTGTGTACGTAGTTTTGTTGCCCTCTGCAATAGGTGTGAAGCACGTAACACGTGCGCCAATAACTAATTAATACTGAAACTGATTGAGACTACTTTTCATTTAATTTTGCAGAAAAATCCAAAATGAAATCAGAGGAACCTGTAAAAAAGAAATCTGCCAAAACTGCGCTAACAAAGAAAACCAAAGAAAAACAGTCAAAGGCGGCCGCTGCGGTAATTGCAAAGAAGAAATCTAAGGCCAAGCATTAACTTTAAAACAACAAACAATCCGACGCCTTCATACGATTCATTTAAATTGCTTTCTTTCATACGAGTAATAAAGTTTTGTAAACATACGCATTGAACATGATTTGTACGTTATTGATTTCACATAATGTTGGTATAAAAGTTGTGCTTAAATAGCTTGTGTCTTTACATTCCATGATTTAACAATGAGATGAATACTTTGGAATAGCCAAAAATTGTTTCTGTTTGTATACATTACGAGAATAAATTATAGCTTAATTATAATTGTAAACACTAAGGAATACCAAAGGCTTCAACCACTGCCAACTGCTTCAGCTAATTCGACAAAAAAAAGCAGCGTTGATATATATGGAGAGAAACAAGCAACGACCATTTAGTCACCAGCACTATCGCTGTTGGGTGGTGGCAGTCTAGTCATGCTGAATGGCTGCTTGTTAATTGGCATCATTTCCACCACCTGTATGGGCGGCTCTTCGCCGGGCTGCAGTGGCTCCTCACCGACCAATTTCGCCAAGTTGCTTTGAGCCCAGCGTCCCGCTCGTCCGTTAATAGTTTTGTCTTCGCAAACGCACAAGAAAAGCGTATCCACTACCATCTGTGAATTTCAACATTCAAAATCTCCGTATTGGTTACAACTTAATAGTGAATACCTCGAACAGCGAAAGCACAATGTGTGCAATAAAGAAGGAGAAAATGATTATCAGAATCACGGGCGCCATGTAAAAGTTCAAGCCAGGTCGCTCCTTCAACATTAATATGCCAATTAGCCCTGACAGCGCTGCCACCAGCAGTTTGCCCAGAAAGAGTATAAAGTCGCCAATGCTGTTGATAGTTGCTACTTGAAGAACGTTGGTTGCCATTGCGTTCCAAGCCTGCAAAAGGAGGAAACTTCATTCTTTAGCGCTATTCAAATGTTTGTTACAATGTTCCTTACAATGCCAGCAGCTGGACAGAAGTTGATCGATTCGATGGCCACCACAGTGTAGGCGTTGTGGTTCAGAAATCGTATGAACTTCTCGAGGAGCCAGAAGAAACAAATGCAGCATTTCAAGCAGCAGACAGCACACTCCGAGCCTTTGTCTTCGCCCTTCTTCAGCCTAAAGGACAAGCAAGGCTTCGTTTCATATCTAGATTCGGACATTAAGTGAAAAGTTGCGCACTCACTTGGCGTAGAGGTACGTTAATATCAAGCGCGGTATTTTAAATATCGTTATTATGAATGATCCCTTCGCCACCGTGCCAAGGTGGTATTTTATCAGCTTGCCAATAGCGTAAATGGTGGGTGTGCCTGTCGGCTTCTTAAAGTACCAGAAGGCAACGGCAGCGGCTAGCGCAAACTGCTGGCATGCGAAGATGAATTCCACCGACCAGATTAGACCGACCACATAGATCCAGAGCATACTGCGTATGGCTTTGGCCTCGGTGTATTCAACGCGCAGTATAGCTACATACAAAATACTGAAAACCGACATTTATCAACGAATTTCAATGCTCAACTCACTTTTCAGGCCCGTCGCAGTGTTGTTGGGCGCAATGAATGCTGTCGTTGCTGGGGTGCTTAAAGGGATTAGCTGGTGGGCTGCGGTGTTGTCAAACGGCGCGATCGGACTCTGGCCGGGCGCACTCGCGGTCACAATGCATATCACGACCACGACCCAAAAAGCCAAAAATAGGGCCAGTACTACGAATGCCAGCATGGGCGCTATCAATAACCCTGGCAAGTTCATCATGCACTCGCCGGCCTCCTCAAACAGCGCCGCCAGACCGGACAATTTATTCTTCAAAAAGTAAATGATTACCATCAGCACTATCTAAAATTGTAGGGCAGACAAAAATTGATTTTTAGTCAAGCTGACACAACACACAATACAAGGAATGCAACTTCGGAATTACCATCGAAATAGTGGCTAATATGGCCAGCGTAAACACGGCCTGTTCGTTGCGTATGAATTCCTCCAGCATTGAATATTGTGCGTTCACACCTGACTTGTGGCGTATGCTGTAGTAAGCGTACCACAGAGCTACAGTCAGGCCAATGCTGGCCACTATCACCAGCACACAGATCAGCCAGGAGACAATGCGTGTCATCCAGTGCATCAGCGTCACAAGAGCAATAGAAATCACTGCAACGAAAACCAATAACAGATGTTAATAAAAACACAAAGATGGTGAGATACTGTTGATACGTACATAGGGCAATGCCGCAGATGATTGCAATTATGTGCCACGTCGAGTAGATGTCGCCCAGAAATTGCTGTCCCACATCCCACGAGTTGAGCACTTTGTAGATTTCCTTTGTTGGTGCATTTTTTCCTTTGGGCATACAGCGATGCAGCACTGGCGAACTACGAATATTAAATTGAATTAGCGCAAATTAAGCAAAAATTCCAGAAAACCACTATCAATATTTATACGAACCCTTCATAGATGGGGAAGGTGGGACAAGGCCCCAGATGATCAAAGTACTGATCCGCATTAGCGTTGACGATTAAATTCATATCGAAATCGTAACGACAGAACTTGGTCTGCGTGTCCGCGTAGTATTTAAAGAGTTCATTGCGATTTAATATTGTCTTCTGGGGACACTCCTTAACGCATATCTTAATGGCCTGCCGCGGCTTCTTGAGGTCGAAATAGAAGAGCTCGGGCTTATCGATGGTATTCATGCCCGAGAGTGGGTGGTTGGCGTACTTTTCGTTGCGCTTAACACCGCAGGTGTTGCCGAATGAATCATAGCCGTTGATGATGCGCAGCGGATTGCCGTAAACAAATGAAAATATAGCAATGACAATCTGCAGAAAAATAAATGAATGCAGCTAAATTAACAACTTCGAAATTATGTTAATTGAAGTAAGTCATTTTCCAGTATCTATGATTTATACAAAGTAATAACACATTTATAAGCATGCATAAGTCGATTCCACTTTTGAAAAGCATTATTTGAAATAATTACAGACATATGTATTTCCTGCGTACAGATTCTGTTGAAATCTACAATATGTCTACAGGGTATTGTGAATAAATCAAATTTGTTGGTTGGTTATTTATTTTATGTTCAACCGGGTATTTGGAATGAAATCCACCACGAAAGGCATGGCAGGCAGAAATTCATTATTTTTGCGTTAATGTGTCATAATTATTATGAGGTTATGAGTAATCGTAATAGGGGTAATATATGAATATGAAAGATTACTTACTAACGCTAACGCTACAATGTTACATTAAATCTTCCTAGTTCTGAATACAAATAGCAACAACAAAAAAAACCTGCCCAATCAGAGTTTGCCGTTGAACAGGAACACCCCATATAAATATGCCATATTAAAATACTAATAAACCCATTAAGCAAAGCGAATTAATTGCACTTACATTTAATGACCGTCATGAACGTATACGCCGATTGATTTCATACGCTAAATTCCGATTGCTCAAGCGAAGGACATTCAGAAGAGACAATATGCATTTAAATTAGAAGGTGTATGCTGGAGTACACAAATAATGACTGACAATGCACCCATCCTTGACGGCCACACCCGCACTACACTCCCTGACTGTTGTAAAAGGATTATACAAACATGATTTCGTGACTGCGAGAGATAAACACAGTCACGTCACATTTAAACGTACATGGGTACACATACTGTAATGTTATGTATGTTCATCCAGGTCCCCCCAGGGACGTTAGCCTAAATCTTGATAGATGAGTAAATCGGCAAATCTAGCAGTATGTCATATAAATGTGGGCAATGTATCTACATACGTATTCCGAGTGGGTGGCGTCTTCGCATTGTTTACTTATTATGTGCTCAATATGTGTGCATGTGTGCTTACTTAATAGAAAATGCGAGTGGCGAATATGCAATGTCTCCCCCGACGCCGCACACATTTCCGTCAGCTACCACAGCAGCTAAGCAAAAGCCATAAAAAGCAGAAGCAAATTCAAAGCAACAATGACGCCATCATCGGCGGTGTGGGCAAAGCCAAAATACGAAGGCGGTGGCAGCGGTCTTACGTTCAAACGTATAACTTATGTGTGGCATAGCTGCAGTGTCTCAACCCCAGCACTTTCACTTTTTCCACATATGCGCTCTGTCTAGCTGCATTCTCCAAGCCTTAACAATAACGTTACCATTCATGCAAATTCGCAACTTACCAGAAAAAGCCAGAATATTATGTAGATGGCCAGCCAAACGGGATCTGTGCAGGTGCGATATTTCGGCCGGTTCATCTGCGGTTCGTCACCGTCCTTGCTTTCAGCGCAACCCATTTTGTTCGTGTGCTTTTCCCTACTGCGCTCGAGTCACTATTTACTCTACTTTGCGCTCGGCCACAGTGAATTGAGATGTTTATAATGCTGTCGCTAATTAAAAAATAAATATCTCCTAGCCTGAAATAAACAAGTGAAAACTACGCGAGAAATGAGCGCCGAGCAACCAGCTGATGTGGTGAGTAGAATTTGAATATATCTTATAAGCTTCATCAAAGCTTCCCAGTAAGACAAAGGAGAATGCATGGGTAGTATTAGCGATAAACTGGCGGATTAGATCCTATTGGTATAGTAAAAAAGTCCGTTTTTTCTGTTTATTTCCATAACAATAATTTAGTAGTGGTGTATTAATAAAATGTTTATTTAATACATGCAGCATTTAAGAATATATATATATTTTCGTGAGGAACCGCACATGAAGAATGCAAGGAAAGCTGACGACAACAAATATAACTGTATTGAAGCTCTATCTTAACGAGAAGTTTGTTTCAGTAATTGATTTTTGTGTCCCATCTTTAAGTAAAAATTGTTGAAATATACTTTTCGCCAGTAAGTAATTATTGCATTGATCCGACAATCCTACAAACGAAAAACAATCATATCAGACATGGTATTTTTTTGTATCATGATGATCAGGTGTGTCGTTCACAACGCTCACAGTTTAGAGTTATTCAATACCCACCATATTCAAACTGGTGGCATCTTCAAGGAAGAATTGTCATTGTGAACACAAATTTATTTCAACCCTGTACATCGCATTGGCAAGCAGCCGCGTCATTCAAATGTCAAACCACTTTCAAAATAACTGATAGGTACGGAGAAGGATATTCAAGCAATTCGTGTGCGGCGAAAGAAACCCAAAAAGTTCCAATTTGATGCGCAGAAAAAGTGCACGAATAGTGCAAATTTTGTAACCAGTAAATCAACAATGAAGTCAACGTAAGTATAAACCAGATAAATGTTGTTTCGCAAAAAAATTTAAAGTAACTGTTCTTTACAGTGCTCGTACGCCATTGCGTCCGAAGACTCCACGTTGCCAGCTGCAGCAGCAGCAGTCGGCTCGAAAGTCGGATAATGCGGCAAACAAAGTGCACGACCCAGTCCAGGTGTTCTGCCGAGTGCGGCCACTGCAGTCGGACGCAGATCTTTCATGCGTGCGCGTTAAGAATGCTACCACTGTGGTGCTAACGCCACCTGAGCAGGCACTGCAGTACAAACAGGGCACTCAACGAGAGACACAGTACATTTTCAAGCATGTATTCGAGCCACATGTCTCACAGCGCGATGTATTCGCGGCGGTGGCAAAACCATTGGTGGAGAACTTGGTGCACGGTCGCAATAGTTTGCTGTTCACGTACGGCGTAACCAGCAGTGGCAAAACGTATACTATGACGGGCGATTCGCGCAATCGTGGCGTCATGCCGCGGTGCCTGGATGTGCTGTTTCGCACCATTTCCGATTATCAGGCCAAGAAGTTCGTCTTCAAGCCTGATCGGCTAAATGGTTTTGAGATTCTGTCGGAAGCTGACGCGCTGCTGGAGCGACAGGCTGAGATGAATCGACGCTTTGCCGCAGGTGACCGCGGCGCGCTGCGACGGAAGGATTCGGATCCGGAGATCGCTTCGCAGGCGTCGTGCGATGTGCCGCCATTACAGGGCCTTGATGAGGATAACATGTACGCTGTGTTCGTCACATATATTGAGATATACAACAACAGCGTGTACGATCTGCTCGAAGAGGACGCACCGCTGAAGTGAGCAGTCAAGTGTTAAGTTGCATTGACGTACTGACTAAACAAATATTGTGTTTTCAGGACTTTGCAGAGCAAAATCATTCGTGCAGATGCCAGCCACAACATGTTTGTGCACGGCGTCACAGAGGTAGAGATTAAGTCGGTTGAAGAGGCCATCCAAGCATTCCAGCTGGGCCAGAAGCGTAAACGCATGGGACACACAGTCCTGAATGCTGAGTCCAGCCGCAGTCACTCGGTGTTTAACATACGGCTGGTGCAAGCACCCACCGACTGTCAGGGCGAACATGTAGTACAGGATAAACGCACAATTACAGTCAGCCAGTTGTCACTGGTGGATTTAGCAGGCAGCGAGCGCTCGTCGCGTACTAAAAACACGGGGGTGCGACTGCGAGAGGCATCCAATATCAACAACTCTCTAATGACGTTGCGTACCTGCTTGGAATACTTGCGTGAAAATCAGCAGTCGCCGGCCGGGACTGCACCCAAGAAGATTCCCTACCGAGACTCGAAGCTGACGCACATGTTCAAAAATTACTTCGACGGCGAGGGACAAGTGTCCATGATTGTGTGTATCAATCCGCGAGCGGAGGACTATGACGAAAATACGGTAAGAGTCAAAAGTATTGAAACATCAATGTTATTGACTTTATAACGATCGTTCATTTACAGCAAGTCATGAAATTTGCCGAAATGACACAGGAAGTGCAAATCGCACGCGCAACGCCCATTAAGCCCGACCTGGGTCTCACTCCTGGCCGCAGGAAGGCCAACAAACTATTCAAGATTGCCGTGAACAATCTGAATGACTTGGGTCATACAGAAGCTAAGCAGCTGGAAGTAGATGTCGGGCTCGTATACTCTCTTGGCCCTGGCTTCCCGGAATATAAGATCGACAGCCCCGAAGCGGAAGCTGCCACACAGGAACTGATGCAGTACCTAATGCAGCGCATAGAAAAGCGCAAAATACTGCGCACTGATCTTGACAACCGCTGTGACAACTTCCGTATGCACTTGATGCAAATGGAGAAGGAGAACTTGTCCCTACGCACTGAACTTGCCTCGTTGAAGTCGGTGTACAAGCAAGAGCACGAACGCATATTGGTACTGGAGAACAAACTGCGCGTGCACGAGAGCTCCATTGACGTGCTGAACAACAAGCTGAGTAATCGCGAACGGCAGATCGACGAACTCACGCGGAAGCTAAGCCAGCATCAGAATTTGCTGAGCCAAAAGGAGCAAGAAAAGGAGAAGCAGAAGAAAAAATATACGTCGAAATTGGCTGTCGAAGTAGACCGGAAGGATCGGGAGCTTGAAATGAAGCTGCGTGCACAGCGCGCCAAAATGCAGGAGAAGGTGCGCATCAGGGACGAGAAGCTGCGCCTTGTCTCCAATATCATCCAGTCCGATGATATTCCCAGTCTTGCGCGCTCACAAAGCTCGGAAAATATATTCAGTGACAAGCAACAGGCCATTGAGCAAGCGCACCATGTGCGCACCGAGTCCGTCCAAGTAAACAGTGCGCGCACGGACGTCTACAGCACACCGCGACATGTGCGAGTAGGTTTTAATGCACCGCATTACTGTCCCCCCAGACTTAAAAATAATTTTTGATTCTGCTCTTTTAGGGGATGGCCGCCGCGAACACGCGACACCGACGCTCACGATCGGCTGGTGAGAAGTGGATCGAGCATCGTGCAGCCAACCCAGTGCCGCTTGGAACTATACTGCAACCGTACCTGAAGAACCGCAAGTCAATCACCAAGCTGACCGATATGAAGGAACTCACCAGCCACAAGGCCACCAAGTACTGCCTCGTTTCGCAGGAGGCAGATACGGATGGAGATGTCGAGACAAAGTTGTATAAGGGGAACGTGATTCCCACTTGTGGGGGTGGCGCTCAAGTGGTATTCGACGACGTGGAATGTCTAAAACAAAAGTCGCCAGTGCCGTCGCCAAATCGTAAACGTCCCAGCAACGGAAATGGCACCGGCACTGTGCTTAGCGGCATTGGCCTAGGCACAGCCTCCGCGATGTCGGCCGGTGTGATGAGTACTTCGACGGCACAGGAATTGGTGTCGCGCTGCAACGTGGGAATCGAAGGCCACAGCAGCAAGCGCTCCAAAATGTGAGCATTAAACCGACGAACTAGCGAACGATGATTGTGCATCACTTTGTATTGGATTTATTTTTTTAGTATTTTAACGGTATTAACGGGCGCCCAACACAGCGCTTTCATAACGACAACGTATTTTGCCACATATATTATTTAGTGTACCTTTTTCTGCTGTATTCGACATTGAACTACTACTACACTATTCAATTACATTTACTCGTCGGTGTAGCATTTTCGTATTTTCGTTGTTCACATTAATATTGAAAATTACAATAAACCATATACACCTCGTTATTCCTCCGCCTACAAGGCTGGTTGCAAATTGCTCAAAACAAAACGTTAATGAATTATACTCGTAAATAATAAAATTGCATTTGTTTAGTGTGCAGATGAATTATTCTTAGTTCTCGTGAGACCTCAATAAAAATGAGATTTAAGTATGGTCGGTGTTATCTGTTCTTTGGTGACGACGTATAGTGCGTAATTGTATTCAATGAAACGTTGTAGAGATGTCTTCAATTTGGACATATTTACGATTGGCTTCACACCGGGGAATCTGTTTGGCAAATTTGTGTTTGCCCTGCTGCCTTTCAGTCAAATTTTTCGAAACATCCATTACATGTCAACAATTGCAAGGCGGCCGCGATTGGTTCGCACCACCAAATTCCCCCCAACAATCGACTGCTATTACTAACGAATCAAAGACCGGCCAGTTTTATTTGTAATCTTTTTACATTCATTGCATTTATTCATCAATTTATTATTACGATTACATATGTATTTCCGTACTTTATATATGCAATTAAGTGGTGTAATTATGTTTATATTTTTTACGGTATAATTACTATACGCAGACTGGCAGACAATCAACCAAGCTACCAACTACACAGCCCATCGTACAATGGGGGCCCCCGAGAGGACCACCTGCTTCCCGCACCCCAGTCGACCACCCAACGAACGGTCTAAGTTCGTTGGGTGGAGTGGGGTGCGGCGTTGCTCTCTTTATTGTAGCGATAGTTGTTGTCGTTGGCGCTGTTGTTGTGCTGTGTTCTTGCTTTTGCTCTGGCTGTTGTTATGCTTAAACTGATACAGTATGTAATAGTATTATTAAAATATAGATTAGTTACTAATAAATCAGTCTATAATTAAAATTTAATCTTTTCAATAATTTTTTTATTTTTCACATAATGTCGCACACATACACGCGCACACAACGCACGCACCTACCACTGCCGTCGTATATGCACTTTGGGCGAGGGCAGCGCGCACATGTGTGCGTGTGGTTGTACGTGTCCATTGCCAATATTACTACAGATTCTATTTCATTGTTTCAGTGCATGCATGCGCTGCAGTTCGCTCGTGGGTGTTTCTGACTGTGTGTGTCTGTGTACAAGTGTGCACTTTAACGGCCGCCACTCCTAGTTCAGGTGATGCGTCTCAGCGTTCTTGCGATTTCTATTTTGTTTAGTTAGCGTTTTATTTGCTTTCCTCTGGTTTGTGGTCATGGCAATTTTTGTGGCAAATTTGTTTTTCTTCTTTTCGATTTAGTTTTTGTTTCTTACTATGTAATTATAAACTCATTTCGTCTGCTTATGCAGATTATTCCCGTTACAATGTATTTTGTATTCATATTTGTGTTGTGTGGTAGCAATTGCATTGTACAGTTGAATGTGATGATTTTCATTGAAACATATTGTTCTAATGAATTCCCACTAAAATTAATAACAAATTGCTTGGGGTGTGTACACAGCTTGAGTGGGGTAGGGTAGAGAAGAATACAAATCTAACGGATACGCCTAAACTGGATTACGCCTGCACGCCTCATAAAAACAATTTTTCATGATTTTCGATTTCCACGATCAAAAATCAATTCATCATAAAAGTAGAAAAACAGAACAAAAACAGATAAACATTATATATATATGTAGATATACGTGCGAATGTGTACGACAGGCGAAACAAATAAGGCGACGCACTAACTGCTCACTGCCCAAAACATACTAGAGAACTTAGTAAAGTGTAATATCCGAATTAAAAACGGTATCCGAATAACGTTTACATAAAAACAATTTGAAATATGTATTTTGAACGTAAACAAATAAAATTAATCTAGGGTTGAACAAAGACGTTCTCTCTTTAAATGGTTTGTTTTTGGGTCCAGTGTAGGACATGCCTGATTTCGTTCACCTATTACAAAAGTAGGCGTTAGACGATACGCTAACGACAAAACTCAACAGAAAAGCTTTTAGAACTAAAGTCAAAGTATAATAGTTGTGGATTTCTGAAGTGAGGAAACGAAAGTCTCATTGCAAAATGCTAACATGTAAACAAAATGTTTTTTATTATAATAATTATAAAGCTTTCATTAAAATGTTATCTCTTCTCTTCAGTGGCTCTCCGTTTCTACGAGTTTCAACAAAAATTATTCACAAATTCAATATTAAAAATTAAACACTAAAAAATAAACAAACTAATTACACTAAATCTATGTGTGTTTGTGTATGCGTGTGTGCGACAGAGAGAAAGGGAAGGAAAGCCAGGCTACGGAAATATCGTTTTCCACTCGGCGTAAGACCAAGTCAAATTCAGTGACCGACTGACTACTTTCGGCCGGAGCAATATGTATATATATTAATATTTAAGAATTATCCATTGTGAAGCCGTCACATTTTTCGCACAAAATTCGAAGTTGACAATACTTTGCAACAAAACAAGTTATTGTATAAAATAAAAGTGACTGTAATGGTCTCTACATATTATATTTCGAAAGCACGGGAACATCACCGAAGTACACAATTACTTTCACTCTAAAAACAAAACTATGAATAGTTCAAGATCAAATCCTTTTTAAAATCGAATTGCTGGAAAGTTAGAAATATTTGAACCGTAAATATGCATTTCTATCACATATTTCAGGTTGAAAAACTAAAAGTGTTTTGTCTCGAACAACTTGATACGAAGCAATCAGTTTTGTATTTTTGTTTTGCACCGAGTGGAAAAATAAGGTTCTTAAGCAATATTGCTATACACTGTAGGGAAGAATGCGCAAAAAATATGCCTCTAATCAAAAGGTGTGGCGCACATGTGGAAGATTAGATTTGAAGCAGACCAATTGGCACTGCCCAAAACATTTACATGCATCATGATTCATTTCTTTCATTTGTGTTGTCCTTGCACAGTTCTTTGTTTTGTTGTCGCTTAAGTGCTACGCTGTTGTAAGAATGAGGAATGAAAGGTTAGGTACTGAAGCCCGGACTCCGCTCTCGCTAATTTCAATTTCAAAAATATCATCCTTTCATTACATCCTACACTTGGGAGGGACATTTTGGGGAGAAGACGTATATCAAACTGGCACTCATGCACGCTAGTGCACCTTTTGAGCTGCCGCCGGTAATGCTGAGCGCCACACCTTGACGTTGCACTAAACAAAATAGGTTTGTTGTTTCCCATCGCTTCAACTGTCACTTTTCGCTCCTATGAGCATTTTACACAGGCACCCTCAACATCAAAATCCAATACCATCAGCTTGGTTTCCTCTGTCCCATTGCGGGAACCCACTGCACAAATCAGCTTCGTATCATTCGCTCTGCAAACGATAAAAAAATACCGGCAATTATAAACCTTGCAATGTCAAAAGATCCAGCTACTCATCTTACCTTATTCGCCAGACAACGCCGCCCGAGCCGCCAGAGTCCAGCGCAACTAGATTGCGTATAAACTCTCCAGTCTTCACATCCCACAATTTGACAGTGCCGTCATCGGAGCTGGTCACCACAAATCGCGAATTAAATTGCAGGCAAGTCACGGCTGACTGGTGCTTGTTGGGACCTGAATGCAAAGGTAAATTTTAAAATCAGATCGGCTATTACTCTTAAAAATGAGGACATAAAATAAAGTGCTCGCTACACAAAAATATTATATGGACGACGAAACAGTTCTTAGAGCGTGATATGAGCTGACACATACCCATTAACAACATATATCTATATATTACTATTTGTTCCCCGCAGCTTTACTCACGGCGATTTTATAATACATTTTTTAAAATATCTGATAAATCAATAAGTTCGATTTTTCTATGCAAGGTTTTCATGTCGATTACTTGGTCAAACCTGGCAGATTCTCTCGGTAAAAAGACTCGACTAACTACCTCAAGCTGTGCGACCTATGTACATTTCTAAGGATATGCCAATGATAACAATTTATGTTATGTATGTTTTGCTAGACGCCCGTCACATTTTTTCCAATGGTAGATCCATACCCCTTGTAATATCGAAACCAAATTTAGTAAGGTAACTACGGGTATTGTTATTTTGTCTATATCACAAATTAAGACCAAATTGAAAGAAATTCAACTGATGTCATATTTCAAGTATTGACCTCTAAACCAATTGACAGAGAAAAACTTCTGATGAAAATTTAGATTTATTTTTGAAAATTTTTAAAAACTAAAAAAAAAAACATTGAAAAATTAGCGGCTAATGTGATTACTTTTTTCCATGTCTAAATTTAAAATTTCGAATAAGTCACCACAATTACAGAGATAACTTACCAGATAATGTTTGCAGGCACTGTCCCGTCGTTATGTCCCAAACTTTTACTGTAGAATCGGCATTGCCAGAAACCAGTATATTCTGACGCAATTCCATGCCCGAGGTCAGGCTTTGATGGCCCATCAGCGTGTGTTTGATATTTCCAGTCTCAACGTCCCATACTCGTATGGAGGTGTCCAACGATCCGGATACCACATGTGTGCCATCAAACTGCAATACCAATATTACAATTAAGCAAATTTATATCGATCTGCCCAGTGAGACGTGTTCTTACCTGTAACGAGTAAACGCGATTGGTGTGGCCAGATAATGTGTGTAAGCACTCCTGTCGCTCGGGATGCCAAATCTTCACCATGTAATCATACGCGCCAGACACAATTAGTTTACCGTCATATTGCACACAACGTACCGCCGCCAAATGGCCGACCAGCACATGCAGGCAGGTACCCTGCTCAATGTCCCACACCCGCAACGTGGCATCACGCGAACCACTAACCACTCTGTGTATTTACGACATAGTGAAACGTTATTGAAGAACATTATTTGGTCTGTGAATGAATCAAAAACTTACTTATTGCCATGCAGGTGCATGCAGCGCACCGTGGACGTGTGGCCCAGTAGTGTGTGCAGGCACTGTCCAGTGTCTATATCCCACACTTTGAGCGTGCGGTCAGTGCTGCCTGAGATTATTATGCTGCCAGACATTTGTGAGGACCAAACACCGCCAGTGTGCCCAACCAAAGTACGCAAACACTGAAAAAAAGGTATTATTCAATTTGAAACGGGTTGCGCGCATTTAAGTTTTATTGCACTCACCCTGCCGGACACGGCCGACCACACCTTCAGCGTGTTGTCATCGGAGCCTGAGACAATGCGATTGCCGGAAAACTGCAAACAGGTGATGACGTGGTCATCGTGGCCTTTCAACACCTTCGGCTCGCGTATGGGGCGCGAACGCCAGTTCATTTCTATGGTGTGCTGTCGCATGTACGCCGCCTTCCAGGGGGAGGAAATGGGTGGCATGTTTCCTGCCCGACCGCGTTTCGGCCGGTCGCTGCGCGACTCGGTCAGTATGTGCGTCTTTCGACACTTCTCTTTCCACAGCAGATTGTCGTCACACAGAAAGCGCCAGCTGCGGCAGGTCTGTCCAGCTCGCAATAAGTCCTTCGGCTCTAGATAAGCCAGCACCTGCAGTGCCAATTCACGCGGCAGCAGTGAAATAAAGTCGCGCTGGAACTGTGGCTCGATCACTTTCATCATGTGTCGCACCTGGGTGGGTTCGCAGTGCTCGATCAGGCGATCGATTGCCAGCAGTCGCTCCGCGTGCGACCAATGATTGAATTGAGATAACCAACTCTGCAATTCAGGTGGCGGGTTATCGCGTGTGGGTATGAGCGAACGAGGTGTCCGCCGGCCAATCGGAGAGCTACTGCTGCCGGACATGACCAGTTGTGATGTGGGCGTCGACGTCAAGACCAGCGCACTATTTACTGTCATCTGTGATGAGCGTGGTGTGGACGCGCAATCATAGGCTATGCGCTTGCGACTTGCCGCCACATCGTCCATGCCGCAGCCGCTGCTAGACATCGCGGTGCCGGCATCGCTTTCCACCAACCGGCCCTCGTTGTATTTCCGCTTTCGCTGTGGTCCGCTGCCGCCGAGAGAAGACGCGGTGGCACAGTCACTTCCACTCGCAGCTACTTCCTCTGATATCGAAACCATTTGTATGTAATTGGAGAGATCGCCGTCCTTGCCGGTCACACACGATAAGTCCGCATCGTCCGTCTCGTTGAGACTGGTGTTGCTGCCGCCGTGACTGCTGTCGCTGCCGCTGCTGCTGTGGTGGCAAGTGCAAATTTCTTCCATGTCCGAGTTATTCTCTTCGCAGTCGGCCCACGACGAGTCATCATTGAAAGCAGTGCGTCCTGCGGAGGCCGCTACTAACTGCGACACCAAATCGGCGCGACGCCTTAAGCGGTAATTGATGCCACTACTGGACACGGCGACTGCGCTACCGGCTGACAGGGGCACAGTTGATACGCCACGTGGCAAATAACGCTCGGTAGTCTGAGCGCTAGCGTGCACTTGCCGCAGATTCTTGGGCGGCGGAGCGTACTGACATCGGGCTGACGATGTCGATGGCTGTGCATCGTCGTAGACAGTGCTGTTACTTTCTGCTTCCGCCACTGCTGCATGTATGGAGCTAGTGCGACTGCATCCACTCTCCTCAGACTTATCGACAACAGCGGTTTGCTGTTGTAGCGGCTGCATTTGTTGTTCTTCCTTGCAGTTCGTCATAGAACTGGTGACTGTGCTGCCGCTGCCACCAAGGCCTGCACTACTAGCTCCACCACTACCACCACCACCACTTTCACCAGTGCCACCCATCAAACTGTCATTCGAATTGGAATTGGAGAATATTTCCATAGTCCCGCTGCCAGCAGTACACACTGGAGTGGCGGACGCCGATGTCGAAGGCCCTTCTACAATTACTGAAGAGGATAATGATGACGAGGAAGAGGTGGACGAAGACGAAGAAGCGGACGAACATGTTGACAGCGAAGTTGAAACTGACGACGACGCCGGTTTCTGCAGTTTCAGCTGAATTTTGGCAATGCTGGCGCGTGCCAGCTGCAGTGAATCCTGCTGTTCATCCTGTTGCTGCTGCTGATGTTCCTGTTGGGGATGACTTAGAGTAGAGCACAAATTTAGTTTGGCAGTTGATTTGGTTAAGCGACTGTTATAGTTGCGACTACTTGTCGGAGTGGCCGATGGATCCTTGTAAGCACACTGCAAGAGAAATCATGAATCAGAGAAAAATATAGGACTGTGTCTACTTCTCAGCTGTATTACACTAAACACATTTTTTTTACCTTGCTGTCGGATGAAACGGCACGCCCAATATTGCCAGAGTTACTATTACTATTGCCGTTGCTGCTGTTGGGGCAGTTTGCACCAATATCTGCCTGCTCTGCCTGTTGTACGCACGATTTAATTAGGCTCAGGTTGAGCATATTTTTATTCATAAGGGTGCTGCTTTTTAGCACAATGCCGCCCGTTAGTCTTTGCTCGGTTTCAAAGTCCCGCCTCTCGATCAGGTCCATCGACTCAATGTACGCCATGCTTGGCGCTATCAGGTCCTGCTCAGCTGGTGTGACGCTTGTACTAGAATTCGTGCTGGAGGAAGGAAGATCATAATTCGGCTCAGCGAATGGGGTAATAATTTGCTGCGTTGATGCCGTGTTATTGATGTTCATCTTCTTTAAACGGAACGAAACGCGGTCGGGTAATAGCTCGGCGGCATTCAAATCGCCGCCGTCTGACACTACTGACGTCGCTACCGGAACATTTGCGCAGGTGACGCTGCTGTTGCTATTGTTGATGGACAAGCCCCCATCGCCTATCTGCATGGGTGGCTTTGCTTCGTCGGTGAGCATGAATTCGTCGCTCAAACGCTTAGGCTTGCCCGTCTTCTCCACATACTCCACTTGCCCACCCGCCAAACTAATGAGCTGTGGGTGATGTTGCTGCTCTTCGATCACCGGCGTTTCTAGGTAAATGGTAGCGCCGCCATTCGTCACAATAACACTGCTCATCTGGCCCGCTTCCGTCATCTGCATCCGCTTGCTGGCGACGACGCCATCCCCGGCACATTCTCGCTCCTCCTCTTCGTCCTCCTCCTCCTCATTTCCCAATTCATCCTCCTCTTCGTCATCATCATCATCATTGATCACATACACCCCGGACACGTTATAGAAGCCGTTGTTGCAGGACGTGGCATCGGACACATCTACCAGTTTTATAGTATCTGTGGAAGAGCTATCATCGACGGCAACATCGGCGCGCGCATCCGAGCAGGTGGGCAACGAATTGGAAGAGCTAATCTCGAATGTCTCCAGTACACCAGAAGTGGTTGTCTCATCATCCAGCACCTCGGCAAAATCGTGTCGCGAATTGGCAAAATCCTCTTGCAGCAGCGACATGGAGCTGGAATGACTGTGACTGGTCGACGGTTGGTCCAACAGTTCGGCAGAGTCTTGCGGTCCGGTAGGGACAACAATAACAGCTGGCGAAGTCGTTAGGTCCAGAGTGTTTGAATTAATCGAGTCGTGACATTTTTCTTCCATAATATGCCGCCTACAAGATAATTGCTAAATTTGTTGCCCTGCAAGCAAGAAGAAACCAATTCGGAGTTAATTCATGTGTTCACACTCATTTTAAAGATCTTTGTTCTAAATATTTTCATGGAGAAAATATGCACAGGCTGAGATCATAAAACTATTAAAAAGGAAGACTACAGATGATAGCCGAATACACGGACATCCAAGTGCTGGCAGTGGTTAAAACATATAGGGGCGACACGCTAATTAGCACACCCTACCAATAGTAGGGAAAAGAGTATAAAACCCAAGCAAGTGTAGGAAATATTGATACACTCTCGGTTTTTTATACTCTGACATTCGCGGAGATTATTTTCCAAAAGGCGCCAATGCTGCAATAATAAAAAATTGCTTCATTCAAAGCGCGGGCATACTAAATAAAGTTCCAACCAAAATGTGGAGCGAATAAAAACTTAAATTTAATGACTGATTCAGAATTTCAATAAACAAATTGTTGGATTTAGTCTTCAATAAAACACTTTAATTTCGTTTAAGAACTTATTTATTTGACGACCTGTCACCAGCACTGATCAGCGAAGAATGAATCGAAGTAAAACTTCTTGCGCAGAAGTAAAGTGCAACTACGCATTGCGCAATAGATACACAACTGCAAGACAACGGATACACATGCGACTAGCGCACAAACTATCCTTTTAGTTAGCAGACAATTGAGCGGCCTAACGGGACTTTTTCCGTTGCTGCATTGCGCATTAAATAAACAAACGCAATCGGACACGATCAATGCATTTTTGCTACGCACGAGCAGAAATTCCTGCGCAATAACATATTACGCAGTTTATTAATAAAGGAATTCTTCTCGTGTATTCAACACACCTCCTCAAAAATTAATTGATCGCCACAAACTGATTCACATGTTTCTACATTAATAAAAAAAAATATTTGCTGGTGAAAAGTCGTGTAATCTGGGGAATGACAATATTATGGTTCAACATTCGTTGCAAGGATTGGGAAAACCCAGAAAAACCCAATCAAACCATACATTATTACATTGTTTCTCAATATATCATATTACATTTTTATACATACTTATATACATTACATTTTTTTAATTAATTTTTTGTTTTCCTTCATATGCTTTATTTCAAATTCATTTTACTTCTTAAATCTAAAAATCTGGCTCCAGACAGCGGCTTTGTCAAAATATCAGCTAGTTGTTTATCTGTAGGAATATACTCAATTTTAATTAGTTTATTTTCAACTTGCTCCCGTGAAAAATGATATTTAATATCGATATGCTTCGATCTTTTGTGACATGACGGATTATTTGCTATACTTATGCAACCTTGGTTATCTTCATATATTTTCATTGGTTCTTTCAATTCAATTTGTATACTATTCATTAACGACTTCAGCCACAAGGCTTCTCTAACGGCTTCAAAAAGTGCCATATACTCTGCTTCAGTAGATGAAGCAGCAACAGAGTGTTGTTTCTTTGTATTCCAACAAACTATACATGATTCGAACATCATAAATACATAACCAGTAGTGCTTTTCCTGTCACTAACACTTCCACCCCAATCAGAATCAACATAACCAGTTATCATTTCTTTGCAATTTAAGTTTTTAGAATAGACTAATCTTAAATCACTCGAACCTTTAAGATATCTTAGAACTCTTTTAAGGCACTGCCACAATTCTTTATTATTTTTATTGCTATATCGACTCAATATATTAACCGATGTACTTAAATCGGGTCGTGTGCACAACATAATATACATTAAACAGCCAATTAAATTACGACACGGTGCATCACAATTTTCGTCTGAATTCAATGCTTCATAATCTAGCCTACTTGGAAGTGGAGTACTAACTGCTTTAGAATCAATCATCTTAAATTTCTTTAAAACATTTTCGATATAAGCGGACTGACTAAGACTTACGCTATTATTAACTCTTTCGATCTTTATCCCAATAAAATATATAATCTCAAATAAATCAGTCATCCTAAATTTGCTCTTCAAATAATTTTTAAAAGTGGTCATTGTTTCAATATTCCCTGTTGCTATTACTAGGTTATCCACATATAATAACACATACAGGTTGTGATGTGCATCACCCTTATCAAGAATTTAAATACAACGATCTACAGCTGAATTCATGAAACCGATTTCTTTCAATGCTTGTTCAAAAATTTCAAACCAACACCTTGCAGCCTGCTTAAGACCATATATTGCTTTATTCAATCTGCAGACTTGATCACTACCACAGGATAATCCCGGAGGAGCCGTCATATAAATCTCTTCTTTCAATATACCATTCAAAAATGCGGTTTTAACATCCATGTGGTGAACTTTCAAGTCAAATTGGTTTGCAAAAGCTAATATAAATCGGAGACTAGAAATTCTTGCTACTGGAGCAAATGTTTCATCATAATCAATTAAATATTCCTGTGTGAAACCACGCGCGACCAGCCTTGCTTTATATCTAATTGGATTGCCTAGCTCGTCATATTTCCTTGTAAAAACCCACCTACAACTAACTATGTTCTTATTTTTAGGTTTTGATACAAGAGACCAAGTTTTGTTATAAAAATGAGAATCAAGCTCTTCTTTAATTGCTTCTTCCCAATGTGACCTATCGCTTCTATTTTTAATATCATCAAAAGAATTTGGAACGCTATCAATGAAACTTTGTGCATTCATTATGCAACTTTTGACTAACAAATCACTTTCTTTGTATGATATCTGTGGCCGTTCCTTCAATCGATCACTTCTTCTGACTTCGTTTTTTTCCTCACTTAACTGTGAGTTTTGTAGCTGACCATTGTGTTCATCAGTATTCTCTAATACATTTTCACCAGTCTCAACTGGATCGGCATTCTCTTTACTTGTTACCACACCACTAGGCTGTTTATCTAATGCAAATTCATTAGATATCCTTTCCGTACTCTCATTCGGGAATTCAATTTCATTACCAGAGTTTCTCAACTCTACTCTGTCTTTTACAACAGTCCTAGAATTTACCATGTTTGTTTCATCAACGATCACATCTCTCGCTGACACAAACTTTCCAGTTGCCACATCCCACACTTTGTATCCATTTGGTTCGTATCCAACAAGAATACCTTTCCATGATTTTTCATCAAATTTTCGTTTTCTTGTTTTATTATGGATATATACTGTCGAACCAAATACTTTCAAATATCTTAAATCAGGCTTTCTATTGTGCCACATTTCAAATGGTGTTCTCATACTATTTTTCAACGCTTTACTTGGACTTCGGTTAATCAAATAGGTAGCTGTCAATACAGCTTCACCCCAAAACCGTTTGTCCAATTTCGCTCCACTAACCATAGTACGAGCTTTTTCCGTTATTGTTCTTATCATGCGTTCAGACACACCATTTAGTTGTGGAGTATGTGGAACTGTTAGGTGGTAACTGATGCCTTTTTGAACACAATAGTCGCGCATCTCATTTGACAAATATTCTCTCCCATTATCAATATATAGATTTACAACTTTTAAATTGAAATGGGCTTCACTTTTTGCAACAAAATCTTTGAAAGTGGCAAAAACGTCAGACTTATATGTGATCAAATAAGTTACACAGTAGTGTGTATATTGATCAACAAAAATTACGTAATAGTTCTTTTCATCAACTGTAGAAGGTGTTATCGGGCCACAGACATCTGAATGGACTACAAATAGAGGTCTTTTAATGTAATTTTTATTTTTAGATATATTAAAACTTAGTCTAGCTTGTTTTCCATATATACATGCCTCACATAATTCATCAGTTGGTTGCACAGTCTTTAAAAGTGCAATATCATTAAACATATTTTGTTTTTTATTTCCAAGAACTTTCCTTTACTAATATGTCCTAATCTTTCATGCCACAAAAGATAACCATTATTTTTAACCATATTTGATGCATACGCTTTTCTGCTTAAAACAAAGTCGATAATAGGAACATTATGAATACATTTACCATCAATGATTACTTGACCATTCTTGCTGACTTTAACACCTCCTGCATCAAATTCGATTTTCAATCCAGCATCCTGCATCCGTTTCACTGAAATTAAATTCTGTGGAACATCTTTACAAAAAAGTACATCTTCCAGGGTAATTTCGTTTTGAGAATCATCACAGAGCCTAACGATGCCCTTCTTTGTAGCATAAATATATTCCCCACACTTTGCGATTGATATCCTTATTGGGTACTCCAGATCGACACAATCGGTGAAAAGATTTTCGTTATTAATAATGTGGTCAGAAGCTCCAGAATCCAGGAGAAAAGACACGTCGCCGACAGTAGGAATTACAGCTTCATTTCTTATCATAAACGCGAAACCGTTTCGCGGTGAAGTAGTTGCAAATTGTGCAGCTTTGGCATGTTCATTCTTTTTGTTACTCAAAAACCTTTTAAATGCATAGCAGTCTTTTTTTATATGTCCCTTTTTACCACAGTGATAGCATTTCACAATTGGCTTGGTATTTGTTTTAAAAGTTTTGAATTTATTTTGGTTTTTAAAGGTTTGCGAGAAATTTGTATAGCTTTTATTGTTATTATTACACATCGCTTGCAATATTTTGGAACTTGTGTCTTTATTATCGCTTCTTAACTTAATTTCATGATCCAGCAACCGGTTCTTTACGAAAGCCAATGTTAAATTATCTTCTGACAGTGTTTCAATTGCGGTTACAACTCCATCATAAGATGGTGGTAATGTTAATAATAAGTGAGACACTTTGTCCATCTCATCAATTTTAGCTCCCGAAGCCAACAGTTCGTTAATTAGGTCATCAAATAAATTAAAGTGACCTAATAATGGGGATTCACTCTTTAATTTTAACGAAAGCAACCTTTTCCGCACAGCTAGTTGCGACGCTAAACTCTTTCGCTCGTATATCTGATCTAAGTTCTTAAAAATTTGCCTTGCAGTACTTTCACTACTTGCAAAGCCAAGAAATGAATCACTTAAATACTCGATGATGATGCTTTTAGCATTTCTTTCACTTTTTCTCCATTCGTCCGTAATGTCTTCTGGCACTTCAGTGTCTATCACTTTTAGAGCATCTGTTTCCGCCAAGAGTGCTCTAACTCTAAATTTCCAAATTGAATATTTTTCGCCATCGAAAGGCTTAATGTTTCTTTTAATTTTCTCCATTATTTTATATTAATTAATTCAAGTTTTCCAAGTTCACTGATTTACACCAAAAAATATTTACACGGATTATTTACAAAGTGGACGGGAGCTGGGCCCATAACCTGTTGGATTTAGTCTTCAATAAAACACTTTAATTTCGTTTAAGAACTTATTTATTTGACGACCTGTCACCAGCACTGATCAGCGAAGAATGAATCGAAGTAAAACTTCTTGCGCAGAAGTAAAGTGCAACTACGCATTGCGCAATAGATACACAACTGCAAGACAACGGATACACATGCGACTAGCGCACAAACTATCCTTTTAGTTAGCAGACAATTGAGCGGCCTAACGGGACTTTTTCCGTTGCTGCATTGCGCATCAAATAAACAAACGCAATCGGACACGATCAATGCATTTTTGCTACGCACGAGCAGAAATTCCTGCGCAATAACATATTACGCAGTTTATTAATAAAGGAATTCTTCTCGTGTATTCAACACAAATCTTCCATAAACAAGTGAAAATTTTGTCGACAAAAAAATACTTGCATCACGAAAACTTTGCTTTAATTCTATCAGAAGGTGTGCTAATTAGCATACCACCGCTGTACATATGTACAGACAAACTTATGAAAAAGTGTTTGAGTTTGTTAAATGTTCTGCGCCATAGCCTCGCTCTTTTATTCATCACGGAACAAATTACAAGTTATTGTTATAGGTCATATTGCAAGTGTCCTTAATTGGGTATCTTATCTTGATTCCTGCTGAAATTTTCTCTCAACATTGTTATTTGGCAGCTATTTTAAAAAATGGGTGTCAAGTAGGTATACTGATTGCAAAAATATTTTGATCATATAACTTATTCCCTATGGCATTACGAATCTTATACAAGTGAAGTTCTGGGATTTAAAAGGATCATCACCAAGATTCTCTGGGTGCATTTCACTTCCCACGAGAAATATTTTATCAAATACCTTCATGCAATTATGTGAGCTCTCTTATTGCTTGTTGTACGCTGCCATAGCCGCTTCTGCCAATACCTTAATGCCCTGCCACTGTTTGATTATGTAAAGTGGAGTTAAAGGAAAATTCAAATTACATGCTTACAAAAAATGCTCAGTGCACAACCACCACCATCGATGCTGGTGATCTTCACGCGCACTTATACACATATACATACGCATACATAATACACACTTCCCACAAACCTTTCGACGGCAGTCACTGGCCGTGCTGGCACTCGCACTCGAGCTCACGTTCGCACTCGAACCAAACTTAAATGCGAATGCAAAAATTCCCATACAAAACTGAAGCTATAGAAGAAGCAACAACAGCTGCTATTGTTGTTGTTGTTGTTGTTGATCACAAGCAATTCCCATTGTCTCACGTCCAAATGATGATTCTCGATTTCAACGACAAAAAATCAGAGAAAAAACCAACAGACATAAAAGAATCAGTGTGAAAAAAATAATACATGAAGACGCAGCAGCCGGAGCGGTTGGCTGATTGGTTCAGCGACGTTGTTGCCGTTGTCGCAGCAACAGCAGCCACATCGAAGACAATATAATCAGAAGGAAATCACAAAAGTGCATACAAATATGGCGAACAACTGACGAAGACACGAAGGGTGCAGCGAGGAGCTCGAGTAACAAACACGCCAACGAACGATCCAATAAGCCAACGAACCGGGCAACGAACGACCCAAAGAACGAACCCGTTATAGGATGAACAACGGGGGAAAAACCGACTAAATCGGCAGAAAGTGATGAAAGCAAAGGTACACCTTGCAGCCGCCGGTGCTCAATCGCTCAGCCCTGCGCCGTCTGTCTGCTTTGAGTGTGTGGCTGCTGGGACGGCTATTCGTCGCGTTGCTACTGTCGCTGAAATCACCGAACCGGGATGCGAAGGGATTGCACTGTACACTGAAATCCCACAGCCAGCTCTTGAATGTCGTGCCTGCATTGCCTGTGTCGGGCTGGTGTATCCTGAAGGCAACCGCAATGCCTCAGCCGAAGCACAACTAGCGAGCATGAAGCGGCGATTAACTAGATATATAAAATGACAAATCACGTATTGTGAGGAATGGAAGTGAATGAATCACAGAACCTAAGAAAGAAACGACTTGTGAGCAAAGCACCCAAAGCGTTAAACCGCGAAGAAATAAGTTAAGAGTGTTGGAGTCCAAAGAAACTGGATTAACATAGAAAGGGTCTTGCCCTTCCTTGAAGTTTATAACCTTGTTGTAGCGTCAGCAGAGCTGCTTAAGCAACAAGACATTGAATTGTCCATGAGTATGAGCGAATGATAGACATTTTTGCTACGGCCGAGTCATAAACTGTGTTGAGGTTCAATCAACTGCATTATCCTTGGCAGCCAACGCAGCCTCGGCTACCCCTATCACTGGGATTGCTATATGTCCGCTAGCCTGTTTTGGAAACCAGTATCGCCTCACTCAGGAGCCATCAATCCACACCAAGGAAAGCACTTTCCACCGCCATCACAATGCGATTGTTTTTATCAAAGCTTCAGTTTCTGCGCCAAGTCAACGCAACAACAAGCACAATGTCAACGAGTATGCCATTTTCTTAGCATCGTCATCAAAAGCAACAACAAATAAAAAGCAAAGCATTAACATCATCCTTCATTTGGCTTGTGTCTTTTCGTTCTTTTTGCTCCACTCAACGTTTACATTTACCCAATGCCATCTTCCTCCACGTCCACTTCTACCGATGCTGCTGCTGCGACATTTAACGTTAACTTCTTCGATTCGCTTTTCTTTTTGCGACGTCTTCATCTTCTCCACGGCTGTTTGTGCGGCTGAAGGTTGAGCAAGTCGCCTCGACTCAACTCCACTTTGCCGCCACACAGCGGTGAAACGATCTTGGCGCTCCGTAATCCGTACTCCGACACGACGACAGGGGCAAATTGCCACCGCAAAACAAGGCATGCAGCCGCCATGAGGCGCAAAGGGTGCGGGTAATGGCAACAGCGGCTTGAAACAACAGGGAAACAAGCGTCGGTCGGCGATCACAACGCTTATGGCAGCCGTTTACCTGATTCTTGCTGTACTATTTTCTCGTTTCGTTTGTAGATTTTCTCAGACAATGCGCCATCAAGGTTTTTACCTGTGCGAATAAATGTTTTTCGATTTCTTTCGAAGGAAGATAAAGAAGATGACTTCACAGCGGCATGGCAGAGGACAATCGAGCATTCACGGAACGGCGCAGCATAGCACAGCTGTGAATGTGAAATCGAATTACGCACATGAGTTATGAGCACGACGCAGAGCCGACGAGCACAATGCGATGCGTCGTACCCACGGGATGGGACAGCATGTTTCACCACAGTATCACGGCACTGTTACGTTTTTACGGGCATGATGAGGCGGGGCAGCAATACGCACAACGCAACGCATGTAAATCTCTTTACTGAGGTGTTGTTGTAACGGAAATTGGAACGTCGAAACGCTCACATTGCGGCAGTGTTCAACTACATTTTACAACAAAAAAATTATAACGCCAAATGAGCGCCAATTACTTTATTCTTCAATTATTAAATTATTAATTATTTAATTCTATACATCGCAGCATATGCAGAAAGCAATTATGGAACGGTAGCTGAAAACCCCCGTTTAACCAAATATCAGTGTTATGCATACTTGATGCAATACAACTTGCCAGAATAATCATTTCTGGAATCAATGAAGCTAGTTGATTCTTTCAAGTTTATATGGGGCCAAGTTCCTAGTGTTTAGATGCTTCTTGTGAGTAATTTTTTCACATGTTTAAATTTTTTCTTTGCTTATTTTTAGTTATTCTTTTCAAATATAAAACAATAAATAGTTGAGTTATAAAAATCACTTTTGGGAAACACCAAATTAGTTTATGACTTTTTTTTTTATAATTTTTTGGAATTATAGAACAATTGCTAAGGCTAGGGAATATTCGAGCCTCCAGAGGTTACATTGAAGTTTGTGGCGCTAGACCGCCGACTGCACACTTGACATTTCATTACTGTAGGGAAATTAAGCTGTGAATTGTTCTTGTCGTGACTTTCAAAAATATTTTCTTTTTTTGGCTGGAGCAGCAAGCTAAGCCAGCGCAGTCTCCCCGAAGCCCAGACTTATGCATGCTCATTTTTGGTATGACTCAACATATCAAAAACTGCAAGTGCATATTCCTCAACATTGTATGGAAAGCCGCGTTACGTCGCACCATAATAATAAGTGACAAACTGCTCCTCTGCGCCATATAAAGCAAATTTCAATATTTGTACAAAAGCAAAATTCGCCCAACGAAAAATAAACTCAAATTCTCAGCTGAAAATTCTTTCACATAATTGCCCCAATCCACGAAACGTAGACACCCTTCGCATGAGGCAGCTGCGAAAACAACAAATATGTGCACACAACGGAAATAAATACTGAAACGTTTTGTCGGTTTCCTGCCATTTGCAGCCGTGGACAAACGATTTCCGATGTTTGGCTTGGGTGCCGCTTACCTTCTGACCCAAAATGACCAGCAAATCACTAATTTGCATTGAAAACAGTTCTGCACCGTTCGAAATTATGTAAAACAATAAACGCGATCGAACTTGGTGGCCTCTTCTAGTCCAACAATTGCTTAAAATACGAAAGAGGTTGTTGTGGAAGAAAGTAAAGACACCGATTTCAGCATTCAATCAACTGCTCAGGAATTTATTACGACTGTTCAGTAAGTGATACGCCCTGCCCCAACTTTGCCTGTTTCCGGGCTCCAGCAGTACCAACGGTTATAACCTAACTTTTCTGCACCTGCACCGACGACGACGGCGCTGACAACGACAGCGAGAACCGAATCGAACGCACCGAAAAACTCAAAACACTGCTGCTGTTACCGTTGCTGTTGCGGCCGCTGCATCGCGAACAACACAAACAAACCGAAACGGAAAAGAAAGAAGAAACCAAAGAGTGGACAAAAGAAATGTGGTGCTACGAAAAACACTACAAAACACACTGTGAAAATGCCGACGTCGCTGCGCTGCTGTTGTCGCAGCCCCAGTTACAGTCGCGGTCGTTGTCAGCGCACATTCACACGCACTACACCAACACTACCACACATTTACTCAAGCTCCGCGAAACGTCACGCACCCCAAATCAGGAATTTTTCTTTTTCACTGCTCCAACTTTTCGCACTAATCACAATTTAATTACCAAAAAGGCCACATTTTTCGCGTCTCCCATCGAGCACTCGTGTTTTAGCTGACAATTATAGGCGCTACACTGCGCTGCTAATATATGCCTGCCGTAGTTGTTGCTCCCCAGTTCTTCGAGGAATTTCAATTCTTGAAAATTGAAATCATGCATATTTGCACATTCGCTCACCTTGATGCGTTCCTCGCGTACTTCCCACCTACACTAAACGCACTGCAAATACTTTTTTCACGCCCTCAGATGGTCTGCAACACCAATTTTTACAAGTTTGACTTTGCTTCTTGGTCGGAATTTATTAATTTTGCGTGTTCTTTCTTCCTGCAGTTTTGACAAAATTTTCAACCAGCGAGACGTACAAAACTGCTAACAGCGTTGCCGTATCACTTCGTTCATGCTCAATTAGTTTAAGGTTTCCTTTGCTCCAGGGTAGCCGTGACGCAATTCGTTCGAATGAGCTATTTTTATATAAATGTAAAATCATGTCGTTTATGTTATCAGTTATGGTTTCCGAAAAAACAGGTTAGACATCTATTAAAATTGGAATTCTTGTATCTATTTGCTGCTCAAATCACATTCAAACAAGAAGTTTTTCATGATTGAATAATACAAGCTATTAATCTGGCAACATAGATTGCCAGCCATTGAACCACTTCGTTTCTCTGCATGTGACAGAGAGCGCAATAAATACAATTTGCTACGGTTGCAGCTGGTTGGTTCATGTTCCGTCCACAACTGCATTACCGACGCTGGCTTGGTAATGAGCCATGATACAAAAAAGGTAGTTCCATTATCATAATGGTTGATTAAAATGCCGTATTTGAAGTATGTTCTCATTGTCCATTTTTAAATTTTTACCTCTTTAACAAAATACTGATACTGGGGGTTTTAATTTTGGCTAAGAAACTTTTTCAGGAAAGTGTTTTCTTGCTATTTTTCGGTAGAACTGCGCTGTGTTTCAATCTACATTGTTTTCGCTGCGATCAAAATTAAATTGTTTTTTATTTATTTTTATATTCTTTGGTCAGCATTTTATTAAAATATTTATCTTGATTTTGTTTTATTTTGATTTATATTTATTTTGTTACCAAAATTTAATTTAATCTGTTGATGTACTTATAAAATATCTATGATCTTAAGCTGTACAAATAATTAATTTTTTTTATTTATTTATTTCATTATTTATTTTTTAAAAATTGCCTAGAATTAGTTAACAATTCATACAGACTAACCGACAATTAAATGCTTATACTAACAGCCTTTCTAGCCTTAAATAAATAAATAATAATAAATAAAAAAAGGGAGCCCCGTGGAGGTTCCGCATAAATTTTAAGCCCAATACAATTCGAAATAATAGGGTTTGAATAAAAATGCCGAAAGTGAACACGACTTTCATGACTAATATTAAAAATATATTTCAGATCTTATCAACTGTTTTCAATTTATGTTCAGACCAAAATTTTCAATAATTTTAAAATTTCCAGCCATTAGCTATTTTGTGGTTTTACTTGCAGACTGAGCAAAAATTCTTTAATTGAAGCTCAGGAAATTTATGCATTCAGCGTATTCACCAGATTTGGCATCAGTTTCCTTTCTTAATGTAATGAAATAACTCGGTATTGGTTTGAAAACATTGAAAGAATCGTTTTGTGGAGAAATTATTGAACATTTCAAGTGAATAAACCAAAATATTGAGTGCAGATATTGACGTTAAATTTTGCCTATTAAACTGCGCTCTACGCTTTTGGTTGGTGTTGCAACTGTTCAATACATTCACAAATGAAAATTCAAAATAAAAATGCAATTCAAGCAAAATGTATTGTACATTTATGTGATCAACATATGTACTAGTGTACGCAATTTTATATGAACTTTGAATTAAATTAACGCCTATAGATGCCGCGCAAATTGACAGGTCCTTTGTGCCGACGAATGTACTCGTACACGAACATACGGAATATTTTGTTGAAATTGCGAATTGTGGGCCAATGCAGGTGCGCTCCATCGTCATCAGCTGTATGCCATTGGGGTGGAAATGGTTGTGGTATAATGTGTAAAATAGGCACATCTGGGCACATGGATTAACAACTAAAATTAGGCAGAGATTTTTTAAACACAAATTGTGTGACATACTTTCATTTAGAAAGGGTAAATGATCGTCTTCGATGCCGCCAGGTGAGAAACTCTTCATGAACATCAGATTGTGCCCTTCCAGATTCTGCGATTTTGCCAGTGACTTTTCAATGTCCGCCAGGCTGTTGTGCAGACCGTGTGTGTTTGGATAGTAGCTGTAGAATTTCGGCGTAGCGGCGCCAATCAAATCGAGCAGAACCAGTACCTCCTGTAGAAGAAAAACCAAATGCCCATGGACGCGCTTCAAACTTGTTAAAAGGTATAGAATGTCCTTACGATTCTGTCAATATTGCGCACTGAGTACAATTTGCTTTTCGTCTTGCTGAGTTTAGAGGCCAAGTGCCGCGAGCCATAGATTGAGTCGGTGTGGCTCCAGTCTTTAAAGGCCTCCTCACCGTCAAAAAACAACAACTGCAAACACAGGCAAGCACATGCACAGCAGACAGGAAATGCAGATATAAAAATATGTATGTTTATGTTTATGTTAATATGTGTGTGCTAATGCTGCCACATCTCGTTACCATCAGGCCGATGTCGTTGCGTACGCTCAGATTTGCGGTTAGGTAGTTGGACAGCGTTTTAACCGCGTTGAGCAGCATGGCGCAAGGCACCGCCGAGTCCACGGCACCCACAAAGTCCGGATTGTCGGCAAAGTATTTGCTGTCGTAGTGGCAGGATAGCGTCAAAAAGCCGTGCGCATCCGGATTCATGACGCCGATAATGTTCGTGAAAGTCACGTTGCCCAATATAGGCACCGACTGCGAGAACTCATCGACTTCCGTCTTGAACATGAGCTCTTTGAGCTCCCTGCAAACGCACGCACTCAGTTACATTGCCAGCAGCCGCCGCAGTTCACTTACCGCAGTATGAAGTCTTTAACTTCAGCGTGACCCCTGCTGCCCACCACTCGCGGCTTCATGATGCCCGACAATACCCTGTTGAAGTGATCATTGTCGTCTGAAAACTGCAGTTGATTGCTTGTATTTCGCTTCGCAGTGGACTGTCTCAGTGCTCACCTGTGTCAAAACACCAGCACTGAAGTGAAATGCCAAACCAGCCAGCAGACAGCAAGCGACTTCAACCTTGAGCACCATGGTGCGCGCGCGTACTTCCCCAAAGTGCTGCTAAGTCAAACGGCAACCGTTTTTAATGCTTCGCTACGTTACGCAAGGCGTCGGCGACTGTAACACAAACTTTGCTGTTGACAAACATAAATGACTGAGATTCAAGCAAAGCGAGCCGCACGAGCCAAGCTGTATCGCTGCCAGAGCCAAAGCCAAAGCTTTTCATCGACAATAAGCATTATAAAACGAAATAAAGTTTAATAAAAACAAAACCATTGAGCGAGTTGCAGCGTAAGCTCTCGCGCGTTAACAATTTCTCAAATCATCAAAGCGTACAAATTATTACAAAAAACGTTGGTAGAAATGCTGTGGTTGTTTTTCTGTTGTGTTGCTTTAGTATCACCAAATTAATTTCTATTAAAAATTCATTTTATTACGCTTCTAGACTAGTAAAAAACTAGCGGGCACACCGTCCAATAATTTGTTATGCCCTTGGGAAATCTAATTGGACGAATGTGCCAGTGCCGGGAAGTAATGGTGTAGATGTGCTCAAGTGATGAGTTTTGAATGCAGAATAGGTTTTAAATAAATTTTCGGTGTTGTGTCTACACTTCCTGGTATCTACACACATTGCTTTAAGCTAAATTTAAATTCGGCTTCTTATTCATTGCTTTTGATTTGTGAGCGATATACCATAGATATACGTTCTTTCTTCCATAGTAAATATGCTGAGACTTGGAGCGCAGTCATAAGGCCGGACATACATAAGTGTTACAATTCTAAATTCAAAATAACTTGTTATGTTGTGAAAAAAACACTCTTGACCTTTTGTAATGCCTTCAGTTCATTGTTTGTATTCAAGTGCAGCAGCATTGAAAAGAAATGCTACGCCTGCAAAACAAATGCAGAACGCAATTTAAATCCAAGGTTTGATTTATAGAATACAGCACCAGGCCTTGAAACTCTTCAATGAGTGCTGAACCCATTTAATTTTTTAAACGGATTCAGGTTTACGGATTTTAAGTTACACTTTTTCAGTAATAAATACAAACAAATAAAAACATTGGAGCCTTCGGATATCTCAAATGAAGGATGGGTTATTTAGAGAACCAACTTTTAAAATTATTCTACAGCAAGCGAACAGTCCAAGCGAAAATGGTTTCGTATTCCTAGTTAATAATTATTTTGTACTCCGACAATCTTAGCCCGCAATCACCCGCGCGGGTGATATTCGACAACCTAAATTTCCCGCACTATTTCGTTTCCCAGTTAAATCTAAAACATGCCAGTTCGAAAAACTGTAAATACTCATGTAAAAAAATAAAAATGTTTTGTTACACAAGCTTTTATGTTACTTGCCAACACTTGCCAACTAAAATATTAGCATACTCTTAGGATGATAAAAACGCCTGAGTGGCAATGCCATTGTTCTCAGTTCGTTGGGACCCAAAAAATTGCTGAGAAAATGTTGCAGCAATCATCGTTCTCTGCAGCCCAGTACAGTATGCTTTAATTCACGCTGGCAGCTTGAAACGAAATTCGCAAAACGTCAGAGCAGCGCTGGCAACTCTGCGTCGGACATTAATTCACCGCCCAAGCACCGTATCTGCTCGCATTGCCAGTTTATCGTCGCTCTGTTGGTGCTAGTGTAGCGCTTTTGTGTTTTGCTTTTGGGCCTAAAGCCAAATCAATTGAGAGACAAACAAATTTCTCATATTAATATTATTATTATTAGAACGGTCAAGTGCTTAGATCAGTCACTCAGTTATGCGGCAGCAACGGCAGTGGCAGCGACGACCAAACGCTACATAGTTCTAAACGACATATGTGAGTGTACGCCAGCGTAGCAACACTTATCATAACAATAACAACGCAAAGCGACGGAACGTGCAGTGATTCGAGTTGAGCGGAATTTAAGTTTTTAACGTACCTTTGCGGCTGTATTATTGGTCGCTAGCTGTTGCAAAGTGCCATCTAAAATAGAACCCGGAGTACGATTGTGCAACAATGGACGCGATAGGTGATTATTTGGAAAAGGGCGTGGTGCTAATTGTGGCCGATTTGCTAAGTCTTATCACAGTGTCGTCCTGCCTGGTCATCAAAGTGCCACAGATCAATACCATACGCGAAAACAAATCTTCGAAAGGTGAGTGCGCAAGCAGGTTGCAGATACTGAAAAAATGCAGCAATGAATTATCTTCAGGTATTAGTGTGCTGGGGCTATGTCTGGAGCTGTTCAGCTACACAACGACAATGGCGTACAACTATAGCAGCGGCTATCAGCTGCTCTCCTACATGGAATACCCCATTCTGTTGATACAGGAGTACACGCTTATTTACTACACCTTCAAGTACCAGCAGCTGCTGGGTAAGCGGACACAAGTGGCGACTCTGCTCTATGTGCTACTGATGGTGGTCATCTACTTTAAGTTGTTCCCGCTCGCAGTACTCACCTTTCTGGTGGTAAGTCGCACATTTTTTGGTTCGCGTTTCTGACAAAAATTACATGAGCACTGCAGGAAAATGATTTAACATGAATTGCAAATGAACTACAGCAAAACAGTTCACGGTTCGATCTACGTGTACAGGCCAAACGATATTACCTACCGTCTCAAAAATCTTTGCCAGCCACTTAATCAGTCTGATAGCTCGATGTCAGTGCTCACGCTGATAACGTCGACGACGGGTTGGTGTGCCGTTTGCGTTTCGCAGTTACAAAGCTGCTTGCGACTGAACTCATTTCTTTTTCTAAACAGATACATTTTCGAACCTTTGTGTATGAAGTGCGCCAAGTCGTGATAGAATTCGCTTTTTAGTATTCGTAGTGAGCGCACAAATCAAATCAAAAGCAAGCAAGCGTCAGTTCGTTTACGCGAACACGCAAATTAACAGGTGGCAAAAAGTGAACTGGCGGGTTTATTACTACCGCTCGATATTTACATATAGCGATTAGGTAATATAAACAAAAATACAAATTTTAGCCGTTTTTCGAACAATAATTACAGCCAAATCAAAAAACTTGAGGCAACTGGTGGCGAGATTAAATATTCTGAATTTTGACTTAATAAAATATGGTAATAATTTGCGTAATTTTTGTTCTAAACGGGAACTTGAAAAACGTCATTTAGGGATTTAGCGATATTAGTTCTATTTGAAATTGTTTGAACTCCGTTTCATAGTATTTACCTTTATGCCGAACGTATGACCGTTAGCTTTTTTTTAAATAAATAATAATTTGACTCTCAATGGCTATCCATTACATGCTAAGAGGGTAGAAAACATGTCGAACTGACTTGTTATTGATGCAGTTATCATATCTTTTATTTAAGCGTAATTTTATAGTAAACCTCACTCGCTTTTATTGTTAAAAAATATGTAAATACTTAAGTTAAAATTTCAGAAGAAATTGTTTTCAAACTTATTCCGAATGCTCCGGAATTCTTTTTCTTTCGAATTTCGCGAAAATAGTTTTTGAGTGATTTAATATGAAGCATAATGGAAAAAGTGAATTTTTTGAGCGCATGCTAAGTGTGACCATATGGTCATGCTAGGCGCTACGGGGTTAATAGAACTCAGTTCACAATACGTATTGTTTCCGATGTTTTTTTTTTAAATAATATTTGTTGGTGAAATTTTAGCAAAAGTCATTTGTATTGTATGTTTTAATTTCATTATATTTATTGTACAAGTTCATTGCTAAAACTTGTTTAAAGGAACTGCTGGATACATACAAAACATTTAAAAACTGATGAAAAATTGTTTTAAATCGTAGTTCCTCACTTTTCCGGCTCCCAATTTGTACTAGTTTTTTTCATGCAAATAAATTCTATGATATTTTCAGCCATTTTGCACACCTATTGGAGCAACCAGCAAAGTGTTGCAGCTTGTTGCCATCTTACGTACAAAGGATGCCAGCTCAGTCAGTCGCACTACATGGGCGCTCTCTGCATTCACCAATGCCAGTACGTATTTCCCCTAAACTACGCTAATGTTTTAATAACGCTATCGTTAATGTTCTGTCGATTTTTTCTATTTGCCACAGCTCGAATCTATACTGTGTATGTGCAGTCGCACGACTGGATGCTGCTCTATAACTTTATAATATCAACTTTCCTTAGTTCATCTGTGCTGCTGGCAGCATGCGCTTACAAAAAGAAAACAAAAAAAGAGTAAAGTGATGATCCTAAATGGGAAAATACACACGATGTGTGTAAATTCACATGTACGGTTCTCAAAGTTAACCGGATAAGTCTAAAGTGTGATAGGAGCGACCCAAGTTCATTTTAATTTTAGCAGCACGACAATTGTTTCAGCTGTGACAAGCTACAAATAATAATATAATAATATATTTTAAAACAATAGTTAGCTTCTAGCAATGGTTGGTGGGCGTGGCGACAATTTTAAATCTCATTTAGCTTTCGGCATAAAATGCTACTGCAACTGCTAACAGTATGGCAGCTACAATACCCGCATAGATGGAAACCAGTTTCCAGTTGATATGTGGTTTTGCCTGCTCGGTCATAACTTTGCGTTCTTTGTGTTTGCGCTTTCCAAATTTTTTCTCGAATTGCTCCACTTCCATTCGATTCTTTGCCTCTTCCTGCAGTCGAATTTTTTCGGCTTCTTGTTTTTGAACAGCTGTCAGTTTGGCACGCGTCTCATCGCAAAATTCATCACAGGGAATTGCACTCAAGCCGGCACGATGTCTATCGCAGGGCACTTCGACTTTTAAACGTTTGCACTCGCAAAAAATACGCACTTTCTTCCGACACTGCTCTGGATTGGGGCATTTGCCAGGATGACAGGCCGTAACACAACGATGGCCGCAGGGAAACTAAAGCAAAATATAATATTAACAATTATTTCGAAACAGTGAAACAGCAAAATTGCATACATTTTTAAGGCAGCGATTGCCACAGCCTTTCAAGCGTTCCTGCCGCTGCAAAATTTCTGCTTCGGAACCTTCAGGGCTAAAGAATTCAGCACACCTGTAGATGACCTGTGTCAGCCCACAATGACATTTGGCTCTGATGAGCTTATCGCAAGGATGACACGGTGGCAAGTGGCAAGGACGTGAGCAGGCATGAATGCAGCCTGGAGGGCGTGGAATGATGCAGCCTTCCTGACAGCTGGCGCAGCCCAGCTGCTCCTGTGGATGAACGCAAAACGAACAATTAGTATTGCAAGCTAAAATGGAACCAATTCGATTTTAATTGTCAACACCATGCCTTCATATCCTTAATGTCACCGACTGCATGACAGATTAATTCACATCTATGATTACCGCAGCGCAATAACCGATTGCACTTGCGTTGGCACGACGTCGGCTTCGAGTTGTGACAGGGCCAATCGGCAATTTCGTGACCACCGATGCAGGTCACGCTTACTATTTGCTCACATGGCGGATGCGGCAGCTTTTTGTATTCGAACTGTGAATGCAGACAATTCGAGGTCTTGGAAATTGTAAAAATATATTTTAAATGCACGCAGTTACCTTTTTGCCCGGCAACCAATTTGCGTTATTGCTGTTTTTGAACACTTTAATGGCGGCGTGACACTTGGCCTCACATATGTGCTGGCAGCCGGTTATGTCATTGGGTTGACCACACTTCTGACTGCACGGTGGGCATTCGTTTTTGTGACAACGATGTTTTGTGGGATGGTGACATTTTGATGGAATGCTGTGGAGTTCAGTATAGAGTACGAATATATGTTAATTTCTTTTTATCTACAATAATTATATTGCTCTAGAAGTCTTGCCGAACACAATTCTCCCGTCAACTTTACATTCGAGGGCGACACTAACCGACACAACTCCATGCACATAATCCGTGCAGTGCGCTCACGCCCACAGGGCACACGCTTCGACGTTTTGCCGCAGCGACAGTTGACTTGAGACTGCTGACCACAGGGATAGCACGGTCCTTCATGGCAAATTGACTGGCATTTGTGTTTCCTGCACGATAAAGACTTGCCGCATACTTTGTCGCATGGCGGACATGTACGGCCGTCACAGCACTGCAGAAAATCATAATATTACGCAAGCGCTTTTACCGGTTTCCCAGTGAGTTTACCTTCTTGTTGCAGGCGTGCTTGCCGCAGTCGCGTATCAATTTGCATTTCGTTTCACAGGTGAAGCTCTTCCAGCAGGGCAACTCCTTTTCGTGCATACCGCAACGACATTTCTTCTTGGTGATGACAATGCACTGTAAAAATCACAATAGTTTATATGTTGATAAAAGAATGTGTATAATGCAGTGGTGAAGGCAGCCGAAGAATTTACCAAATTACAGTCGCCTCGATGGCAGCGCTGTGTGCATGAGTGAATGCTACACGGCAGAAGCTTCTGACAGGTGTCGCCGCATGTGTCAATGATTTCGCTGCAAGGTCCAATTTTTTTCTGAAATAAACATTTCATACAATTTTAAAGGTTCCAAAGAGAACTAACAATATGTACTCACCGTTTTTCCACAGGGACACGAACGCGGCAACCCCAGTGGGCACTCTCCACAGGGACCCGAGTGACAGACCTTCTTGCATACGTGTATGCCGCACGCATACTTCAGCCCACAAACCTACAAATAAGTTAAAATTATGAGCGTTTAGTCTATCGCATATGTGCGCTTTTCATACTTTCTCGCAATGCCATTTCAAATCTGAGCAGCTGCGTTTTTGCACCTCCCGACCGCATTCACATGGCTGCATGCTGGTGCTACTGCAAGGCGGACAATCACCTGGCTTGTGACATGGCTGATTGCACACGTGCTCCTTGCAACGTAATTGTAGGGTACACTGCAATACAAAGATTTGGAAACTGTTTCGTTTAATACGGCTCATCGATAGTCAAGCGCCGTATGCTTACCTTGCGATCGCATTTCCAATTCTTGTCCACGCAACGCACAGACTTCTGCGGCGACTTGCCGCACTGGCAACTGCTGACCGCATATTGTGCACACGGTGGACATGGTCCAGGATGGCAGAGCAGCATGCACGTATGCCCGCACCTCGGCTGTAGTTGTTTACCACAAATTTCACCACATGAGTGGGGCAGTAGAAAGGGCGCCGGCTGTGGATCCGCTTCCTTGCCACAGAAGCATTCGTACACGGAGGGCCGATCGGTGGGCTCATATTCTTTACGACATTGCGGGCAGCACCAGTGCAGCGGACGCGTTTGTTTTGGCGGCACATATTCGCCCAGATTGTTATAGTAGCCGTGCTCGATCGGTGTGCCAGTTTGCGCCTTCAATTGCGCGATGCTATCGTTGGCCCAGCGCCGTATGCAGTTTAAGTGAAAAAAGCAGTAGCAATGTTTGCAAGTCCAGATGGCATCGGCCCGTCGGACACTGCCTATGCAAATGAGGCAAGTGGCCGAACCGGAGTGCAATGCATTTTCCAGAAAAGCAGCGGTTCTTTGTAGTTGTGGTGCACTGTCCCCAGCGCCGGTTGATTGGTAGTGCTGGTACAGCGTCTCTGTCATGGCATATGGAAGAAGTAGGGTGATGGATTGCACGTGTAACGGGGCATACTCACTAAGTATATTGCATTCATCCAGTTCTTCTTCATCTTCATCCGAGCTAGACGCATACTTCTCTACGATTTTCTTCGCTGCAGCAATGTTACGCGCATGGACTTCGTCAAAGCGTTTGGAGACATTGGTCTTAGATGGTTGCACGTTCGATTTCTTGGGGACCTTCCAAGGATTGGTGGCGTCAGACATTTTCGCTGGTGATGAACGTGGACTATAGACGTGGAAATTGTCTCTGACTGAATTCACGAACAAATTTAGTACGAACGAGTCGCCAACGACACCTGTCCGGAGGCGTTGCCATATGTGAAGAAAAAATCAGCACCAATAGAAAAACACAAAAGAATTACAAATATTTGTCTCTATTTGTGAAATAAACGAACAGCACATATATTTTTTGAATCTTCATGAATTAAATTTATTTCATGAATTAAATTTGTAAACAATTTTTAAAATTACAAGGGGTTATAAGATGCTTGAAGTTGAAGTTATAGATCATAAAATTCACTACATGTAATAAAATACGGTTTCTTCAGTCTTAATAAATGTAAGAAGTTTATATTTCTCGTTTACCATTTCTTCTTGGGAATTAAAATTTGATTTAATTTAGTATTTTATTTTATATTTTGTAACAGCAATAATGGGAACACACTTCATGCTTATATGTCAATCAATCAAATACCGCCAAGCATATACAATTAGTCTTGAGAGGTTACAACTTGTACGACTTGAGATTGAAGTTGTTTATTCTCCCGAAAGGATTATTCAGCCCTCTTCCAGAATCCGAATCGGATCAGAAATGGATTTGATTCCGACCGTCGGTGTTCTACATTCCGATTATCGGAAATATTTTCCGATGCAACCCTGTTCTCAAATCCGATTAAGTTCGAACGAATTTGGATCGGAAATTTGGTGTTCTGCATTCCGATTATCGGAAATTTTTGTCGAAAATATTGCGTTAAACAAAAAGCTGGTGGAATTGAAATCGGAACGCAGCAAAACGAAAGCAAACAACAAAAATGTATGCAAATAAATTAAATAGGAAATTTTGAACATAACTGATATAACTTGTACTAGTTACGAAGAATCTGGCAATTCCATCGGATTGCTGTGGTCTCGCAAAATTCTACGCTTTACTTTTTCAACGGCGGACTGCTCGTTCTCAAGCAATACTACCAATAAAATAACCAAACTCATTTAATAAAATAAAAAATCTCAAAAAATTTTACAATTGCCTTTTTCATTTGAACATTTCAAGCAAACAGCTGACTGAAGGTATGTTAAATTTGCTAACAATCGGATTCGAAATAAACTTCGAATGTGACAATTCCGCTCGGATTGCAGAACACCTCTTCAAATCGGATTTCATTTCATTTCGATTCGAATCCGATTCCGATTCGGATTCTGGAACAGGGCTGATTAGTAATTCAATGGTAACCAATGTGTAAAACCAATCATCAGTGCCACACTGGTAAATGGGAAAAGTGCAAATGTTCCCGTTTTAATGCGACCACTTGCAACGCTGTAGTGCAGTGCAGGGTAGTATAGTAACATTTCGATTCCATTCCGTCCATCAGCTGAAATTGTCAATTTATCATAAATTTTGCTCCCCTCACTTGGCTTTTAACTATTAACTGTTTCTGGTGTCACAGTTGCGACGCAACTTTGCTAACGAGATTTGGACGATTGGACCAAGTCGTCTATTTGCAGTCGTAGCCGGTTGGATTAGTTAGACGCACAAGGGTGCGAGGTGTGTGGCGTGTGTGCTTCGTACAGTGGCTCAACTGCGAATCGAGAGCCCCCAGCAGCTGCAGCGATGGGCTTTCTCAGCTACGTGTTTGGACCAAAGTTATTTCAGGAGTACGGCGTGAATAAGGTGAATTGCGTAAACTGATGAAAAGTGAAAGTCGGAAGTAATGTGGTTGTATTTCGCTATATTACAGCCAGCGTACGAGCCTGGCGGCCTGGAGCGATTTAGCGATCAGATTTTATCCACAGTAAGTATTCGGCCATGAGTTGCTGTTTTTGCTCTCTTTTATTATAATTATGAAATGTGTTTTTTTTTAATTGTAGTTATCGTTAATGTGGAACATTGGCTACTACACGTCGCCTCTTATTGTGACATTTTTGTACCGAAGGGGCTACTTGGTGGCGGACTCGATAACCTCATTGGCCAAATTCACCACCAGCGTGGGCCTAATCGTGGTGATTTCGCTATGCATCCGGGGCTTCGGCCGCTCGCAGTCGCGCTCCTACAGCAAGATGGTGAAGGCGCTGGAGTTGGCCAAATCGCCAAGGACGGCTGAAGAGGGCAAGCGAACGCTGCGCCAATTTGACTTTGATTTCAATTCGTGGCTGGTGGACTTTGATGCCAGCACCGTACAAGGGTAAGAACAATGAGGCCGAATTAACGGTGTATGTATGTATGTGTGTTTTGTAATACCTGTTCTGCGAGCAGTGAGGACAAGAAAAAGCCGATTGCATCTGTCAATAAACGTCCCTTCCGACTGGCCACTTTGCCGTGTCAAGTAGCCGCCTATGTGGCCATACGCACTTTTGGCATACGCATGATCTATCCGGGTTATATCAAGATGTTGCAGTATTACATGCGTAAGTGGTCGTATAAAGTACTTGCTGGCAGGTGCTTATCAGTAATAACTTTTTTTGGCAGAGGCTTATTTGGTGGCAGGACGGGCGAAGCTCGTCGAAGAGCACAATGCTGTGCGTTACAAGGTGAAGACCGTCGACTCGAATGAAATTGACAGCATTTTCGTGGATAACCGTGGCAGCGGCAATAACGGCAAAACACTGGTTATTTGCTCTGAAGGTGCCGTCAAACTCAACCTTAGCAGTCTCCCGATTTCACATTTTTGTAACTTGCTTGCAGGTAATGCTGCCTTCTATGAGATTGGAATTATGGGAACGCCGCTAGCGCTTAAGTACTCAGTACTGGGCTGGAATCACCCGGGATTTGCAGGTAGCACTGGCGCACCATATCCGGAACAGGATAAGAACGCTATCGACGCCATGGTACAGTTTGCCATTCATCAGCTTGGCTTTGCTGTGGAGGATATTTTACTGTTCGGCTGGAGTATCGGAGGTGTGAGCACCTTGTGGGCGGCCACATTGTATCCTGATGTCAAGGGTGTGGTAAGTGGAACAATGATTCGAGTAGGGGTTTACTGAATGTAGTAGGGCTATCGATTACATTGGCACTTGTTTAGGTATTGGATGCTACTTTCGACGATGTGCTCTATTTAGCGCAACAGCACATGCCGCAGAGCTTGGCTGGTATTGTACGGATCGCCATACGCGACTACTGCAATCTGAACAACATTGAATCAATTCAAAACTACAATGGGCCGGTGCTCATCATACGGCGTACTGAAGACGAGGTTATTTCAGAGTAAGTGATGGTCCTTACAGTAAGAACTTAAGTGTTAGCAATTTTTACTTATATTGACTCGTAGGGACGGACGTATTGACACTAACCGTGGCAATTACCTGGTACTTACAATGTTAAAATTCCGCTACCCACACATCTTCAAATCAGAACAACTGACTCGTATTAAGAAGTTGCTATCGAAGCCTATGGAGCGGAACAATTTTACAAGTGAACGCGTTCGTTGAGATATGCTGGCTGCTTTAGAATAAAATTTGAATATTGTTGCAGGTGGCGACGACGAGATTTGCATGTCGCGACTTATAACGTACGCCTCGGACCAAGGCAAGTCGTTTCCCATGCTCATAGGCGAAGACTATACGGAGGACACGCGCGATGTAATGGCTGAATTTTTGGTACGTACAAATTTGCATGACGATTTATGCTGGTACTTTGTAAGGGCATTTGAAGTTTTGCTAATATTAATCACCCACTCTACTTACAGCTGCGGAAACACTTCCGCGACTTCAACTCGACCCACTGTACCCCATTGCCGGGGGAGTATTTCAACATTCCATGGGACATCCCCATCGAGCATGGCTTCGTGTTTACTTAGGCACAATTGGACCGGTGGCAGCAGAGGCTTGGTACGTGCGCACACTGCTCCCGACGTGGGACGTGAGTGAGAAATGGGTGTGTCGGCGATAAACGATAGTCAATAGATTGTAGGTTGTGTTCAATCACATGTGGATGGATGCATTTAGTTTGTACGAGTACTTGATTCATGCATAGATAAATTTACGTTTTGGGGCACTGTGTTGGAAACGAAAATTGAAAATATTTGTTAATGCAATCGTCATGACACGAGTTGAATATTCAAATATACAATAAATTGTCAACAATAAACCATAATAAGTCGGTGTAAAGGAGCAGATTATTTTATTTGTTGCCGTATTTACTTTTGTTTTTATTTTGTGTAATGATTTTGAAGTTTGTGCTGTGTTGCTTGGTGCTCTGCACGCGGCCAGCGACCACTAATAGTTTGTGGGGGGGCGCGTATTTACAGAACATGGTTAGCAGGCTGACAAGCGAAGCAAAGCGACTCGCCGAGGTAAAGGAACAGATGCAAGTCTGGATTAAGCTCAATCTAACAATTTTCTATGTTCTGACACAAGGAGGAAAATTGCGCAGAGAACACACGCAAGGAGAATTGCGATGAGGATAGTCTGTTGAAGCAGTTGGCGTGCGTGTTCGTCACTAGCCCCGAACGAATTATTTTGTCGCTGACTAGTAACTGTCTGGAGGACACTTGCCGCGAGGTTGTCGACGTTCTGAATCACATTAACACGACGTTGTCAGACTGCATACCGCTGCCGGCAGACAATCTCTATATGAAACTGTACGGCGGCCTCCAATACTTTTACCAGGAAATTTGCATCAACGTAAAGAATCCCAAATCCAAGTCGAAACGTTGGTAAACCGATACGGCAATCTACGCATATAGCGCCGTCGGCTCTACAACTCTTCTTCGCCTTACAGAACTCGTCGATCACCAGGAGTGCATAGCATTATTGCGTGATGATTTCGTCGACTGCGAAGGACCGGCGGACTGGTACGAGAAGCGAAACAAGACATTCGTCTGCAAGTGAGTTCGTTGGCTTTGCTATTCGGCTGTTAAATTAATCGCTGTCCGTCCACAGGCAGTTCACCGACATCATCAACTGTGAGTACATCAGAACGGCATTGCTGTGTGGACTCAAGCCGGCGCGACTGGTGCGCGACTTCGCCCAAGCTGTTATCAGTAAAGTGCTAGTGGTACGCATTCGGTTTCTTATTTGTCTATATTTTCCAAGGAATCGGTATTTGTTTGCATGTGTAAATAATTATCGTTCTGCTTCCAGATCAAGTGTAAAATCTCCTCGTCGCTACCGTACGTGGCCGACCCTATGCCGTCTGCCGCTGGTAGCCCACTGGACGCAGTCGTCGCCCACACTGTCCTTTGTATATTTATACTAGTTTACTGTTACATTTTATCCAATAATTTCTGCCATTAAATAAAGGCTCAACGAAAGTTAAACGCCCTCCGACTCCCGCCCACCCATCTAAGAGTTCTTTTTCGAGCCGCCGAAGCCCGAAAACCCCATGATGGCAGCCATATCGTCCAACAGCCCGCCACCGAGCGCACTGTCTTCATTATCGGTAGCTTTCCGTTTGCGGTCTTTCCGCTTCTCCTTGCGGTGTTCCTTGTAGCGTTCCTCTTCCTCTTTGGCTTCACGGAGGCGGCGCTCCAGTTCGTAGTCTTTTTGTTTCTCCTCCATCTTCTTCTTGTTCGCCTGAAAACGCTCCTTCACTTGATCCACCGTGCTACGCTCCACCTTCATGGACATGCCCAAATTGCGCTGATGCTTCTTGCCGTTGATGTGGTCCAAAAAGTTGATCGAGTCCTTGACAACGCAGTCGCATACATTGCAATAGTAGCCGCCGGACTGTGAGGTAGGTGTGTTTTTGTTGATGACTACACTTTTGCCGAGCTTGCTGTCCAGGTCCACTTTGTAGTCACGGCGCTTCAGATTCTCGCGCTGCACAGGCTCTGCAAGGCCGACGGGATAAGCTTGAGGTTAATAGCAGGTTTGGATACTTTGGTGAGCAGCACCGCTTACCTTCCTCCTTTTCGGCGCCCTTTGCTTGGCTCTGTAGCCGCTCCTGCGCCAACCGCTGGTATTCGGCTTTGTCCCACTTCCGGCGGTGATCATCTGGGCGCATGGACATTGTGGCAATACTTCTCACGGATTTAACACAATTCGCAACAAAAGAAACACAAACTGAGTTGTAAACAAGGTTCAACAATTTTCGATTTGCTACACTTTTGGAGCCAGATGTCAGGGTGGCTGATGTGCTGTCAACATTTTTGTAGTTACAAACCGGCTGGTACCGATTTGTCCGTGTAACTGTGTGAATCCCGGGCGCGACAGACGGTACGTAATTACAATACTTTAAAGTATTGAGTAGTGTCCGACCGAATATTCATCTTCGGTCAAAATAGCCGAAGGTTTTCACCCTGTAATGTAGGTCAATTTGCTCTGTTTCAAAGTATTTTATCAAATATCGGGTTTTATCGATATTTCGGACTAAAAATTGCGATTAATAAAAATGATCTTTAATCAACTATTTATGTCAATTGAATTGTTAGATTATTTTTTAGAAACGGAACTCTAAAGGTAAGGTCCCACGATTGCCGCAATGCGTAGAAATTTTACGCATTTGTAAAAAATCAAATGACAATCGTGTGAACTCGATTCGGTTTCGGCGCAAATGTAAAAAATATTCGAGTTTCCATCCTGTTGCGCCGAACGCAATCGGTACTGTACCGTCAATCGTGTGAACAGTTGTAGCCAGACAAAAAATTAAAAATTGAGCCGAATTTCGTCGGCAACTCGAGCACCAACCATAGGGGCCGACAAATTTTGTCGGTGCTTTGAAATTGTTTGAGAATTTATTTCAATTTTTTTTCGATTCGGGCAATCGTGTGAGCTACCTATGAAATCGTTCGGTGCGATATTTCTGTTCGATAGGTTGAGCCGACAAAATTTGTCGAAATTGGGGCAATCGTGTGATCCAAATAAAAAACGTTTTGCTCAATTGACAATTTCTGCGTAGTCAATGCCCGACCAGATCGGGCTATGATCGGCGCATTTGCGGCAATCGTGGGACCTTAGCTTAAGACTGTGTTTTGTTTGTTTGAATTCTTAAGTTGAACAAAGAAATTAATAGAGAAAGAATAGCCGTTCTTTCTTTTTTGATCAGTTTTTTCCCTTAAAAGAATTTTTATTAGTATTCGGCTTCGGCCTAATATTTTAGTTATGCCGAATATTCTGCTTCTGGTAATATTTTAGATATGCCGAATATTCTGCTTCGGCTTCGGTCAAAAATCCACCTTCGGTCCGACACTAGTATTGAGGCATTAAAAGCTTCACAATCACATTTGATGAGATGCTTTTTTCTTTTGGGAATTTATTGTTTTTTATGTTTGCCAGTAAATTTTTTGCTATTTCTTGTCTTCTCACTGATTTTTTGATCGTGTGCCTACCGGGTACACTTAGCAACAAGATATTGTCTTATCAACTCAGGGTAGACATTTATAAGACCTCAGAACTAAGGCAATTGCGGATCTCTTTTAAATCTGCTGCGAAGGTCGTTGGTCTTCTAGTTGGGCATAACAGATTATGGAAAGATTTGATTTACAGATTTACAGAGAAGTGCAGAAAACTTTAGAATAAATTCTGTGATCAAAGGCAATAATTGCTAAAGTCCATTAGTACTATTTTGAGCAGAACGCTTTTAAGGAATATGCTAGCACCCTTAACTCAATTACGTCCTAAGTCGACTTAAGCGTTTATTGTTTTTGGCCACAGAATTATTCTCCACCATGGCGCAGTCTAGTACTGACTAGAAAAGATAAACATCACACATCTAAACAATTAAAATGTCTAAAAATTAAGCAAGGCCGATGAGTTTTGCGGGCGTGCAATAAACAGTAGAAGGCAATAGATCTGTGTGTTTCGGTGTGTTGCCAGTGAAGAGACTGCTTAAACATAAATGTGGCAACAATTTCCTCACCAGCAACATGTTGAAGAAATTTAAACCAACCTGCACTCAGTGATGGGACTAATATATTATGTAATATAACGTACGTATTACGTAATATTATTTTATTTTAGGTGAAACTTATTACTTTTCCTGCAATTAATAACCATCAGTAATAATATTACTTTTTTCACAAGTTACTTATTACTATATTACTTTTTTTCTTTTTCTATTTTTTAGTCAGCATAAATACTTTACAGCACAAGTAAAGCCTGTTTCGGGAATAAAACGCTAAAGGGGCTGACATTGTTATGGGGAATAAATGTTTTGTTAAATTCTAATGAATGAATAAGTCTCACAAAAGCTTGTAAGTAGCAAATAAGGCGCAGGGAACTTAAAAATGAGGTATTCAGCAAGAATTATTTATATTACATCAACGCAGACAAAGCTGTGCGCAATAGCTAGTCAAATATTTGCCACATTCGGCATTTTTATAAGCAATATATTTTATACTACTTTTTAATTAATATAGAACCAGTAATATTATTACCAAAAATTTGGAAGTTATAAAACTTGCTTTTGGTTTTCAGGTGATATGTATAACGATGTTACTTTTAGTAGACAGTTATATGTAATATAACTAAGTTACATGTCCCAACACTGCCTGTACCTTTGGCAGTAGAAGCATTGCTGCTGCCGTTGTGATTTGACATGTTTTTACCAGGATTAATAAATTCATATCAAAACGTAATTTACACAATGTGACGAAATCGATGAATTTTAATATAGAGTCATAATAATGCATAGCAGAAAAGAAATGGATATCATGAATGTGTTTGTCATCTGCATTCTCACACGTGAATGAAATGTATGTACTTATTTTTAAAAGCTAAAAAAGCTGTTAAAAATAAACAGGAAACCAAACTGAATTAGAAAAAATGTAGAAGGAGATACATATGAATAAATGAATAAAATAGGAAATTGTACAATTGCCATTCATGAGATGTCCTTTGTAGTCAGTGAGATTAGTCCACGTTCTAAGTTTCAAATCAGGTTCAAGTTGAATTAAGAAGCTGTAGGCATATTTGAAGAAACAAATTCGTATAATCAAAATATATTTGATTGTGTTGAGATTGAAAAAGACACTTCCTGTGTGATTATGAGTTTGTGTGTCTGTGCTGCAGAATTTCCAACCCATAAACGATACATGAATACTAACACTGCAAATCTTATACGCCAATACGAGTACATACTAACTCGTACGCAAACAATGTGGCAGCTCGTTTAAAATTTCTGTGCAGCAACAACAAGCATGGCTTACAGAACCAATTTTCGCTCATTCGTTTAACTTCAAAAGGCGGAGAGTACATTTCTATGACTTTTAACTCTTTGTAGAATTGCATTATTTCGACTGCGTTTTGTCAATCCACTGTCCGTCCAATGCCGTTAGCTTAATTAAAATTGCAAAATCTTGATAAAACTACTTGCCGATTGGATGCCGAATTGTACGAACGCCACTACTGGTGCAGTGCACACTTGTCCGCATTGCCGTTAAACTTGAATAAACAGCCAACTAAACTGGATCGGACTCACTGAAGGTGCCTTAGCTCCGCTGCATAGCACGAACGTAGTTCGAAATGCAGATCAAATGCAAAAATTAGTCCTTGGAGCGGCTTAGAAATGAAAAGATAAAATGGCAAATATCTCTGGCAACTGCCTACGCCCACATATGGTGTGTTTGCCGATATTGTATTGGTGTAATTTTACTGCTAGGTAAGCCATGTGCTTCCACTCGTAGCCGAATGCAGTTGCCGAATGTAGATTACCTTATAAAAATGCTAGACTGGTGTCGTACTTAGGTTGTTTATTATTTGTTTCAATTACTTTTGATTTCTTACACTTTTGCAAACATTTTTACATGTCCATTTCAAAAACGATCTTTAAACATTTATTGCTCACTTATGTAAATTAGCAATCAAGTACAAATATAAAAGACTCATACTCGTTCCTAAAAATAAGTTGAACAGCACACATTTGCCTTATACAAGTATGATGTATTTTTTTTAAGTTATTGTGTTTGCTTTGTTTAGTATTATCGAATTGGTTGTTATGGCTGTTACCAGTGAAACGAAATCACTTCTTGAGGAAACTGAAAATGGAGAACATGTTGCGCATCAGTGCCGGTCCGTTCCAGTAGCCCTTCAGCATCAGTTGCCAGTAAAGCAACGGCATGAGATCCTTCTTCATGATGAACATGGAGTAGCGTTCCTTGTTTTGTTGCACGGGGAATGTTTCTAGCGGCGTCAGATTGTAATCGAACTCGGCGAGAATGCAAGTGCTGTATCCAGTCACCAGTGGACAGGACGCATAGCCATCGTACACAGCCTTCAATGGTTTACCCTCCATGACGGCGATCATATTGCGGTACACGACGGGCGATTGCGCAGCTAAAATGGAAATTAACGCATTTAGCTGGTGTAATCGACAAATGCAACGGCAAACGGATAAGAACTGACCTGCCGATGCTGCGGTTTTCGAGTTGGGCGATGCTGAGCAATCGCCAATGGCGAATACATTCTTGTATTTCACATGCTGCATAGTCGATTTGTCCACATCGACGAAGCCAGCCTCGTTCGTAAGCTCCCTGCACTTGGACAGCTCTGGCGGCGTACTCATGGGGGGCACCACGTGCAGCATGCCATACTGAGAACCACCAAAAATGTTACTTTATATTGGACGTACTTGATTCCACTTAATAAAAAGCTCACCTTCTCCACGAACTTCTCAGTGGGATTATCCAGATTCTCGAAAATCGCCGTGTCTTCATTGCCTTTAACTTCGATGAGGTTACGGCGCGTATTCACTTGGATGTTGCGTTTCTTCACAACTTTCCAGAGCGCGTCGGCGTAGTGCTTGACACCGAAAATGACTGGCAGCGAAGTATTGTAGATCACATTGATGTTCTGGCGTTTGTTCACCTGTTGGGAATGTACGAAAATTTAAAAGTTGTAGAACTGTGTGCGCAGGGAAATGCTTTCAGCGCGCGTGGTCATACCTTGCGGAAATAGTGCTCCGATATGTACACAATCTTTTGAGGTGCGCCGGGACACTTAACCGGCGATGCGGGGAAGGTGAAAATGGCATTGCCCTTCTCTATGTTACGCAAGGCCGTGTAAACGCGATCGACGTATTTGGGCGAGTAGATGGAGCAGACCTTGCCATCCGGTATGGCGAGAGCCTCAACCAAACCTGGAATCTGTGGTTCAATGCAAAAGCGTTTATTTAACTCCGAACCTTAGGTGGTCAATCACAACGTTTTGCCTGTACCTTATTGTAATTTAGTACTAAACCAGTGGCTACAAGAAGCATGTCGTACTTAATGTCAGTGCCATTGGAAGTCTTTACGGTATTGTTTTTGGGATCGAATTCGACTGCTTTATCCTGAATCCAGTTGACGTTTTTCGGCATAACATCAGCCATCGACTTATAAGACTGCTCGAGGCGTTTCATGCCGCCGCCAATCATGGTGAACATCGGCTGGTAGTAGTGTTTCTATGTACGCAAACGGAACCTTCAGTCTACTGGGAGGCGAATAGATATAAATTGGTTTTACCGAGCTCGGCTCCACAACGGTGACGGAGTCTTTGCCATATTTGGAGGTGAATTTCGCAGCCATCGAACAACCGCCGCAGCCGCTGCCCACGATAAGAATTTTACATCTAAAGCAAAATAGTAAAATGTTTAATAAAATTATTGGAGATTGTACAATTCATAAAGTAGAAATATTTATGTTTTATTTATTTATTAAACCTTGAAATGCTGAAATCTTAAAATCAATAGACGGCAATTCTTAGAAAAATTCATCTTTGAATTGTATAAATGTATAAAAATCACAAAATTTAGTTTCACTATGAAAAAAGTCCATTTTAAAAAAGGGTTTGCTTTACTTTTTTCAATTTTATATTGTGATATAATCTCGAGTTGTACCTCTTCAACGAATGAAATACAGCCGATTGAACTTACTTTTCTCAAAGAAATTTCAAAATAATAGACCACAAAATGTATCACTTATTACAGTAACAGCGGCACACTCAAAATAAAACTCTTCATGTGAAACCCCAACTAATGAGTTGTTCTTGAGCACATTGCCGCAAGTAAAACGTCCACTTTTTGGTTGATCTTGCCGAAGCAATGCAATTAATATTAAAACAAACATTTAGAGTTGTGACTGTTTTGTATTTAGTGTGCGATATGTATCATCAAAGAACATACGAGTATAGTCAATGAATTTCTTAATCTTTTTTCGAATGGTTCTGGCTCCGCCGAAAGTGTCACAAAAAGTGAATTGTGTGAGGATAGTTTAGTATTCGGCGCCGTGCTCTCTTTACCATCAAGGCAACTAGACTGGTTTATGGACGCTTAAATAAGCAAATACTTAGCTCTGCGCTTTTTGTAACACTACAAATTTGTACGGGAAAGAACCGTTTGAAAGCAGATTGTGAAATTCATAGTCTATATGTTTATATATCAGTCGAAACCAGTTTTAAGAGATTAAATAATATGTATATATGCTCATGTATTTATAACAAGTGCATGCATGTGTTCCTGTATTGTCTATAAATCAAAATCATGAAAAATAAGGTAAAGGTGCAAATAAAATAAACTTTATGAATACTTAGTTGAAACCACAGCTTTCTCCCTATCAGCACAACATTAGTAACCTTTCCACCAGCTGTGAATTTAGAAATAAATAAAAAAAATGTGTTTTATAAAGCCTCGCTTCTCGTGTCTTTCACAGCTTCATTCAAATTTGATGATGTTAGAACTAATGAGATTCTTACTCAAAATAGAGCTAAAAACAATTAAAATCAGTAAATGGGAAAATTAATTAAATATGTCAAATCAAATCAAAATATATACTCTCGCAGAAATAAACATATACATTATGTGGTCGCAGGAAAATTAATGTTGGTAGTGTAAGGGAGGGAAAAAAGTTTTGTAATAAGCATAAATTATAAGTAAAGGTGAGGGCGCATCTTGGCTTTTTGTATTTAAAAGACACAACAAAAACACGCAAACTAACACATCATTTTCCGTACCATGTTCTTTCTTATAGTAAGTGCTGCATTTTTCATGATGTCTCATCGACAACTAAGTCTTGTAAAGTTCACTGTTCTTTCCTTTTATTTTTACTCTATGTATGTAGTAGATGTATCAATACGAAAATAGCTTAAAAATATTTTTTGTTATTTTCGTTGTCCTTCAAAAACCGAACTGATCCAAAGAATAAACAAATCATGCAAAATATTCTTGTGCCATATCTAACAATTCAATATTTACATAGATATGTTTTTTTGGCTGTCAATTGAATGCCGTCGAAAATAAATTCAATCGTAGGTGGCTCCCACCCAACGTGCACCAGACCCAACCCCAGCTCCAGCCAGTGCGCAACGTGCTTGAGTGGGGGTGCACTGAGGGCTGTGAATTATGATTATGACACGCAATTCTCTCGATACTTTCATACTTTACTTAATTAAAATATGCGTATGTAGATACTAATACCAAAATACTCTTCCACCTAGTGCGATTCCTTTTGGTGTCACGCCACTGTCATTGAATTGGCAAAAAGTAAATTACTGACATTGCATGTGCTGCTCGTACATGTCCGTATGTAAATATGTACAGCTACGCGTGTTCTGCGTGCCGTGTTTGGATTACGAAATAAATAATACGACAATCTGATAGCTCGATTTGTTTGTATTTGTTTGTGTGTCCGGAGTGTGCGAGCAATTAGTGGAATGCGTTGGGGTCTGCGCCTACAGTTGCAACATGTTGCTTGCCGATTACTGGCGTTTAATTACTGCCTGAAAATTATTCTTGACGTTCACTTGCTGGCAAAAACATTGCAAGCCACTTGCCACGCCCAGCCGTCACAAGAAATGAGAAGAAATGAAATAGAAATGAGGTCAACAAGTGTTTGGCGTATATTTGCCGATTGCTGTAGCACCTTTTCTACACGAGCTTTTATTTATTTACGATTCCTGCAATTGGCGCTGCACTTTCGGGTACTTACTCTTGTTTTTCGTTGAGCGTTGGCGAGGCGGCGAAAGTTCTTGCGCCACCAATGCACAGGCAACGCCCCGACCAGCTGGGCAGCTTGGTCGTTATCACCTGCAGCACACTCATGTTGAATGGATTGCAGTTAAAATTTGCGCGAAGAATTGTCTGTTAATACTAGCAGCACACTATGTCTCAAATGTCTCGATCGTCTCGACCGACGTAATGAGCTTCTGCCTTCCTTCTCTGGCGATTGTGTTCGCACAACTGTTGTGCGCCACTGCCGCTGCGGCGCTGCACAAGTCAAGTATTGTGGCCTTGAAAGTGCCGGCACGAGTTGCGTAGTTTGCTTCTGCCTTTCTGCGATACACGGAAATTTGCGGAATAATTCGGCGTTGTTCGCTCATTAGGCTAAAAAAGCTCTCGCTTCGTTGCCTATCTGTGTGTCTAGTAACTTGTTGTTTTGATGTTGTCGAAGGCATGGCCGATTTTGTTGTTGCTACTGTCGTTTCCACTGGCAACAGCTGATTACCCCCAAGCAGTCGTTGGCGCGCCGGTGCGCTCAATTAGTTGGATTGTTTGGTGCTCAGCGGCCTCGCGCTCGTGGTGACTGTGCCGATGGTTGGAACAAAAAGCAGCGAATAATAAACGACATCAAAACAAAAGTGGCAAATAAATATTCGAAAGCTTTTAATTTTGCACTTCACTTTTAGTTCGACGCTCAATTCTCGACGAAACCGGTTATTTTAGGGTACCTTAAGCGAATGATTACTTACAGTGGGCCGTAATTATGTGTGATAAATTGAAGTTGTTGAAAATGGACTAAAGTTTCAATTTATTCGCCAAACATCAGGCAGAATTGTGTTTTTTTATACAATTAGTAAAGTAAGTTTTATGCAATTAGTAAATAAGCTCACTTCTATTTTAACATACTTACTTACTTAACCCTTTCGCTATTTTGTTGCCATATGGCAACATGCTACTTTGTGGACGTCTGCATCCTCTATGGTCGCAAGAATACATTTTTTTGTTGGTCTTTAGAATAGTTTGAAGTTTTAGGAAAAATACGAAATTTATTTAATATTTAAGTTTAAAGAAGAGAATTATGCGCGTTTTTTTAATGGTATATCGTGACATAGTAAAGGAAGAAGAAGCAGAAAAAATTAGAGAACTTTTTAATTTGACGTTTTCTTTCAATTTAGATAAATTTTTTCTTTTAACTTTGGCTGAGGTAAATGAAGAAATATTCAAATTTTCGTTATGCGTAAAAAGTTGTATGTTTAAGTAATTATTACAGCCACAACGATGTGGTTGCTGCTTGGTTGCAAAACTTCTTTCCAGGCGCCTCTGCTTTGCACGCGCTTTCTCCAGTTGGCCACACCAAGAGATGACAGGTCCTCCTCAACTTGGTCCTTCCACCAGAGACATGGCCTCCCTCTTCGAAGTCGAACTCCAACCACCGCATCGAACACCTTTTTCGCCGGAGCTTCATCATCTATTTGAATATGAAAACGTGAAAAGTCGAATAGTCGTTCGATGTAGTTCCTCTTAGGACTATCGTGGCAGTAATCTATACATTGTATGTATAAAAATGAATGAATGTCTGCATGTTTGTTGGTCATACGACACTAAAACTAAAAAATTAGAAGGCCGATTGAGTTGAATCTTTCACGAAATGTTCATCTTGACTAAATCTCGGTAAACCACATAGTGCGAATACGGCCCGACAGGTGGGCGTGGCACCGACCATACAACCCAAACTTTTAATGTGGAATAGCTTCGGAATTATAAGTCGGACAGCATTGAAAGTTAGTACAGTGTCATGGCTTAGACGTGTCGTTCCAGTGGTTCAATTGTATGGATGTTGGACAAGGGGCGTGGCACTTTTCAAGCAACCCAAATGCTTTGAATAACTTTGGAACTGCAGGTCACACAGTTTCTTTCGATACTTAACTTTTGCTCGCTTCGTAGAACCCGTTTACAAAAATAAAGATGAATTGGAAGAATTGCTCATTGTTCTATAAACAATTTTAAGTATTGTAAATTTAAAAAAGTATAACATTTGAAGAAATTTACGATTTTCTCTCCTTAATACAGAATCTGGTTAATAAATAAAATAAATTGAAAAATGTACACGAAAACGCGGCAAAATTGAAATTAAGCAAATTAAGCTGACAAATGTGTATGTTCGAGCACAGACAAAATACATGAAAAGCCTTGCTAGCCTGTGGGTATGTTCATAAATATATGAAGAATTTACTTGCCAAGACTGCCACATTGAAAAAATTTGAACGCATTAATCACAAAAAGAAATTATATGCGAACCGAAAAAGAATTTTGTTTTTAATATAGAGACAAATTTCAGATTTTTGAAATTCCCTACGTTTAAGTAAATATTAAAAATCTGTCCTTTTTTCCCTACATCGCAAATTTAAGGCTGAATTTCTCTACATGTAGCCTCTTTTCCCTACGGTTGGCATCACTGAATGGGGTAAGTATTGATCGAGGGGGCATGGCACCGCCCTTGAAATTCAAATTTTTAATATAAGTTCGGAATAATAAGTTGGATAGCATTAAAATATTGTATACCATCGTGCCATAGATGTGTCATTCTACAGGTAAAATTTTATGAGCGTTGCACAAGAGTCGTGGCACATTTTTTGTGACTCAAATTTTCCGCGTAACTTTGAAACAGTCAGTCGCACCCTTCGACTGGAGGAATGGATTGGACACTGCATAAAAAGGGCGTGACATCACCCATACACTGTTGTATGAAGAAACTTAATTTGTTGGGCCCATTTACTTTAAACTTGCATGCAAAGCCGCGGGGCCCTGGTAGTAAATAAGTAAGTAAATAAGTAAATGGCATGGGGCTACAGTTATAGGCCAGCCTAATCAGCTGCAACGATAACGTGTGTGCATGCTTCTTCTGCTATTCGTACATACAAAAGCCTATATATTGAACTAAATTCTGTAAAATATCTGCACTGAATTACTCAACATGTAGACACATGCCATTTACATAACGACTGGGTAATACTCATTCGAAGTGATCGCACTGAAAAGGACTTTCGCCATTGGATCAAAGGCAATTTGAAATTGTAATTCCAGGGGAATGGTTGCACATCGTTAGTGGTGAAATGAATTTGAATTAGTTTAAACGCGTTCCGAACAAAAGTTTGACTGACTGGCTGTGGAATCACTGAATGAATGCATGGCGATCGGACTGCCTTGCGTGTGGGTAACGTATGCCTCGTACATATCGTACATATATGTATCTTTGAGGAGCTGTGAATCTTAACGCCACACAACGGAATGCCTTCCATCAACGTACTGTGGACAAACATTGTGCCTTTGCAATGCTTATTTTTGCATTTTTCAATAAGAAATTAATTTCTGCCAGTCTGACTCAAAACGGTGATGCTAACAATATAAACACCGAAACAGATCCTATAATAAATTAATGCAGTTCATATTTACCTTCATTAAAGTTGTGTCGAGAGATAAAATTTGAGTATGCATGTAAAATGCATCACTTGATCTTCAATATTTGAAAATGATATAATATCAAAATATCACTTGATCGCGTAAATGGTGATCAAAAGAAATATAACCAGTTCTATTTAATTTAAAATTATAGAATGCATGTAGTGCACTATTTTCCATGGATATTGAAATTTTCAAGTTAATTAATGGGTTAATTTTTGTTTGTTTTTAATATTAATATAAATAGTTTTTTTTATTATTTTTCGAAAGAAGTTTAGTGTCCATAAAGTTTTTGTTCTACAGAATTTGATTTATGGCCTAATTAGTGAATCAGCAATGAACATGAGGAAAACGTGTAAGGGATACTGATATAAAAAGCACAAAATCAATGAAAAATTAAATCATTTAACAAGCTTATTCTATAGATAGATAGACCTATCGAGGTAAGAAACCCTTCAAATAATAAATATACATGATTTGCGACACTCTACAGTTGAGATATGTTTATTCCTCATTTTGTTGCTTATATTGTTATACTAGCTGATGCATAAGAATAGATAAAAAATTAATCTTTGGAAACTTAAAAATTCATTAAAAATAATTTCAGACCACGCCCCAAGAAATTTCATGTGTAGTCTATCTAAATTCACTCTACTTTCACGAAGATATGGATTTCTCCAGTTTTGAATTCAAATGTGGCCGCCCCCTCTGAAAGAGTTAAGCGAGTTCCACCATTTCAGTGTCTTTGTCCCGTTTTGTTCTTTCCAGTTGATACTTTTGCACATAAGTAAAACATATTTACGTGACACATGCAGCTATCATAAAGCTATTAATTATCCTGCAGTCTAATTGAACTCGATTGGGCCAATGAAACTGATTAAATTAGCGACATTATTAATAGTTGTTACTCGTATATTTTAGAACAACAACAGCCGTAGCCTCGCCCACACCGTGGCCAGCGGCGTCTTCTCGCAACGTGTCTTGGCCGTGCCTAATTTTTCGCAGCGGGAACTATTCGTCAGCACAGCGTTATCAGTGGTAACCATAGCACACTTGAGTGACGTTATCATGGCCCGTTGGCGACTAATGAGGGACATTTCACTCAATTGGTGACACGCTGACAGAGTGCAATGAAGCCTTATTAACTATTTTAGAAATTACTGCCAATGACTGACGCTCTGCCAATCAAACATGACTTGCGGGGAACGGGGAAGGGCGTGATGCGGGTGTACAGTGGCATAAGCCATCGGCGACAATGGGGTTAATATGAGTAGGCGGAACACTTTAAAGTGCCATTGGGAAGTGTTAACAAATCACAGCAAATTCTTAGATCCTCTCGCTGCGTATGCTAATCGAATGGGCAAAATTAAAATTGACACGTTAGTGGTGCGAACTTGTTATGCGTCCGAATTGAGGCCCTGCCCAAATAAAAGGAAAATTATTTCGCTTCTGTTGATTGTTGATAGAATTGCGAGTCCGCAATGCGAATGAATGACGTCTCAATTGCGTTGAACGTGTTCGCTGAGCAGTGGTCCACTTGAAGCGGCGCTTTTTGCGGCATTTGTCCAATTTTGCATCACAAGACAGAGCCCAGAATGGCTCCACCAAGTGAAAATACCACTACGAACGTGCACGCCGCCGAACGAATCAATGAGTGAATGAATTGGAATCAGTGAGCAAATTAATGTTTACAATTAATTTCGCTGGTGGCCTGAGGTCTGCCCATATCAAAACCTTGTTCGGTTCGGCTGGACACACCCTCCGAACGTGCCGTTTGACAATGCAAATAGCCAGAAGCCAGCTGAGTGCACGCAATCCAATTGGATGATTATTGAAGTTTGTTGCAGCGACTGTAGTTGCAGCTTCAAATTACTGCATTGTGTGTCGACAAATTTCAGATGAATCTACGGCGAAATGTGCTAAAATCTGCACCTAGTTTTAGTTTCGTATTAAAAAAAACTGTTATCCCAAATGTGGCCTTGTTGATAATAGCAAAATGTACAGTTGATCATGGCACATTGACACATTTTAGTAGGATTTCATTGTCACTTGATCATTTGTTGTTGCGCAGCATAATGCAATTTTATATTCGAAGAACCTTTGACACGAACAAAAAAATTTAGCGATATGGCTTAAACACAAGTTAGCATTAGTCAGAGTACAACTTTGAAAGTGCTTTAGAACAAAAAGCCTCACAAAATTTCACTGAACTCTACAAAAAATATTTATTTATTTTTTTGGTAAACCATCTACCGGGCTGTGCCCTCAGAGATTACATAGTGAAATCAATAAAGTGTACCAGGTAGATGACGTACACTTATTTCTCTGAGTAGCAATTGTCAATGTGTCAATTTATTTGTGTCAGTTCGATTAACCTTTATTTTTGTTGTCCCCAAAATATCACAAAATTTACTTTCAGTACTCCAGAAATATATATTTTCGTAATGTATTTTATGTTAGAAAAAACATAGAAACTACATTGCATTGTTTTGCAGAGACAGCACGTTTTTTAGTGTCGGTTTTGGTGCAGAACGTATTTTCAAACAACAATTTATTTTGAAATTTTTTTATACAGCACAGACGGGTTATGAACTCTGACATTTGTCAGAAAAATGACATTAACTGACAGAAAATAAGTGTACGATGAAGAGAGAGTTCCTGCTATCTGGCACACTTTATTAATTTCACTATGAGATATTATAAAAAAAGCAATTTTAAAAATTAACAACAGAATTCATATAAACTTTTCTTAAAAATATTTCTACTTAAACTAAGTCCATGCTCTCGTAGATCGTGTTGCAAAACCCAGTCAACTTATGAAAAGATTCATTGAAGTCATATACTAGTGTCCAAAAAATAAGGTGACATTTGAATTTAAACTGCGCGCGTCGAAGGATTTGGAGAATTATTTTTTTTTTTAGTCAATAGTCAACAAGGAATATTATTTGAACGTTATGCGTCGTTTGCGTAATGCTATCCGCCTAAAAAGGCCGGAATTGTGGAAAGACAATTCTTGGTTTTTACACCACGATAATGCACCATCCCATACTGCACTCGTAATTCGTGATCATTTCGCCAAAAACTCAACCCATATCGTTCCGCAACCACCGTATTCACCTGATCTGGCACCGTGCGACTTCTGGCTGTTCAGCAAGCTCAAAAGACCGCTCCGGGGACACCGTTTTGATACGATAGAGAAGATTCAAGCCGCAGCGAAGACGGAACTGAAGGCCATCCCGGAAAGTGACTACAATCAGTGTTTCGAAGATTGGAAAATCCGTTGGCATAAGTGCATTGCATCGGGAGGGGATTACTTTGAAGGGGATGAAATTGATTTGGAAGAATAAATAAAGAATTTTCAAAATAAATACAAAGTCACCTTATTTTTTGGACACATTAGTAAAGTGATGTGTGACTGGTTATAGAAAATTAACTTTTCCCGCAGAAGTCTACTGGGAACATAAAAAAGCAAAAGCGATAACAAGTGTGACGAGTCGATCCTATTGTCAAAAATCTCTTTTATGAAAAGAATGCTATGACATTTTCTTCTATTAAACACTTCTACACTTCTATTTTCTATATTTCATGGTGGTGTATATAATGTGATATGCTGACCTCACAGTTGAGTGGTTTTGTATTCAAATTGTGGAACACCGAAAATGTATTTAGTAGATGAAACAAAATTTATTTGAAAATATTTACATGTGCATCAGTAAAATAATAAATGAAAAAAAAAATAGTTAAAGTATTATTATTATTTCTTAGTAATATCGCATATGTAAGTATTCACGTTGATACGCAATTGATTAAAAATATACATACAACGATTCGGAGGCTTCAGTTCGGGTCGATTGAAAAACTGCTTTCATTTCTGAATAAGTTTCAAGTCACTGAGTATTCGCATGTCATTTTGGTTATAAACACCTATCAACATATAGTATGTACATTTGTATATAAGCCATAAATTATTTTTTTTAGAATCGGTCAACAGTCAATTGAGGCTTACTAAATAATGCAGTTAGTTGTATAAGTAGCTTCAAGGTGCTGCGGCGCAGTCTTGTGATACATCGCCCATGCGTTTACGTTACCCACGCACACTTATGCATTCGGCATCGCCGACTTCGCTGCGCCAAGAACGCATGAAGCCAGATAGAGATACCGAAATATAACTACAATACAAGCGAATTAACGGCGCGTCGATGTCAATTGTCGTTGTCAACCAAAATCGAAAGCGAAATGCAAATAAATGGAACACCCAACAAGCCGACCGACCGAGCAACCCCACCAGGCACCAAGTGCCAAGCAGCAGGCAGCAAGCGGTAAGCGGTATGCGACAGCACCCAACACCAACGTTAGAGTCGGCGTTGATGCCGCCGTTGCCGTTGCCGTTGCCGCTGTCGTCGCCGTCACCTCCACAGCCGCAAGTGCGCACTGATTTGTCCCGATGGCGGTGATGGCGGCCGAGCGATGTTGGCGATGTTGATGTTGGTGGCGGTGGCGATGGTGATGGCGATGACGATGTCGGTGGTAGTGGTGCCGACGATGGCTACATTGGCGACACATACTTGTTGATTGCGGTATAAAAAGGCTGGAACAGCGCAGCATTCGATACAATTCGTTCGAGGAAACCTTTGCAACAGGATGTTCTAAGCGATCTCCGAAGCGCCCGCGTCCATTTGTTTACTGTCACCGCCTACGCTCACGCCAACACCACCGAGTGTTGAAGTAAAATTCAAATAAATTCTCCAGCATATACAAAGGCACAGCGAGAAAAAAAGAAAGAACTTTTAAGAACTTTTGAGTGTCATAAGTGTTTGAGAAGAATTGTGTAAATAAAAGTTTTTTGACAGTGAAGTTAAAGCATCACGCTTGGATTTGATTTGTGATTTTGCGAATTAAACGACCGCGGCGCTATTTAAGTAAACAAAAACAAAAACGAACCACGTTCGATCACCGATCACACCATTAGCGGATCAACAGATACCACTGGCAGTGGTCAAGGATAATTGCCAAATATTTCAAAAACCAATTCAACACAAAATGAACCAGGTAAGTTTATTCAATGGTCATAATTGGGCTTAAATGGTCTGAATGAATACAATTTTATATAAAATAAAATATTTGAAATATTAAAAATTAATGTAAAAAAATGAAAAAAAAATGTGTCGTAGGTTTTCGAACCAAAATGGGGAAATCGCAAAAGTTTTCAGACAAAACATTCATATTACAAATAAAATTCTTTAAGAGTGATTTGTCGTTTTTAATGACTTTGAATCATGAAACAGACAACAATTGATTGTTTTTGATATATGTATATTATAATTTTAAATAGACAGACATCTCAAAGTGATTTGGAAGCGAGAATAACTCAATCCATAGTGAAATTAATAAAGTGTGCCAGATAGGAGGAACTCTCTCTTCATCGTACACTTATTTTCTGACAGTTAATGTCATTTTGCTGACAAATGTCAGAGTTCATAACCCGTCTGTGCTGTATGAAAAAATTTCAAAATAAATTGTTGTTTGAAAATACGTTCTGCACCAAAACCGACACTAAAAACGCAACTACATGCCAGGAAAAACGTGCTGTCTCTGCCAAAAAACGCACGGCAATGCAGTTTCTATGTTTTTCTAACATAAAATACATTAAGAAAATATAGATTTCTGGAGTACTGAAAGTAAATTTTAAATTTAACGACAACAAAAATAAAGGTTAATCGAACTGACACAAATAAATTGACACATTGACAATTGCTACTCAGAGAAATAAGTGTACGTCATCTACCTGGTACACTTTATTGATTTCACTATGACTCAATCAATGTTTTGAAAGAAAATTGTAATTTTCCTTTCTTTTTTTTGAACCGCTTGAAATGTCATTTTAAAAAATTCTATTTTAAGCCAAAGGTCAAGATTTAAAATGGTCTTGGAGCTGTCGCTTAACTCCATATTTACAAAATTGTTAGTATTTTCGTGACGTACACTGACTGTACATTTTAAATGTTCCTAAAAGTATGCAGGAAAATTGCAGGTATGAGTAGCTGACAGTGATGTGGATTTTTATGTAACCGGATTTCAAAATCAGTTCACAAAATGTTCACTAATACAAACAGAATTCAAAGCAACAGCGAGCTGGTCATATTTAAAATGATTGTAGGGAAAAATTGCAATTGAGATAAATAGTTAATAGTTAGCTGTTGTTTCGGTAAAATAACAACAGTGTGCAAATATTATGTCTTCGCATTGCTGAGGAAACGTCCATTACAAATAAAGAACTATTTCAAGTGTATCTGTTTGAAAGAAAAATAAGATATGCTAACGATTTTGCACTCGAATCTGAGTAAAATGGCAGGGAAAGTGATAGCACATTAGCGTCAGTACCAGCATTATCCCCAATTACTATTATCCTGCTACTAGTCTCGCATGCAGTTGTGATCCTGAAGTGAAAGCTGTTAGATATGAATAAATCGACTACTGAAAATCTGCCGTTGTGTGGCTGCTGATGTGGCTGCTTTATGTATGCCGAATGGTCGCTTGTCAGTCATCACGAATGGCATCAAATTGCCGACCATAATGGGGACTACGTGCGTTTTTCAGCGTTTCGCCAATGCGCACGCCAGATGCAACTGCATTGGCTGGTTCGCTCGTGCAACTGCTGTCGCAGCGTACAGTGCAACTTATCACCAATTAGCAATGGGAGTAAACATACACACGTACAACAACTGTAATAAATATGCATAAATCTCAATTAAAGCCATTGCCCCGTGTCACTTTGGCAGTGATTATGGTGAACGGGTGATTGAGAGCGGTTGCGTGTGGCTGCGAAACCGCACGCACGCCAAAAACGTCCACTCGGGCGTTGCAGCGCAAGCGCGAGCGGCACGAGGCGTTGGTTGTGCAGTTTAAATGTTTTTTTTGTATATTTTTTTGAGGGGTTATGTTTTATACCAAGTTTAGTTTCGTAGCAATTTCTTCAAGCAGTTATTTAAAAGGTAATCTTGAAATATGATTTTTTTTAATCATGATGGAGAGATAGTTTGTGACCACAACTTTCAGCACACAAATTGACAATAGTGAAAATATTATATATATTATATATAAAGATATTTTTCAAAATTATTAATTATTATTTTAATTATTAATTATTATTTGTTTAAATACATTTTCGGAGGATAAATTGGCAGAAATTATACCGAGAAGTAATGAATCGCAAAGTTTATTGTAGTTTCAAATATTTTTTTTACATTCAATATTTTTATGTAGGGGAATTCTTTGTAAGGTGCCACCCCAGAGCTTTTTTGCGCATAACTTGTTAGAAAATTAACTTATCGCCAATGTTAATATACCGTTGGAAAGAGGGTTTAAAGAGCTATGATCCAAGGTAACTTTTCATTTTTTTTTCGTAAATACGAATTTTACAGCCAATTTCCCAAAGTGTTCAAAATCGACACACTAAAATTTTTTAAAGTAAAGTGCCACCCCCTAAAAAACCGCTAAAACGTAAAAATCTCAATTAAAAATGCATGATTTAGAAAATGTATGAAAGATTATTGAATTTAATGGTAACGAATAAAACGAATAATTGTATGGAAATTAATAAACAAAACTGAACTAATTTATTCCTCATGATAGGATTAGAGAAAAATTGACTAAGAACACTTTAAATTCCTTTTAATGACGATTCCGAGCAACAAAAAGGCATTTTACCAATATAGGACAACAAAACAATAAAAAAAGCGGGTGGCACTTTACAAAGAACAAAAGGTGGCACTTTCCATTTTTATGCCATTTTGGAAATCATTGTATAAATTTTTTCCTTTTACGATATGCTCGGATATCATTTCGGATTATGAAAAACCATTAAAAATTAAGTCCAACACTGATATTTACCTTAGTTTTTTATAAGTTTTTGGTTACTTTTTCACCGCAAGAAAAACCTTCATTTTTCATTTTTATGTTTTTTCTTAACCAAATTTGATACTTTTATTTACCCAGACCGTGTTATTGCGTCTGTTCCCTCAAAAACCACATTAAAATTGATGTTGTTATATATACCTTAAATGACGGTAGGAATTTTTTTTGCTTGGATTGCTGGAACGTCAAAATCGAGCAGGGGTGGCACCTTACAAAGAGTGGCACCTTACAAAGAATTCCCCTAATTATTATTTTAATTATTAATTATTATTTGTTTAAATAAATTTTCTGAGGATAAATTGGCAGAAATTTGACCGAGAAGTAATGAATCGCAAAGTTTATTATAGTTTCAAATATTTTTTTTACATTCAATATTTTTATGTACCTACTGGTTTCGAATTTATATTTTTATAAAAATCTGTGGAAATGTTTTTAGTTTCATATAGAAATGCTTTTTGGGAATGTCGAAATGTCCAAGGCCGCATGGGCGACGGACAACCCTAGCACAAGTATACGTTAAAGTGCTTCTGGTGAAAGATCACGTGACATACACATACGCATTCATATGCACTAACGCATACAGTCAAACACACTCGTGCATACATTCATATATACGCACGCATATATGTATCGAATTATGTGCGCCACATTCATAAATGCCAGTCGGTTGGTGCTGCAGCCATCCAAGCGTGTTGAGACGAGCCCCCAAAATCATTGAAGGGGTGTGTGCACGCGCATATACGAAGTTGTGCTTCATCATACGAACACACCCATGCGTACACAAACGAACACCCATACATGCACACGCCAAACGAGCGTTGAATTGAATTCCTCGGAGTTATTCAAGTGTACGTGCATAATTGTGGTGCAGTCAGCCAGTCGACCAGTCAGTCAGTCAATCACTCAGTGCGTTGCCGCTTCAGTTACAGCCACAATTTAAGTTGTTGCTATTTCTGTTGTAGTGTTCGCCGTTCAATGTTCCGTCAGCCTCAGCGGAGGCAGTGGCTGCGTCCAATGCCAATTAAGATGACTATGCAAATTGTGTAATTATGCCGAAGGTTTGTGTGGTTGTGTGCTGGTTGCTCGATTGCGTAAGCAACAGGCCCCCATTTTCAAATTAACAGCCAGTGATTTTGTGTAATTGTATTCCCTCTGCGCTGCCTGGCTGTCAATACGTATGCACTCACATGTACGTATGTATAGTGTGGGCAGTATCGGCGACGGTGAGTCATGCGTTGGAGGCAATGCACTGTGTTCACCACGGTCGAAAATCACTGGCTGCAGATAGAGAATATTTAGTGTTGTCCTCTATTTGCCAGCCGCCAGCGCCAGTATCGCTGCTCATATCGGCGCGCTTGAAATTCGGCTTCTTCTGCCTGTACTACGCTGGCCATTGAGTTTTTCAAGGTTTTCCTCGCTCTTGGCCGCTTCGCATTGAAACACCACTCTCATTGTCGCTCCGCCGTACTCACATCTACTGTGGGCCGATCTTCGAGTCAGCGTTAGCTGGCCCGCTTCAGAGTTTTACCCTCATTTTAAGGGTCATGTTTCACGTTCCATTCACGTTCCGCTGAATTCGAGCGCATGCGGCGACGCATACCAGCGTTATCGACGCTGCGAGAGTGTTTCCATAGTTGCTCGAGCTAACGTGCCATACAACTTCACCGAATTGGGTGATGCAATTCAGTTGCGGAATTGTCGCAGACGCAGTCGAACTACCAGCGGTGCTAAGCAGCCGAATGCGATGGACTAGTTTCGGGGTGCGTGACACCAAATACGCGGAAACGCACAGACCATGGCACCTGGGGTGTGTCAAAGGGCATCGAAACCGAAAGTCTATGCACCAGCGCAGGTGTGCGGCGCTGCATTCGCTTGAGCCGTTTCCGGGGTTATGTGTGTGCGTGTTGAATGTGTAGCAGACGGCGAAAGGTTCATGCACGTTAATATTTATTGAATGGTTCTGAGGAACGGTAACAGTGGCACTTCTTTAGAAATTGCTTGTCCCTTTTTCCGTTGGATGACGAAATCCAGCTTGAAATTTCGATAGTAGAATTCAAACCGGGCTCTTCGTGAGCCAGTTGTTTTGTACACAGATGCTCAGTTGAGCGCATGAGGTCGAAAAATTGAAAAAATCTCAGCTGAGCTCAACACCTGTAAGGGCTTACAATAGTAGTTTGATTTGTTAAATAACTAAATACATGTCCGAGTCCATTTTAAGTTCAGTAATGGTTCTCATTGCCAGCTTGCACTGCAGCCAACTTGCCATACAAATAACTTTTTATAATTTGTCTTAAATGAGTCATAACATTAGTCGCAGAAAATTTCCAATTAAATTCAACTATGATGATTAGATCGAATAAAATAAGTGTGAAATATCTATATAGTGTAACCAGGGGCGGATTCAGAAAAATATTTTGGGGGGGTTTCAAAAAGTAATTCTTTAATATTCATAAAATGCCTTTTAATTTGTATGTAGTTTTAAAGTCGACCCTAATATTTTGGGGGGGGGGTTTCACCCCCCAAACCACCACCCCCCCGAATCCGCCACTGGGTCCCATTCTTTTATAGCTGATGTATGCTGGACATTATTTGATAACAGTGTGGAATTGCCAAGAGCTAAACGAAAAACATAATGAATACCTTAAATATCCAAAATTGTTCTAATTTTTCTATTTATATATATTATATCTAGAGCTTTCTTTTGTACGGTGACTTATAGTGAAATTTTGCGTTCAACATTTTTCCCATACACACTAACCCTCAAAAATCAAGCTTTGTAGGAGATTTTAGTACCAATTTTGATTAAGTACGAAATAAACACTTAAACACATTTTCAGTTTTGACTTAAATCTGGCGATCAAGTTAATTTCTGAGCTTTGATGTATTCAGAGACCTACAGTAGAATTTTATGGTGAATATTTTCGTGGTACATTTTTTCCTTAAAAAGTCCTGTTTTACAGGACATTTTTGGCATTTAAAAAAAAGGGTCAAATTGACCCATAAAAATAGTAGCTACAAGGTTAAATTGCTCCACAAAAATATTCTTCGTAGTGTTTTACATCAAATTGCTGAACCCATCATATACCTAAAATGTAAGTTTACATGAATTTCGTATGCCGATTCACCATAAGAATGTGCAAAAGGGGGAAAACTTTGCCCCCCCCTAAAAAAAAATTCAGATGTAAACTTTAAAAACGCCGATACACGTATATTTTTTTAGGTCCCTCTACCAGAATCCGTTGTCAGAACCTTGTTATTTTTTTTTGTGTTGTGCAGTGTTATTTTTCTTGGTCTCTAATAATTCGTTTTTATCTTGAAATACAAATTTTATTATGCAACTGTATCGTAAGACGTGCGCGATGTTAGTCGAATCGACAAACATTAGTCTTCTAGGGTTAAAAGCTAATTAAAATCCCCAATTAATAGCGAAAAAGCTTCAACTCGAGAATGGAAATATAGAGTGAAACTACGAAATTAAATAAAATCAAATCCCATACATAAAATATTCTTAGCTTTCTGAACTTTGCTTTGCAAACTGTGCATATGACGTCTTAGGCTCAAAATAGCTTAAACAGTAACTTTTCGCGTTTTTTTTGGCTCACACTCCAATTAAATTGACAATATTTTATTTTAATTTCGCTTGGTCACTTACGTTTTCGACCGCCGCTTCTTACGTATGTGCTTTTGGCGAAATTGAAATATTTTACAAACATTTGAATACCCCAAAGTATTTCTATGTAAGCCTATGTGTGCCGGGGAAGCTAATTAACATTTAGCTGTGACAACTATTGTGGCTGGTGCCCAATTAGTGCGCGTTGAACGACCTGTACAGTCGATATTCATTCATTTTCTGTAGAAATATTCATGAAATAATGGTGCCATTAGTGGTAACCGATAATTTACGATCTTGCCAAACCACATTAGCAACCATGAAAGTCGACCGCGAGTCGATCGCAGTTATGATTGGTCGAATTTTCAGGGAGTGCGCATGCCTCGGTGTGGCGTGCGATAAGAAACGCAAACGAAGCGTCAAAATGTTGGAATTATATGCGTTGAGGGCCAATGTGAACGGGCCAATTGGTAGCAGCACCATTTATTACATTGCATACTTACTATACATATGTATGTACATATACAGACACACATACATAAGTAAAGGGCCCAGTTGCGTAGTTGCTAGGGCGCGCTAGTCGGCGCTGACGTATGACCCGAATCCATTTGTTATACCTAATTGACAGCTCTTAAAAAGCTGCAGACGTGCGTTTATGGATGAATGCCAACATTTCTATCGTTGAGGTTTTCTCTCAGACCGTTAGGAGAAGCCCGGCAGTGGCCTTAAAATTAGTCATCTTTAAAGTAATAGAATAGATACTGTATGTATTGTATGTACATACACACATGTGTATGAGTACGTGCGTTTGTATTCGAAGCAGTCGACTGGCGAGTGCGGCGTTTGAAAAAAGTGAGGAAATCGAAGAAAACCCCAATGCGTGCGACGTGTCGAGTAGCACACGGCATGCAGCAAAGCCAGGATCAGCGTTTTCGAGCGCAACGTTCACATAACTCCCAACGTCACGTGAGCTGTTGCATGTTGCCGCCGGTTAATAAATTCCATGAATCGCTCGTTACACTAACCACGCACGCATACCGGCCGCCCGTCAGCATGGCCCATGCGGGTCACATTCGATTGCTGGTGATCGAATTCGAATGTAATGCCGCTGCCGCTGCCGATATCACGTACCGGCAGTTAAGTTAAGCTGAATGGCTTTCCTGGAACTTCGGAGTAGTTGTAGTGGCAGTGGCTGCAGCGCGCTTGTCTGTTGCAGTCAGGTGCATTGTTTGTTTGTGTGGCCGAGTGCATTTCCTGGGAAATTACGAGTGCAGTGGCACGAAGGCCACTGCTCACAGTGCCAGAGCAGCACATTCGGTTAGATCAATTGGTAGTGGCTCGAGCGGCTCCGATCGGGGAGGTCGAGTTCTGCAATTCCACTGAATGCTTGCATTTTCTCTATGATGCTAGTTGGCCGATCGCCGATCGTCGAGCACTCCACACGCAGTGGGACGGCTTTGTTTGAACGGCAGAGCGCCGCACATTCAATGGTCGCCGGCTTCCCGCCGAGCTGGAAGCATGCCCGATGGAGTTCAAGGAAAATGCATAAAAGATGCTGCAATGCATTGCTACCGTGGTCCGGCCGGTTGTGTTCGGTTCTGTCCTTTGGAGAAATGCAAACATTTAGCTGCATTCCTACTCGTCCACGTGGTCAACGCTGACGACGCACCACAAACATTTTTGGCATTTCACAAGTTCATTAATGGAATTGCAGCTGGCATTCACTTGGCACTGGCACTGACAGAGCTCGGCTGGTTGCATTCTTGTGTGCTCTTCTTTATTTGCCGTTTTCTGTTCTGACACTTTTCTTTTTGTGGCCAAAAGTCGATAAGCCGACAAGTTGAGCTGCCAGCCGGTGAGCCAGTGGCCAATCGAATGCGACGCATTTAAAGAATTCCAAAGATGAAAAAAGTGTGAATGACTGCAGACGGATTGTGAATGGACTGGAGTGGCAACTTAAGTAGAATTGGCTATTCATGTTGCCGGAGTGTGTGCGTGTCGATGCGTTGAGGCCTACGTGAAAAACGACTTTGAGACGCTGCACGCTTTGTGAGTTGTCTGTTGCTATGCAGCGAGCTGACAACAGCCAACAGAAAGCAGCCGAACAAGAGAATGCAACAGGCTGGCTGGCCGCATGAACATGCATTTACTCACGTCGGCGTGCTGCCGTCGCCGACATTTGCCTATGTGCGCGCGCACGACGCAGCTCAGCATGAATGGGACGCACAGCGGCCGGCTTGGCAACATGTTGCGGCATCTGCCAGTCGGACTGTAAACGCTAGTAGAATGCAATTAATTGTTAACGACTGGCGAGCTGATTTCCTTCGAATCCGCTGTGCAACTGCGTGATGTTGCGCACAGCACGCTCGCTGCCAGTTGCGATTCCAAGAAAATCGGACAAATCCATGAAGAATCGGTTTTTGGACAAGGGCGACTTTCGAGTTACCAACTACAGGCGGCATTCAAGTTGTTAGAGACAATGTCGAAAGTTGTGCCAATTTCCGTCTAACGATTGCAATGGCCGCTGTCGCTTTTGTGCGAGTAGTGAGACGTGAGTAATTGACATTTGAAGTGGTTGAATGATGCAATAACGTTGACATCGTCATAAGGCGGTGCCGCTGTGGTAGTCATTGTCCAAAGCGACCTTGCCAAATGTGAAGAGTGAGCGTGCGAGCGCCGATTCGCGTTTCTTTGCGCTTCCGAGAAATTTAAACAGCTGGCGTGCAAGTGGAACAGTAAGCAGAGACTTCTGCGCTCATGTGAACGGCACAATGCGATATCTAAACGCTAGCGCGGGCAAAATACCAAGAGTGCACAGTGAAAAAGAAAACTTGGATTAATTGCAAGAGCTGCAAATACGTAAAGGAACTAGTATCCAAATCTCCCACTTTGAATCGGTGCATGGTATGATCATGATTTCAATCATCCCCGGACGAAACTTCAGAAGAAGGAACACAATTCATTTTGGAGGGTGGCGGGGTTTTGCGTACAACTTTTGAGCCGAATACCATTCAAAATCATATTTTGTACCAGCAATTTTTGTGTTTGGGAGGTGGTTTGAACCCTCAAAACCCACCTGTGTGCGCCACTGATCACAATGAATATGTTTTCTCACCGATTATAAACACTGCTAACTAAATATTCAAATATTTCCAATAAATATATATTTACTGTCAACAATGGAATTCTTTAACAGTTAAGTGTTCCTATAGTTATTTTTTGTAATTATTTGGTTTGCGATTGCAATCTCAATAGAACAACAATAAATATAATCTAGAGTTGTATGCTGAAGGCAAAAAGCGGGTTTGGAGCTTTTCATAGGCAATTAGTTAACCCTTTCGCTATTTTGTTGCCATATGGCAACATGCTACTTTGTGGACGTCTGAACCCTCTGTGGTTTCAAGAATACATTTTTGGTAGTCCTTAGAATAGCTTGAAGTTTTAGGAAAAATACGAAATTAATAAACTGAATAATACTGAATTAATAAATTGAATTTAAGTTTAAAGAAGAGAAGTATACACGTTTTTTTTAATGGTATATCTTGACACAATAAAGGAAGAAGAAGCAGAAAACCTTAGATAACTTTTTAATTTGACGTTTTCTTTCAATTTTGATACTTTTTTTTTTAATTTTGGCTGAAGTACACATTTTTTTATGCGTAAAAAGTTTTATGTTTAAATAATTATTACAGTCACAACGATGTGGTTGCTCTCATAGAAAAACACCATAAAATACAGGGTCCGAGTATACAAATTAAAAAATTTCTTATGGAATGTTGCTAATATAACCAGATAGAAGCCTAAAACGTAAAATTTAAAATTTTAACTTTCCCCAGTAAAAACCTGTAGCGAATGGGTTAAAAAAAAATGGTTTTACTATGGTTTGTAATTGCTAAGAAGGGAGTTCGAGAGAGAAACTGTTTCCTTACTTAATGTTAGTTAAGTAAGGAATCGAAAGACAACCCATTGGCTTGTGATCCAACACATCAATCATAAAGCCACGACTGTTCAAATTACAATGAATGACATTTTCTGGATAATCAATAGTTTCCTAGTGTTAAGAAAATGACTTACCCTGGCGGAACATGTTGGGTTATGATGGTAAAAGTAAAATGTTGTTGAATACCTGACTCTATGTAAGTGATTTTACAAGTATGACAAACATATCGAGTTGAGTTCATGTAGCGAAAGGTTAAGCCTTTTTGAGATCCTAAGTTTTCCGGATAAGTGATCAGAAAACAAAATGTGTGACCAATACAAATATTCAATTTTATTTTACAATGAATTTTGTGTTCTTCATAATCAACAACTTATATGTTTAATGCAATTGAATGCAAATACATTTATACCAATGGAGAATATTCTTACCGACTAGATTGCAAAATAAACAGATCTTAAAAATTTTAATAAAATGTTGACCTTTCTTTCGACTTTTCTTTCTATTTTGAATGAAAGACGGCAATGATTGCTGAATTGATCGTTGAATGCGTGTATTATTCCATTCTTCCAACTCTACTTATTATTGATTTCATATTGATTGCACATTGATTTACACGCTCATTCGTTTCGGACCTGTGAGAAAGTAGTTGCAAATTAAAATTGTGTTATTAAATTGCCTCACATTCTCCACTCGTTCGCGGGTAAATTTCCACACTGTGCCTCGTTAAATGCTCCAAAATGCGTTCAATCAATTAGCGTGTTTGGCGGCTATGAAACTCGCGTCCGTATTTTAATTGCTTGCTCCTAACTGAGCATCCGACTTACGGTGCAACATTCAAAATGGAAATAATAAAAATCTTGCTCAATTGCTATCTTTCTTGCAATTAATTGACGCGCTCACTGACATGTTCCTCATTCGTTTAGCCTTGCCGATTTGACATTTTTCCATTGTGCTACGTTTGAGGAACTGACTGACCGACGTCATACAATAACTTTGTATGAATTTTGTAATATGAATATTTGAATTGTTTGGCCATTTAGCTCTGCCATAAGTATCGAACAATTTTAAGTAAAGTGAAAATTTTTGGCAGCTACAGTGTCTCCGATGCCGATCGTTCATAACTATTTATATTTTGTAATGATAAATTATTCCCGCTCATTTAGATGACACGAATTTCCCGTACAACTACTGGTGTGCACCTGCACCTGTCCGTCTATTGTTGCCGCCTTTGTTCTTAATGGCCAGCATAATTCTTGTGGGAATTATTTATTTGCACAAGCTATGGGTTGAAAAAATTACTTTCATTAGGTGTGCAGTAAAGTAATTTGTCAGAACCCACAGCCAGCCGCCAACGATCAGTATCCACCTTGGCAGCAGACCAAACCAACCGCTCAAACGATCGCCGGCAAATAGCGGCTGGCACATTTGCCACAACCACAACTATAACCGCAACTACAGCCGCTGTCGCTGCTACTCACCGCCTGTTGCCGTGTCGCCGCCACGGCCCCCAGCCCCTGCGACCAATGCCCAGAACGAGCGCGCGCAGCCGGCCGACTGACTGCCTGTAGTGTGTGCACATAGTGACAAGAGAATTACATAAAAAATGTGCTGCCACTCTGTCTGCCAGGTTTGTTCAGCACGACGATCTGCGGTGGTAACGGCGATGGCGGGCTTGGGGCGGACGGCATGCGATTGGCGCTGTGTCGTGCTGCTGTGGCGCGGTGCTGTTTGGCGTGTGTGCCTTGTTGCGGTTTGCATTTATTGTCGTTACAAGTATTTGATTCGCGTAATGTGCTGAGCTCTTGGGATCCAATCGAGTCGAATCAGATCTGCGCTCGGCCGGAACGGGTATGTCAGACGGGCTGGCACTCGAAAGGAAATCGAATGAGCTGCACTGAACCAACTTGCTGGGGCGCACAACGGATTTGTATGATGGGCGCGGCCCGGGGTGGAGCGGAGCGCTGCGGCGTACACGATGCACGTTGCTTATCTGACGTTGTCGACAATTGATGATAGTGTCATCTGTCTGGCGCGGGTAGAATGAAAAGCTGTCTTGCAAATCAGATCCCAATAAATTGCCGACTGCGAATGATCATTGGTGTAAGCTCTGCGCTGAGACGAATGCCATCAAAATGTTAAATGTATAGGGAAAATAATTTACAAAATTTACTTTTCGTTTATAACGAACCCGTTTAAAACGATTTACCGCCTAAAACGAACCAATTTCAAAAGTACGCGCTGTATGTATTCGCTTATTACGGACCCCTTTTAAAGCGAACTTTCGGTTAAAACGAACCATTTTGCCCAGTCCCTCGAAGTTCGCTTTAAGCGAAAAGTACTGTAATTTACAAAATGATTTAATTTAATTAATTTTTAACGTACCATTTGAAAAGATTATGATCGTGCATCGTATTTGATTTGTTTTGGAAAACAGAATTTCGCTTTACTAACCGAATAATCTACAAGAACTACAACCGATTTTTGTATGATAACTCGGTCATAAAATGAAATGAACATAATTTTCGTTGTTGAATTTCAGTGTCGTTAAATTGTAGAAAATAATACATATGTAGTATGTAATATGTGTATAATATAGCTGGGGTAAATGAAGTACCCATTGTTTTAGTTTGCATTTATACAGCTGTACATATATGTTTCGAATAATACCGGGTATTTTATTATTCTTTACTTACAATTAAAATACAGTACTTTTCGCTTAAAGCGAACTTCGAGGGACTGGGCCGAAAGTTCGCTTTAAACGGTTTCGTAATAAGCGAAAACATAAAGCGCGTACTTTTGAAATTGGTTCGTTTAAGCCGAAAGTTCGTTTTAAACGGGTTCGTAATAAACGAAAAATACTGTAATTAATTAATTCTGTGATGGTATATATTATGAAGTTTTGTGACTTATTTTCGAGATACTTGAATAAAATTTGGTGAGGTACATTAAAGACAATTTATTGTTCGTATTTCACTTTTAGATTTCATATTTATTAAAAATCGAAAAAGGCCGCGGCTATGATGCAGAGTACAAATAGATCAAAACAGTTTTCATTACTGTTAAAAGCTCGAAAAGTAAATTTGTTTTTTGCTAATTTACTTTCAAAATATTGAATTACTTATTTAGTATGTTTGCATCGCTGTTTATCGAATTGTGCCCGCAATTAAATTCACATGCTAATATTTTGTATCTATTCAAAAACCAGCAGTGACTATATTAAACAGTTTGCTAATAAAATCTGCCTTTAGAACGAAATGCAATCGGTTTGGGTGTTTTCTCTTGTGTACTCGACACATTTACGACAATTACAGACTGGAAATCAAGCAAACGGCAAAGTTTCTGGCTGAAAGCGATGGCAATTGCTTTGCTCCAGCAAAGTTTAGATTTCCTAAACTGTGAGCGAGAATTTATTGTTCGGGTAAATTTCCATACATTGTTCCATTTTTTCAGTTTCTACACAATGAAGGCCGCATGAGTGATGAATGAATTGTGTGGATAATTTTAACAGATTTGAGTTGTGAGGAAAATTACTCTAAAATGTACTTTAAGTGACTCGATGACTTTCGCTAAGAATGTCCGGCTGTCGTTGTATATTAGTTGGAGGGACAGACGGACGGCCAGCTGTTTGGAAGCCTTCCGAACGGACAGCCAACCGTTGCAGCGTGTGTGCAATTGCAATACGTCGGTACTTTAAAGGCGACTCATACACACACACACATACACGCTCTACGTATGCACAGACAAGATCTGGTATCAGCAACTCTGATAGATAAATTACATTTAATGATCACAGACCAGAGACACAACCACGGACAATCACAATTACACACGAAGGCGACCACAAAGCGGCAGCTATTAATTTTGCTTGCAAATAAATCGTTAAGCGTGCACGAATACACAGCACTTGCAGCCGGCCAATTCGGATCTCGAATCGTCTGGCTTACATACATATGTATATGTAGATTATGCAAGTAAGTGGATACGAATGTTTATAGGCGTGTGAGAAAGTTGAAAAGTTGATAATAAATTTCAGCTGTAATTGCCGGCGGGCCGCTTAATTTGTCTACCGTCAAAAGCCTCCTAAGCGCGCCGCATTAGCGACGGGACGGGCGAACTGGTGAGCTGGCAAACAGGCAAATGTTTCTTTACTTGAGTGGAATTAATGGGCAGTTTCTCGCCAAGAGACTAATCGATGATTCTAGAACGAAATATTGTATCGAAATAGTATTCGTCCAAACGATCATACTTACATACATATATATACATACATATATACATACATATATATATGTATACATACATACATACATATATGTACTTACGTACATATGTATGTATGTAAACATGCATGCATGTGTAGGTATATATTTGCAGACAGTGTTGATATTGCGGCGCTGCCAAGTTGAACCAGCTGGAAAAAGGCGGTTGGGAAAGAACGGCTATAATTTATGAGGGGAGCTTAGCTACGAAGTGGAGGCACTGATATCTGACTGACTGTGGGCATGAAAAGTTGTGGTAGAGACTCTGCACGGCGATACAGGTGCATGAAGTGGATGGATTGCCGGCGATCGTTAATGAACATCAATGAAGACACAAATCACTCGCTTTCCTCCCGCACTTCCACCACGAACGCTTATCGTAATCCTCACGACCTGCGCTGAAGTAGTGCTCAAGATCAAGTCGAGTCGTCTCCGTCCGATTCGATTGGATTCAACTAGATCGTCGTATAGCACTCGCTCGTATAGCACAAGCTGACAAACTTCTCAAGTGCAGACAACCGTACGACATCGGGCGAAAGAGCGCCGAAAGGCAAGGCGCGGCGAGCCAAGTCAAACCAAACCAAACCAAACCGAAAACCAATCATGTTCGAGCGAAGAGAGGCTGTAGTGACACGAAATACCGCACCGAAACCACGAAACACCGAAGCAGCATAGCACAGCACAGCACAACACAGCACAGCACAGCAAGCGCAGTGCGGAGCGCAGCGCAGCGTAGCGCAGCGCACCGGTAGGGGGGCACAGAAGCACCAGCCACGATCGCCCGGCTTTGGTCGGCCCAGTGTCAGGCGGTCGCTGCGAGAGCGTCGTGTATAAATGGAAGCGAAGGTAGAAATTTCAATCAGTTCTGTTTCAGTTTTCGGCTGTAAAACACAACTTTCCAACTGAGATTTGCCTTACAAGTGCCCGTTCCGCAAGAACGATCCAGCTCGACTTCCAGTGTCTCGTGACCGTGTTCGTGCCCTTCTCCACGCAAACCAACCAACCAACTTAACACGTCCAAGTGATTGTCGTACGCGCCCGTCGGCCCATAACTTCCTCGCTATACGGATAGCGATATAGAGTGATCGACCTGTAATGTCTATTTACTGTTGTCGTGCCACCAAGCCAAAGCAGCACCACCAAACGCAAACGCACCAAGCCGTCGCAGCCCAATTGCAGACCTTGTGAAAGAAGTGAAGCGACAGCCGCCGAGCCACCGCGTACTTTGCATAAATCCAGCGACATCTTCAATACCGCACTCAGCATTAATTCGGCGAATGTACATCATTCTGCGAATCAGTTCAATTTGTGTAAACCTGCGATTTATCAAGCAGCAGCTTTTCGACTGGCATTAAGTGACGCCGATTTATTGATCGGTACTTGAAAGATTTGCCCGAACAGCGACATAGCGTGTCCAGTAGCAGGCCAGCGATAGTGTGCGAGTACGGCAGCAAAACGCTCAAAATTCCGCCCTCAGTGAGCAGAGACTTTTCCAAGACGGAGACCTTCGGAGGACCTATGTCATTTCCAAGCAATTTGTGTTTATTACTGAAATTCAATCAAAAAGCAAACGCAAGAACTCAAGACAATCTAGAGGTTATAAATTCATTTATAACATAACACAGACGGTTAATTTGAAGGATACACAAATTAACTGCCAAACCCACAAAGAGCGACAGAGTGAACAACTAGCAAAACGACAGAGCGACAACGTATCAAAATCGTATTGAATTCAAACACTATAACCATTAATAACCGAAGAAGAAGAAGAAAGAAATCAAATGTGAGTATGAAGGGTGCACAGTCAATTTAATTTATTTCAATTAATTGAGCCATGGCAGATTTTCTTGTGTTAATTTTTGAAGAGGGGAAAAATGGCAAGTTGAGTGTTTAGGCTGGTCAAGGTTTTAAAAATGTGGCCAAAAATGGGAAAATCGGGAAGATTTGCATAAGCAAAAACGTTTCTTTCAAAATGTGAACTGTTTTAAGTGCATGACTAAGCAGTTTTGTGAGTGTTTTGGTTTTTATTAGTTGAATAATTTTATGATTGTAAACATTAATCATATTCAAAGTCATAAAAAATGCGTGTATAATCTTTGAATATAATAAATTAAAAAGTATGACAAATAAATATAAGAGGTAATGGTACAATCAAATTCAGTATATAATATAAAGAATTTCAAAATATATGAAATACAATTTATGGATAAATCTAAAGCAACATTCTGAGTGCAGTTAAATTTTTAAATCACAAAGCGACATTTAAATTAAATCAAATAATTCAGCCATAATTGCCACTAAACAGATACGACATTGAATTAACCCTTATTCCCAGAATTTTAAAAGTAACGTAAACCCAGAAGTGAGACTGTCAGGCTTATATGAGCTAAATTACTGTCTAAAATGTTACATTTATAAATGCAATATAATTCTAACATTCCATTAGAGGATTATATAAAATAATGGCATCGAAAATCTTTTGGATTTATCACCATTTGAAATCATTAGTGCGACTGTGAGGCTCACTTCTGGGAATTAGGGTTAACCACAACACAACTATAAACCAAACTATAACAACAACTTAAACCACTTTGGATAAGATAGAACACTGCCTTCAATGTTGTCAATTTCATATTTGCAAAATTTTACTGTTAACAAAAGGTTTGAAAATTTTGAAAACTTATTTTTTCCAATATCCAATTTAATATTTTATTTTATTTTTTTAATTTTATTTTTTTAATTTTATTTTTTTAATTTTATTTTTTTATTTTATTTGTCTTGTTTAACAACGAATCCGCTTTAAAAGTTCTTTTAACACAAATGCTACCGCAACCAGTTCAACGTCTCGTACCAACTCTGCAGATATTTCGCGCAAACGTTTTCTCCCATTCGTTATTTCCGAAATATGCACGTAATCGAATAGAAATGTCTGATGCAACAGCCAGCAACTATTTGCTAAATCGAAAAACTACCATTCCATATCGCGGTCGCCCTACAACAACACACATACACACCCAGACGTTTGCTTTGTGCTAAGTCGAGCACATTTGAATTTATTGCATATTGCCGAACTATACGCAGCCCTCGAGCTCGAGCACTGACACTTGCTAACATTCCAACACATACATACATAAGTAGTCGACTTTGTACGGGCTAATTGTATCTAGTCGGTTGGCGGTGGTGACTGCTTGACAAAAGAGTAAAAATACAAATTAAATATACGAAAGTCAGCAGAAAAAGCCAGACACCCAGCCAGCCGTATGCTTTGCCATCAAGAAGTGCCATGTCGTTCCGTCTGTCTAAATATAAATTACGATATTTACGTCACAAACGACGTATAACTGAGTGTGTGTGTGTGTGTGTGTGTGTCGCCATCAAGGGAGCGCTGGCGCGTTAATCAGCCTGACAAATAAAAGGGAAGCCAAGAAATTGTCGTCGCACATATCTGGTTCATTCATTCATAGACGAAGAAGTCATTGTTGCGCCTTGAGGCAAATTTCAACGTCAACGCAACCAATTCGTCTACATATTGCCTACCTCTAACACACACGCACACACACACACACAATGCATGTGCACCCAGTCATCGATGCTAATGAGCCTCAACTCCTCGCCCTCCACCCATTCGTTTTGCATAAAATTGTACGGCAGACGACGGCGATCGCCGCTCGAGTGTCGAGTGTGATCGTTAGAGCTGTAATAAAATCGAATTTATTAACCAATCGCAAACGTCTTATGTGATTTTAATAGGTTTAGGTGTTTAACGAGCGAGCACAGCGCTTTGCACGTCATTCGCGCGGCTATTTTATGGCTTTAAGTATCGTTTAGAATCTCCGCGCTTACCGGAGTCAATTGACATGAGTCACGCTGCGCCGATAACCGTGTTGGCTACTGGCACGATGCGCTCAGTTGGAATATTAATTAGAGCGAGCATGCGAATAGGCCAAATGAAGTCGGAGAGTGCGGCGGTGCGGCGTGTCTCTCCGCCATCCGATAGCACATTGCCGCGATACGAATGTATGCACCTGCATGTGTGCATGTGTGTGTGAACGTGCATCAAATTAACACCCTGATCGGCGATAAGCTGTGGAATTTCTGGCTGTCACTCTACACTCGCCACGCACACTCGTGCACACTGTGTGTTGCATTGCATGACAGCCACAGGGGCACTCATGTGCACTGGCGCGTTGCTATGAACACTCTCCGTCCGTGTGGCGCGCAACGCTGATCTTCCAAAAAATTTTTCGAAATGTCACGTAGCATTGCGTTAATAAGTTTTATAAATTGCTTGCTTATCGTGTGCTGCTGGCTTATCGTATGACACTCCCTCTTTCTGCCGTCGACGCAGCGATTGTTGCTGCCGTCAATTGCGGATCCTTCTATCTCGCGCTGGTTATCACTGCTTTCCCAATAAAAAATTTGAATGTGCGCCTTTATAATTAGAGGGCACCGCTTAATCGCGACGTCGTAAATTTAATTCTTAATCTGTATTTAATTGTTGTCAGCGCTGGTGCGCTCGAGTTGATTGACCCATTTAGGGATCGTACGTTTCTTTGATATTGCGTTATGTGTTATATGAATGAGTGCGTAGGCTTATGTCTGTATGTACGAGTATGTGCGCAGCGGCGATTATGGTCGTGGTTATAACTGATGGACTCTGACTGATTTTCGCATTTGGTTTGTGCTTTGTGCTTGCAGAAGATGAACTTACATGTGCTGGTAATAATGGTGTTGGCGTGCGGCGCCGTCGGCGTCCACAGTAGAGCCATCGATGAAGTCGACAATTCGATCGAGAACGGCGAATCACAGCAGCGCACACCCTTCGAGGCGGACTGGATCAAATTTGCGAAGAAGCCGCCCGCCAAAGTATTGCAAACACTCGGCACGCCGGTCGAGATTGTGTGCGAGGTGATGGGCTCCCAAGTGCCCACCATACAGTGGGTGGTGGGGCATTTGCCGCTGTCAGAGGTGTGTATGAACACAAGTCATTTCGAACTTTTTTAGATTTAATAATTGAAAAAAATTAAAATTAATTTAAAAACATTTTCAATAAAAACATTTTAAGAGCGCTTAAAGTAAATGCACATTAAATTCTTTCGTTGTTTATAGTAAAAATAAATTAAACAAAAACATATATTAAGAACAACTATATCCCGTCGCGCCTACAATAAATACATGTTTGTGTGCTCTCGTATTACAGATCGACAGCGTCGAATCGAATGTCATCTCCGAGTCGAGCGCGAGCGCCATTGTGCGCGTCCGCTCCGTGCACGTCATCGATCACATGTTGAGCGAGCCACGCACCTACACGTGCGTCGGCCGCACCGGCCCCAAGACTATCTACAGCTCGACCATTGTCTACCCGCAGCCCGACCTCAAGGACTTGGTGCAGGTGCGCGACAAGCCCTTCCCCGGCCCCCACAAGCCCAAGATCGTTTACAGCGAGAAGCTGCACCTGGACCTGGTCGACTCGAACATCATGCTGCCGTGCAAGGTGCACGCTCGCCCACGCGCCGAGGTCTTCTGGATGAACGGCGAGGGCAAGCTGATCGAGCAGAGCCACCGCTTCAAGGTGCTGCCCTCCGGAGATCTGCTCATCTCGTCCATCAAGTGGGAGGACATGGGCGCTTACAAGTGCATCGCACGAAACTCGGCCGGCAAAGATACAGCGGACACTTTCGTCTATCCCGTACTTGTAAGTCTTGACTTTTAGATGCTTTCATAAAACAACAACAACAACCAATTGCATCCCGTGTGCCAGCAGACTTTACTAATTTTTGCCCAATTTGCTTGCGACTCTTTGCAGAAAGAAGACAAATGAAGCAGTTGTAGCCAACGGCAGTGTGGCGTTGCCCCTCCCCTAAACACAAGATACGGTTCCTAAAATGATACCATTGTATTTTACTTTTTAATTTAGATAGTGAAAATGCCTGAAAAGGTGCTACCCTCGATGCATATGAATACTAAATTACACTACAATAATATTATATAAAATACAAAATAACATAAAACAAAACAAAAAATGACAAAATCCACAAAATGAAACAACAAAAAAATTACAAAACAAAAAAAGACAACTAAAAAATATAAAATCTTATAAACAAAAACAAAACATACCAAAAGATTTAAGGTTTAAGCAAAGCATAAAACAATAACTAAACTAACGCAGATTTTTACCAAGTCCTCACAGTTTTTATATGGTACTTACACTACCTTGAAGCAAGCATGAGCACATACATTCGAACTTGCAGCGGTAATTCCTCAAAAGCTTAAGCCGACACAGACTTTTGTTTTCGAATATATTTTAAACATTGCAAAAAACAAAACACAAACATATTTATTTGCTTCTTATCATTGTTTCTAGTGCATTAAGTGGTATTCCTACTTTAATTTTGTGTCGTTGTAATTATTACCTTTTTGTGGTAGTTATGAATTTATTTGTAGCTATATTTTATGAATCTCCATTATTTGATGAATCTCGGAGTATTCAAATGGGTTTTCACTTTACGCTAATATTTAGTTTCAACTAATTCTATGCTACAATAATTTCAAAATTCTAATTATATTTCAAAAAGTTGTTCCAGCGTCAGTTTCACGTTGATCATTTGGCATTTCGCCACAAAATTTCGTGGCAACCTCTGTTGACTTTAGCATTATAATAAAACTTGGCCGTTACTTAATGTTCATCTGAAGCAAAACGTTCAATTTTAGTTAATTTGGTTTTGTGTGCAACAACAAATCCAGCTCGCATAATCGCCTCACTCTAATTTATTACCCACATTTATTGTTTATTTTGTCGTGTCTGTCACCACAAATTGATTCCACGCAATAGTTCATAACCTCCCAATCTTTAATCATCTGTTCGTTTGTGTACTTTTAAGTTGCAATTATTTTTAACACACATTCTACGTCTAAGTTATTCTTAAGCTGAACTGATGTTTTAAAGCTTACTTTACTTTATTTTATTTTATTTATGCGTCGAGATGAATTTGTGAAATCAGTATACAATTTACGAATGCAAAACAAATGAATAAAATTGAAATAAAAAAAATTTTAAGTAAATTATTGAATGACACTTATTTTCATTGTATTTGGGGGAAAAGCGAGGTGCTGACGCTATTGCGTAGGATTGGAGTCTGCGTCATTCTATATACTTACATAACACCTTAGGAATATGCAGCAGTTGAGCTTCAAGAATGATTACACCGTGCGACAAAAATTAAAAAAATTTTTCACACCAGAAAAAATCCATATGGGCGTGAAACTAGAGACCAAACATAGTAATACTACGTACTCAGTTTTTCAATTCTACATCCTTTGTCCTTTTAAAAGGACTTCAACATTTTGAAGGGGATAAAAAATAAAAAAAAATATACTACTGTGTACAAAGAATACCCGGAATTCGATTTCTTCGATTATCGTGGTGTTGTGCATTATGAGTTCCTTCCGCCGGGCCAAACTGTCAACAAGGAATATTACTTGAGCGTTATGCGTCGTTTGCGTGAAGCTATTCGCAAAAAGAGGCCGGATTTATGGAGAGACAACTCTTGGTTTTTGCATCACGATAATGCACCATCTCACACGGCATTGGTTCTTCGTGAGCATTTCGCCAACTCATATCGTTCCACAGCCACCGTATTCGCCTGATTTAGCTCCTTGTGACTTCTGGCTATTCTCCAAACTCAAAAGACCACTTCGAGGACACCGTTTTGAATCGATTGAAGAGATTCAACGTGAATCGCCGCGCGCATTGAAGGCCATACCGGAAGGTGACTATTTGGCATGCTTCGAAGATTGGAAAGTCCGTTGGCATAAGTGCATTGCATCGGGGGGCGGGACTACTTTGAAGGCGATGAAATTGATTTGGAAGAATAAATAAAGATTTTTTGAATTATAAACAAATTCCAGGTATTCTTTGTACACAGTAGTATATTAAAAAATACTTAACTTAGAATATGGCGATATGTATATCAAATGAAAGAGGAAAGGCTCAAGAATTTAAATAAAATTGATTTTTTATCTATTTGTAAAAAAATGACATGAAAAAGGTCCTTTGAAAATTTTAATAATTTATATCCTTAAAAATTTATATAGAATTTTCTTGAAAAGTAAGTATGTTAAAACCCAAAATCTCCTTGACCACGTGCCAAAATTTCATTATTCTCGCTTCATTGATTTTGTATCTTTTTATTATTTAAAATACTGATACTCAAATAAATTATAATTTTTGTACTTCATTAGAATTGCAGCTTCCGCCTTTTTTTAATAACTTTCGAATCAATAAAGTTAGAGTAATGAAATTTTGAAACGCGATCAAGGAGATTTTGGGTTTTAACATAGTTATTTGTCAAGAAAATTCTATATAAATTTTCATGGATATAAAGGATTAAAATTTTTAAAGGGCCTTTTTCTTATCTTTTTATGCTAATAGATAAAAAATCAATTTTATTTAAATTTTTGAGCCTTTCCTCTTTCATTTGATAAACATATCGCCATATTCTAACGAGGTTAAGTATTTTTTTTATTTTTTTTATTTTTTATCCCCTTCAAAATTTGAAGTCCTTTTAATAGGACAGAGGATGTACAAATGAAAAACTGAGTACGCAGTATTGCTATGTTTGGTCTCTAGTTTCACGCACATATGGATTTTTCCCGGTGTGAAAAATGTTGTCGCACGGTGTTATGTGAATAGACTCAACTCGACCGAACGAGGTTCGCCTAGTTATCGAACAGATGTTTTCGGTAATCTTACCAATCTGTTGGGGCCAGGTCGGCGCCCGCAACACTCAACACCAAAAACACCAGCATTCACTTTTCTATACTTTATTGTTGCACTTTTGTTGTAAATCATTATAGGTTCATAAGTACATTCGTACAATACATTTCCGATACTAAAATATTACAATTCAAATACAAATTTCAACAATCTTTGCATCCGATAGCAACCCCTTTCACACACACACACACTCATGCATGAGAGGTGCGCGCGCGGGTGTGCGCTCGAATGACGCTATTTTGAATTTCAATAAACGGTAAGGTTACAGCTACGATTACAATAAATATTTTGTTGCAAATATGAATACGGTACACATTACACAAGTACGTACATAAAATACAATGCCAAACGATCAGTGTGTGTATGTGTGCGTCTTGGGCCGCAAACGCGTACTCGCGTTGCAATGCGCTGCCTGGCCGCTCTTGCCAGCCCTCAGCGAGCAACGTGCAACGTCGATTGCAACACCAAAAACAAGAACAAAAACTGCCTTATCGCATAATTTCGCCACGTGAGGCGGCTGCAGACACTGCCAAGGCGCCGCGCTTTGAAACCAACAGTTGCAATTATACGATTAGTTATTGTGTGTTAATTCACTCAGCGAAATTTCTTCTTATTATATCTTTTTTTATAAATAATTTGACAGCACAAATACGGCTGCGCACACTTTGTGTATGCGTCAGTGACAAGCTTTCACTATTCCCTATTGTCACTGTGCAATTAAAAGTTGATTATTTGGTTCGGTACGCTTACCGGCGAGCGTGTGTGGAGAGAGACGGTTAACAAGTGCATTGAAAGGTTCGGGCGCGAAATGTTACAAAGTATTTTTAACTGGGCTTACAGATTCTGCTGCCAAAAGCAGCAATCGCCAAAATCGAAAATTGTTCTAGCAAGGAAGTGGGTTTGCATACAAACAGATGGCGACTTTCATGAAGCAATTATTTTTTCTAGCCAAAGGCCACAGATGTCATAGATATAAATTTCATTGTTTTAAAACTAAATTTTAAAACAATTCAAAAGCAATTTAAAACAATTCCAAATAAACAAATCAAATAATTTTAAAGTCGTCCTAAGCGCTTGGTGTGTTTGGCCGCAGAAATGATAATAACTGCGGATCCTACTACCAGCGCTGTGACAAGGCGAGCTGCTCGATTGCCGGAAAATGCTACAATTGTACGCACACAGCTACAAAGTTTACACTTAGTCATCCTAAAGTGCTGTCCATGCACAATCGTTCGCATTCGGATGTGCTTGGAATTATGTTTGGCAAATATAAACATGTAATATTGATTTCATATGCTGGACAACCCCTTCGTAAAGCAGTATGTCAGTTTGCTGTCAAAAGCGTTGAGAAACGCTTTATTGGTAAAACGAAGTGCTCAATTGAATTTCAAGGAAATGTGTGATTCTTGATTAGCTCTCTAAATATGCTTTACAAAATATAAATGCTAAATAAAAAAAATAAAAAAAATCGGAGACGCGCAAAATACCGAGAAAGTTGACATTATTCAGAATGAGTGGGGTGAAATTGTGAGTAATGGGGGGATCATGCAAAATAGTACTCCGCATAGTGAGAGCGAGCACAAAACGAGGAGATACATTCGAGTAATGATTGTTTTTTCTTTGCTGTTTTCGTTGTCATTTTAAATCAGCGCATAACTTTAATTGAAATTGAAAATTTAATTGAAAACTAAAATTATTGCACTCTGCTCTGTGGGTATCGATGTGATTATTCAAAATCGCAAATACTTTTCTTTAGCTGACCAAATTACGACATTACCAAAATGTGACAAAACTTTAAACATTTTGACAAAAAATTGCAAATTGCGGCAGTATTATTCAGCTAGCAAATCTATTTAACCCTTTCGGGACGGAGTTTAATTTTGAAATCCAAAATACTCTCAGTAGAAATATTCTCATGCTATGAATGTTGGGGTTAGAAAATTATATTGGATGCTAACAAATTCTGAAATCATCCTTTTTTGCGGGAACACCGAAATCGAGAAAATATTTTGCGTGGGTCGTAAGATTTTAATAATTATTTTGAGGGGCTTGAAAGCTTGCTGGGACGTAGTCCCGTAGTCCCGAAATGGTTAAATGATTTGTGGAAATTGCACCGCGCTGGCTCTTTGACATTATTTCTTCTATTTATTACTGCAAGACATTTAATTTGATGAACAAATTTCCGTTTCAAAAAATACTGTGACGATTTGCCTGCAATTTGCTCTCAATCGTGAACATTTTAACAGCCATCAACTAATCAACTAATTTGATTAAAGATTTGTATGTCAGGATTTTGCCGTCTGTAGTGAAAATTCTACCAGCATTCAATCAACAAATTTCGTTAGAGAGTTTCATGACTCGGTCTTAAGTGTACCGAAATTCCGTTTCCTTTACAAGTTCTTTAAGTCTATAGAGAGCCATCTTAAACAGGAATGTTTATTGGGAATGTTAAAAAAACCTTTGTTGTTTCTTATGCAAGCAAATTACTAGTTTTTGCGGAAAACTTCGTTTGACTTGAATAGAATTAGCAATAATACTGGACAACGCCTCAACAGTTGTGTGTGTGTGGGAGGTGAAGGCTAACGGCGTCTAGATGTCAAGTTGCTACAGTGAATGACATTCGAAAACACGTGCTCATCATACCATATATGTACATATGTATGTGTGCGCACGCATAGCAACTCGCGTCCGTTGCCGTGCCATATTGGCCGTTGGGCATTGTGAGCGTTTCAACAAAATCACTGATGGCGGCCGGCTGCTGTTGCCAAGCCACTTGCCGCTGCATAACACACAGTCTAGCGGCGGAGGCGGCATGGTGGGAACGGAGGTTGGAATAGCAAGCAACGGAACAACTGTTGCGCTGGAACAATGTTGTTGTGTGAGTCATGCCAGCGGCAAACCAGTTAATTTGCTAGCAGTGCGACTGCCGCTGTCGGGCTGCACATCGCAGCGATCCGCTGCCGCGGTACGGTTTTGAGCAAATCAAATTTTAATTTTATGGCAATAATTTTCAAGAAGACGAACAAACAACGGAAATAAAAATACACTCAACATTTTTGGGCAATACATGTAGGATTGTGCGCGGCTAGATAGATAGAGAGGAAGAAGATAGACAGCAGACGGGGAAATGGGGTCCGCACAACGGGCATCGAGTCACATTACAATCAAAACCCATTCAGCGCGACCGGTAATCGCTCAAATTACAAGTGACTAATTTACAAAAACAGCTACCAGGAAGCGTAGCATACTGTCAGGCGCATAGCAGTTGTTGCGTGTGTTTGTGTGTATTCGTATGTAAGAGACCGCCAAAGCGCAAGGAATTGTTGGCATGAGCTGTAGTTGTTGCTATGACTATGGTAGCTGGCTGTGGTTGGATGCGGTGATGCTGCTGCTGGACTCGGATGTGCAACAATTACGCTTTTGGGGCTTCCTAATTATATGAATGTGGACGTTTCTTGCGGTTTGCGCTCACCCCTTGGGCAGCGAAATTTGCTGTGTGTGTGTGTATATACATAAGCTGCGTCCCGTGGTGTTGCAAGCATCTAAAGATATTGTATTCGGTTTAACCTATTGCAGGTGCTCCTTCTCCGCAGCCGCTTCGTCAGTACACGTCTGCCCTGCTTCTTGGCACCAGTCACTGCCACTGTTTCGGCTGCTGTTTCAGCTCGCGTTTCGTCTTCGCTTCTCAGTGCTTGCTTTCTTCATCGGTTGTTAAACGTTGAGCACGGAATGTTTCTTGGTGTTGCCAGTTGGCACCTGTACCGCTATCACCGCCAGTCGCCCGTCCCGCAGCGGCGCGAGTATGTGTGTGTTGCCCGGCGTCACCACCACCGTTTGTATGGGAATATGCAGCGGAATGTCGAATACGGGCTTCAACCTAAAGCGGAATTAAGCAAAGGTATATAATATTTATTGTATTGCATACACGAGACAGCGTGCAAAATTAATAAAAAATAATGCTGGCAATCGGGCCAAATGGTAGGCAACATGTTGAAAACGATCACTACGCTATTAGGTTGGGAAAAAAGAAATCCTTTATTTCTCACTGAACTTTAAGACGTTGTTTCGCATGCTTCGGATTGTCCGATTTGAGTCAAATATGTACCGTTTTGTTCTATAATTTGTTGCCATTTTAAAGGTAGCTTCATAATGCCTCTCTCATAGAAGTCTTGGTCCTTATTGCCGAAAAACTCTAGCAATCGATTTTCACATTCTTCCCTTGATGCCAATTTCTTATCACTCAGGAAGTGAGAAAAAGATGGTAATCGCTTGGTGCCAGGTCCGGACTATATGGTGGATGCATCAAAACTTCTCAACCAAGCTCCCGGAGTTTCTGGCGAGTCACTATAGACGTGTGTGGCCTGGCGTTGTCCTGGTGAAACAGAACACCTTTTCTGTTGGCCAATTCTGGCCGTCAAACGGTCCAGTTGTTGACAGTAGAGATCTGAATTTAGTGTTTGGCCATATGGAAGCAACTCATAATAAATTCTTCCCAAATGCACAGCAGAACCTTCCTGGCCGTTAGTCCTGGTTTGGCCACCGTTTGAGCTGCTTCACCGCGCTTTGACCATGATCGTTTTCGCACAATATTATCATATGTGACCCATTGCTCATCCCCAGTCACCATCCGTTTAACTAATGGGTCGATTTCATTCCGCTTGGGCAAGGCTTCGCAGATGGAAATTCGATCCATCATGTTTTTTGGTGTTAATTGGTGTGGCACCCAAACATCGAACTTCTTTTTGAATCCAGCTTTGTGCAAATGGTTCAAAACTGTTTTATGGTCGATTTTTAGTTCCTGGGCGATGCTACCACTACTAGCATGCCGTTCAACTTCGATCATTTCTGTGATTTTATCGACATTTTCGACGGCGGGCCTGCCTGTGCGAGGTGCATCTTTAACGTAAAAAATACCTGAACGGAATCGACGAAACCAAAATTGCACGTAATTAGCTGTTACAGTATCGGGCCCATTAACACCATTCACAATTTCAGCCGCCAGCTTCACTGTAAAATGTACCGAATTTTCTCTTTTAACACCCTGTAACTTACAACTGAATGGACCAAAATAAAACAGCAAAATATTTTTTTCAGTGTGAAATGTCACCTTGACAACGAGTATAAATTTGAAATTGTTTGACCGGTACTTTACGAAATATCGATCACTATAGCCAAATCTACCAAAAAATAATGGATTTCTTTTTCCCCAACCTAATATAGCGATATCAGCAGAGCGCAGCATTTATTTTAATCGTTCGCTGATTTCCGGCAAAGTTGAAAAGTAATTTTTTTATTGGTGTTCTTTTTTGGCTTTCTTTTCTTTAGTTCATAGCAACACAATACCGCTGTGTATGTTTCGCAATTAAAGCAACAACTTTTCGGAATTTATAATCTCCGGCTTACTGTCGGAATTTCCGAATTCCAGTTTGAGCGTTCTCAATGCGACCGGATTTGGAAGTTGATCCGATTAATTACGACTGCCACTGCACCTACCTACGCATTATTCTCACACTTGCGCCGCGGTGGCATTGCAACATTGAAGCACTTACCCATGCAAGCGACTCATGGTGATGTCGCCGGCATCGTCGGCCACTACCAGATAGTCGGAGGCTGTGTCCAGGCCGGTGACGCGCCCGGAGACGTACTTGGAGCCGAGATTGGTGCCGTTGATGCTGTACACGTGTACCGAGTGTGAGGTGTCGTCCAGCGCACTGAACGCAATGTGGCCTGCAACAAACCAATTCAAATATTTAGTCAACATTCGAGCGCAAACAATCTGCACCGACCGGAATTCACCGGCTCGAGTGTAGTTCAACATTTGTACTTCTAATTGGCCGTCGGCCGCAGTAGGAGCTGGCGAAAAGAGCAGCGCGTAGAATTAAGCGATTCAACGACAGACATACGTGCGGAACACGCAGATGACATGACGCGCAGTAAGCATTTGCATGGAAGGGGCATCGCTTTCGGCACCCGTCCCAAACTGGTTTATCCATTCTGTGCGGCTGTCAGCTGCGGCTTAACGCAGCTCGATTTGATGGAATTGAATTTCCTTCATGTGGCCGCTGTGTGTCATTGTGCGTGCTCCTAAGGAACGCCGATTTTTTGTTCGCTTTTTACAGCAACGGATCTGGCATTGATGGTGAACTGCGTGCAGATCAGCAGCGGCCGAAAACGTATTCATGAGCAGTTGGAAATAAGCGGTTAACGCGACTCCAACTGATAACGTTCGTTTTCCTGCTGGTTTTGTGACCTTTGGTCTCATTTTAATGAATATTTAGTTGAAATAATTTCGACTGGCGAGGAGGTGTTCAATTAGGTTTCAGGCGTTTTGAAAAGTTTTGCAACTGATTTGAGCAGAAGCGATTCTTGGGCGACAGCATGACAAAGCAATGAGTAAGAAAGGGTTGAGCTAACGTTGCTATACATGTGGGGATGACAAACAGATTAGCGAACCTTTGTTTTACTGAACAAAAAATACCTAAACTGTGAGATGTAAAAATTTGTAAGACCGAAGGAAAACTTCCAGGTTCAAGAACACGTGAAGATGTCGATAATCTTTTAAAGTGAAATCTTAAAGTGAAATCTTTAGCATATTTAAAACTGAGGCCCTTAGGCCCAGCCAATCGTTTTCTGATCGGGACATTGGAACCTTTCGTAAACAAGTAACATACATTCAAAGGTTGAAATTTAAAGCTTATATAAAAATAACATCTGCATCGAAGACTTATGCGGCCCATACACGTTGCGATTTGTTGTACAACTGGACAAGGTTGTACACAAAATCGCATCGCGTGTAGCGCAGTTGTACGTGAGCTATAGCAACGAGTGTGTTGGCTAGATTTTTCAGATTTTACATTTCATCGGTAACGTCACCATTGATAATTGCAAAGAGTAATAGAAATTGTCTTAGAACCCTTTAGTTTTGCAATAAAAACGATAATATTAGACGTATGTTTTGCCTTTTTGCAGTTTTCTAAATTTTTCATGCTGATTGCATACTTTTAGGGATGACAAAAATAAATGTTGTCGAAAAATAGGTGTTTAGACCACTTTTCAAATTGAATTATTTTCTGAGATCGGAAGATATCGGAGGATGTAATTACATTATCCGACAAAGAAAGAATGCTTCTTAAAATAAAAAAAAACAGGAACATTTTCACATACTTTTTAGATATTTTCCTCTAAGTTTTGCCAATTTTCAGATTTTTAATTTAGAAAAATATTTTGAATTAAAAATTAAGTAAAAGCTTCAGCTTTGCAAATTTTGTGAAAACATTAAAAACGAAAATGGCCACATCATTTCTTAATCTATATTTAAAGTTTCAGCAACTTCTTGGTAACCATGTATTTTTACAATTTTTTTTACTCAATAGACTAAAAAACAGAAAATATGTGTTTAAATTTTTTTGTGAAAAAAGTTTCAACCGCTTTTGCACACACACTAACTAATTTTTTGCACAGATTTTTTGGGGTTTTCTTAGTTGGAGTTTAACCTTTCAAATTACATCAAAATCGTGAAATTCTGAGACTATAAATTTTTTTGAATTTTGTCTATGGAACGAATCACTGTGCAATGGTACTATTGAGGGCGTGAAGATGAATGAGCTGAAAAAAAGTCACCAAAATGAAAATTCGGGCGATGAATTGGAGAATATTTCCACGGACACTGCGTTTGAATTTTGAATTTCCACTGCTCTCTTCCTCTTCTATAATTTCATTGATGATCAGAAGCGCAATTATTTTGTTTGTCATTGCGTCTGCACTCAACAAAATTTATGAGAAAAATGACCGGTCGTACGACCAGATTGTATCGTGTATGGGCCGCTTTAGATCAACATACGAGTATGCGGCTTCGCATAGCTGCGTACACACATACAGTATGTCAAGAATGAGTTTACACACAGAAAATAAATTCAATTTTTCAACTTTATGATCAAAAAAGACTACTTTTTATTTATGGAAATACATTTTTTTTGATCAATTATTGTTATTTACATTGTTTTAAAAAGGTAACATAAAATAAACTGCAAGTTCAACGCAACAGAAAAGAAAAGTACAACAAAACAAATTATCACCCCTATTTTTCAGTGTCAAGAAACTCTTTTCACAAAAAGTTATAAGTTTCTTTAATGAATAATTTAAAGTTAATATTAATTAAGAACTTCATTTTATTAAATATTTAATATTTAATATGGCCACCTTTAGCATCTATCACGCATTGTAGCCGTTTTTTCATGGAATGAACCAACTTTTTCAGGTCATTGCTGTTTTTAATGCTGTTCGGTTTTTCGGTTGTCTTTTAGCGGCCTGTTTCTTTAAGTGAGCCCATAAATTTTCGATGGGGTTTAAGTCGGGACTCTGGGCCGGTGTATCCATCACTTTTCCGCAGTTATACAGGAGCCACATCCGCACCATATGCGCCTTATGTTTCGGATCGTTGTCCTGATAAAATTTAAAATGTGGTTTGTTGTTTCTGATGAACCCAAATTTCTTCGCACTATTTGTCAATTGACTCCTCAAAATGTTTAAATATTGTTCCGCGTCCATTGTTGTCTCTATAAAAGCTAAGTCTCCTACTCCTCTGCTTGAGATGCACCCCCAATCATAATAGACAACTTTCCAAATTTAACAGTCGGGACGATGTTGCGGTTTTGTAACGATGTTAACGCCTTGCGCCACACTCTAGTTTGTCCATCGTTGTAATACAACATCATTTTCGTCTCATCGCAGAATATGACGTCGTCCCAATAGTCAGATGGTTGCGAAATGAGCATCGTAGCGAAGGAGAAACGCTTTTCGATATTTTGCACAGAAAGCAGCGGTTTCTTACGTGCAGCTCTTGATGAGTATTTGTTTCGCAGTATGGCCTGTCGTACTGTTTCATGGGAAACAACAATATCACACTCTTCCTTCAGTTCCCTCGCAAGAGCTCTGGTCGAAATCTGAGGGTTTTGATTGATTTTCCTAATCATTACGCGTTCTGCACGTTTAGTTATTTTTGGCTTGGGGCCACCTCCACTTTTCGGCTCCAATCTACCCTCGTTTTCAGCTCGATTTAGGACATTGTATATTGTCTTCCGTGTTACAGTGAACATTTCGGAGAGCTCTTGCACACTTTTTCCCAGTTGGTGATTGTAGTACACCAACTGCACCACTTCAAACGACATCCTTTTGCCTGGCATTTTAAAAACACAATATTTGACACAAAACACAATTTTATGATGCGTACAAAGCAAAACTCAATCTGCAAATTACTCAATAACTCAATGACAAATGACAGCTAATTCATAGAATTTAAAAACACAGAGCAAAGATTAGGTAAATGTTCAGTTCATCGTTGAATTGGTGCAAACACCAATTCCAGGAATCGTTGTGAAAAGAGTTACTTGACACTGAAAAATAGGGGTGATAATTTGTTTTGTTGCACTTTTCCTTTCTGTTGCGTTGAACTTGCAGTTTATTTTATGTTATCTTTTTAAAACAATGTAAATAACTATAATTGATCAAAAAAAATTTATTTACATAAATAAAAAGTTGTCTTTTTTTATCATAAAGTTGAAAAATTGAATTTATTTTCTGTGTGTAAACTCATTCTTGACATACTGTATGTATATTCGCAGCATATTTTCAATGAACTCGTAAACATGGTTTGCGTATATCACCAAGTCCTAAAAAATAGAAGCGGCATCGGAAACACGTAACGAGCTATGCGATGAACTCAATGGCTCTCAATTAAATTAAACAAATGTGACACAACAAAGCTAACGTCACTTAATTACAAACAATAAATGATAGTAAAATTATTTATAATTATAATTATGTATGTACGTATTTGTACAATCGATTTCATTTTATTTTTGTATGGGGATGATGACGGCAGTGAGTCGCAACTGGGTATAAAGCGGCGGTCGGGCGATTCGCCTATCATTCATTTGAGCATTGCGTGTATGTATCTGTGTGACAGGATGATAAGAATTATCTGAGCACATTGCAGCGTGACGGATTTAATAAATAATAAATTTCAAATCGTGCGCGAAAGCCTGACAGCCTTTTAATGATAACGAACGATGATCGTGGAAAAAATGATACTTCAAAAAGCGAAATTGAACACCGACTTGCGTCGCTGTCGCTGCAGATAATTCCATCGAATGTGGATCAGTTGTCGAACGAAATGAATTTGCGCAGTTCGATTGCAAGAAGATGGCGCTTTTCAAGATAGTGTACAGTACAATGTGCTTATCTATATACATAGTATGTGCGATATATTCGTACACTGCACACATTCCGTAGACAGCTAATTGGCGCCTGATAACTCGATTGCGGTCCAATGCGAATGAAGACGGCTGGTCGCCCGGTTGGGTGCAAATGAAGGGAAAAGTATTCCGGGTAATGCGTAATTAAAAGACTTTGACTCACTGGTCGCTGAAAAGCGAATGGCGCTGTGCTCGTTTGGAAATACCACTGCGCCGATAAGGCTCAATACAGCAATGTCTATCATGTGGCGGGACAGCACATCGAGGGGACTCCACGATAACACTTGTCTAGCTCTCCGTTTTCTAACGAAATGCGAGGTGTCGTTGCTTGAACTTTGCCAAGTTTGCCTATTGCATCAGAATCTAAAGCGGAAGTGGCGAGTCAGTCCGCCAACATACAGAAAGGAAAGTACATTACGTCTGCCTTCCTATGCTACTACACCTTTTCAACCTCAAAATGAGAATGCGTAAATTCATAATGAGAAGTATAAATTCGTAATGAGAATGCGTAAATTCATAATGAGAAGTATAAATTCGTAATGAGAATGCGTAAGTTCATAATGAGAAATATAAATACATAATGGGAATACGTAAATTCAAAATGAGAAAAGGAAAATTCAAATTGAGAATGCGTAAATTCAATTGGGAGAACTATGTAGTATAAGGTTTATTTTTAGTATGAGTAACTTTTATTATATGATTTTAATAACAAAATGCAAACAAAAAGTGCTTAAACAATTTTTACATCCCTACGTCCATATCCTGTAAAGCAAGGCCATTTGCATGAAAAGTTGTGGTGTGCTGTACAGCTCTGGCACAATCTCCACCAGTAATGGTATGCTTTGCATTATCTATTATTCCCTCAAGATACTGTAAACGTTGTTCGCATAATGAAGGAGCGTGGATATTAGGAATGCGCAAATTACACTTCACTTCATTTTTAATTTTTGCCCAAATAGTTTCGATTGGCATTGGCAAATATGGGGCCAAGCGCAAAACTATAAAAAAAAATATTCTCATTTTGAATTAACGCATTCTCATTACGAATTTATATTTCTCATTATGAACTTACGCATTCTCATTACGAATTTATATTTCTCATTATGAACTTACGCATTCTCATTACGAATTTATATTTCTCATTATGAACTTACGCATTCTCATTACGAATTTATATTTCTCATTATGATTTAACGCATTCTCATTATGAATTAACACATTCTCATTTTGAGGTTGAAAAGGTGTAGAAATTTTCTAAATCATCAGTCAATTACAAATCATTGTGATATGCCCAGGCTTTTGCTTTCGACTCGAATTTATCAGCTACCATACGGTCATGATAATTTTCCACTGAATAGGTGTGTGCCTTCGCACACATGCCTTCATAATTGCTCGCTTGTCAGCAATGGTATCAGATTAAATCATCAGAAGTTTCCTCTTACTTTAAATGATGTCATCAACTTTTTCCTATACAATGCGCAAGTATGGAGGGCGTGATTTTTGGTACAAGCTGAGAGAAAAACAACACATTTCTAGGAATAACATTAAAGTTTTCGGTTTTCGTGTGAAGAAGTATGGTGAAGCACGTCAGGGGGAATCTGAGTATGTTGCGTATTGAACATTGTAGGGATTTACATAGTTCTACTAACTGAATAAAGCGTTGCATTGGAAATTGAATGTCAATAACAAACGGTCAAATATACATTTTTATATATACTGCTTAATTGAATTTATCAATAGATGAGTCGTTTATTTTGAAAGTGGTTTAAGTCCATTTTTAGTTTTGAAACAAAGCTTATTTTTCTAGTAAAGTTTACAAAACGTATTACGTTATATATTCTAACATGTTTAAGGTCACAAAGCCATAAAAAAATTAATACCAGTTAACAATATTTTTGAAACAAATCAAACACAACCCCTTAAATATCTCAATATAAGAAAAATGGACTTAAACCACTTTCAAAATAAACGACTCAGATCTTAATTGTGGGCAAAGCAACAGGCGCTTATAAAACCCTCCAAAATGTTGGTATGAACGATTATGATGACAAAGCATAGCTATGGAACATTTGAGAGAAATGTGCTTCAGAGTATGTTTAATGCTTTGCGTGTACTTTATATTCTAGCTGGAACTTTGGCTCGGTCATGATGTCCGACTTTGATGACTTTGAGTTTCTTTGAGGTAAGTTTTGGTTTGAAAACAAACAATATGTCTTTTGGACTTTAATTTCTTTGAAGAATATTTAGTTGAAGAGAAAAAATTCCTTGGACTTTGACCTCATGTTAAGTACTATAAGTTTTTTAAATTATCTTAAATAAATTTCAGCCCGAAAACAAAAAGATATCTTGATGGACTTTGACGTTTTTTGAAGTAATTTTTACAGCCTGATTCTGTGTATTCTTGACAAATTTTTTATCAAGGAATTTTGTCAAGATTTTTATCAAGCAAAAGCTTTGTTGGCATTCTGATGCAACATTGATAAAGTAAAAAGCTCATTTAATTCAACATAAGGTGAATATGTGACAGCTGTCAAATTGTCAAAAAATAAGACAACAAATTTAAGAAAAGTAAGTTTTGAAAAAAAAGCCGGCCTTGATAGCTCAGCGGGTAGCGCGCTGGCTTCTCATACCGAGCGCCCCAGGTTCGATTCCTGGCTCGGGCTGGAAAAAACTATAGTTTCACAATAGGTGCTTTTTGCATACAAAAAATAATTCATGGGAGGTAATGGAATTTTTTTTATTTTCTCTGATGTAAAAGTGTTAACATGCACAATTCTTCCATTTTCAATAGGCAAAATTTCAATTTGTATGCTGTTGTCAATAGCATTCACATTTTTGACAATTTATCAAGAAAAGAGCTTTCATTTTAGGAAATAGAATATCGATTCTTGACAAATACTTAGTAAAAACTTGACAAATAGTCAATATGGTGAATTTATCAAGTGTACAGAATTGGGCTGTTAGTCTGAAAACCAAAAATATTTCTTTTTGAAAGAAAAAACATTTCTCGGACTTTGACTTCACTTTAAATATTATTAGTTACTAAATTTATTTCAAGTAAATTTCGGCCTGAAAACTAAAAGATAGTTTGACGTTTTTTGAAGGAATTTTTAGTTTGAAAACAAATTCTTTTTTGGACTTTGAATTTTTTTGAAGTAAGTTTTGGTTTGAAAACAGAAAATATCTCTTTGAACTTTGAATTTTTTTGAAGAAGTTTTGGCTTAGAAGAAAAAACTTTTCTCGGAGTTTGACTTCATTTTAAATATTATTAGTTACTAAATTTATTTTAAGTGTATTTCGTCCTGAAAATAAAAAGATATCTCGTTTGAACTTTGACTTTACTTGAAGTATTTTTTTATTTATTTTTATTTTACAAGAAAATGTTGGCCTGAAAATCAAAAGATAACTCGATGTTCTTTCATGTTTTTTGAACTAAGTTTTGGTCTGAAAGGAAAAAACATTTCTCGAATATTTACTTTACTTGAAGTATTCCAATTTTTTTAATTTTAATGGAAAATGTTGGCCTAAAAATAAAAAATATCTCTTTCTCTTAGAAATAATTTTTGGTCAGAAAAGAAAAACACCTCTCGTACTCTGAACTCACTTGAAATATTACAATTGTTTTAATTCTTTTCTTTTGGACTTTGGCTTTCTTTGAAGTAATTTTTGGTCTGAACAGAAAAGACATCTCTCGAAGTTTGACTTCACTTTTAAATTTTCAAGTAAATTTCAGCCTAAAAAAAAAATATTTCTTTCGAACTTCGAGTCTCTTTGTAGCATTTTTTGGTCTGAAAAGAAAAAAACCCCTTTCGGACTTTGACTTGAAGTATTAAGAAGGTTTTAATTTTACAAGTAAATTTCAGCTTGAGATTGTTCCAAATTAGAGACTGTTGGCCAACGGAAATAACGATTTAGGCTCTGAACCTTACCTCAATAAATAAGAAATAACGAAGCTCGAGCTTTCCGTGAGAGACTTTATACAATGCATGGACGTGTGTCGTCTAATTTGCTATCCCATTCCATACAATGGATGCAAAGTCCAACTACTTAATTTGTTATTCATATAAAGTTCACTAACCCTGGAACTTGCTCGTGATCTTCATCAATGTTTTTATTAATATTTTCTCTGTGATCTTTGCCTCATTCAATTTCAGTTCAACTACGCCTTACAAACCTACTACAACCGCCAGCTCACCATTCAAGTGTTCTCTAACTTTTACAGTTTGCACAAGGCATGTGCCCGATTTATTTCACCACCTAAAATCACCGCTCTAGCCTCCTCTCCACCGAATTCGTAACGCACTGCAGAATGCTTCCGAGTGGCCTTAATGACATTATCGTGATTACGATAAAGTGAACTAATGAAACACGTGATATGCTTTCGTTCAAGTGCCAATTTGTCAGCGCGATTCGCACGCCGCCCATATACGTATCGGCGCGTAGACAAGATAGTGTCGCACGGTTATCAGCGCACCCATCTATGCGCATACAAGTACGCGTACACACTCAGCTTTAGCACGCCGAGTGATAAAACGGCGGCACTGCTGCTCATTCATCTATCGGAATGCCAGGCACTCGTACTACGCCATTCAGGCGCCCATGTCGTCGCAAGACGCAGTACCGCACGCCCGTCCCGCCCTACCGTTCGCCGTTTGCACGTTTGTGCGTTTGTTTGGCTGGCGGCAGGTCGGTTGGCTGGATGGATGGATGGCTATTGATAAAGATATCGTTTGACTGCCGGCGGCGATCGTGTGAAATGCTAATGCGGCCGGTGGTTAGCGCCAATATGCGGCGTCCGTGTTTAGCGCCAATCCGCCGCGGCGACACCACATAAATTCAGTTGGAAGTGTTGATTGAAATATTTTGAGACGCATAATATTAATGGGCGACTGGGCGAATGTTTGCACTGCTTGTCGGCATCTTTCTGAGAGCTACACGCTCAGGCTGGCCAATACGTAGTCCACGCAGACGACTTCGGCGACCGCCAGTTGGCGACGCGGATAACACGTGGGCGCGCATGCCGCGGTGATAGCGTAATCGTCACGAGAGGCGCGCCGCTTTCATTAAAAATAGGAATATAAAAATCAGATAATCTTGAGTGGAATGACAGCGCTCGCGATAAATTAGGCTGCCAGCGAGAAGCAGAGCGGGCAATTTTTAAATGGCTTCTTAAATAATTCAAAATTTCTGTTTAAAAGCGACATATGTATATCTTGGGTTTTGCTGCTATCGCTGTTGTTGTTTTGTTTTGCGATATTTTGGGCACCATCATCATGTGTTCACCATTAAGAGGTGCCAAAAATGTCAACAGTGCTGCTGTAGTGATTCATTTTTGAGCGAAAATTCTACGGGAGACTGCAAAATTTTCCGGCAGCAGCGCTGTAATAAGTTTAGTCCAAACATTTACAAATCCTAACAATGCATTAACATGTGTTACGTATGTATGTACAAACAAGTTAATTGATATTACTGGGAAAAATTCCATTGCACGTGGGTGATTTCCAACACAAACCAGTCACGCGAATTGAACGTGGCGTGTGATACCGGAAATTCATTCATCTTATTGACACATCCAAAGATTACTGCACAAAGTGTGACAGCAGCTATCAAGGGAAGCACAGCAATTCGCTGTAAATCTCATTAAGGGGGAACTTCTTCTATCGAATAGACGAACGATGATGGCGACCAGTCCTGCATTTAAAGCCTACACTGTTAGATTAAAAAATAATAAATAAATCAAAATTATGTATTTCAAATGGGAAGTTAAGAGTTCATTAAGCTGATAGAGAAGATTTAACGCGTTGTTTGCCCTACATAAATATCAGCTACTCGCAGACCGCACAGATTTCATTGAAGTACAGTAGCTGTGTGTGCTGGTATAATACGCGCCAATTCACTAATCACCAACATGATTTATTCATACAAATGCCTTCATATTTCGATTTAGTTCATCGAAAGCCTCACAGTCTACAAATGTAATTTTCTTTGTGGACAGCAACTAACGATTGCTATTGCTTTAAAGTTTAATATGGACTTTAACATGATTTGAGCGTTGTTGCCGATAATGCTGCACAAGCACACAGCGCACGAGATTTCAATCACGTGATACATACTTGAAGTTCGTTGCTTTAGAATGTGTTTGTTGTTGCTTTATATGTATTATTTCTTTCAGTGCGTTATTTACTTAGGTTGGCCAGATAAGCAGCAAAGTGTAATTGTTTTATAATACGTAGAGCATATTGAGGTCTTAGAAATTTATACTTAAAGCATGTCGCTTTTACATAAATCAGTATGAGAAATAAAAGTAGAAATAAGGAAATAAACAAAATAAATATTGCTCTTACCACGTCTCATATTAATACTGAAATATTCAGCTTTTTTTGCATTGAACATTTGAAAAAACCAACTGTATTGTATTACTACAGCGGTTATAAAAACTGTGCTTTGTGCTAGCATTCAGAAGTTAACTGAAGATTTCATTTTAAATTATAAATTCAATTTTAAATTTTTGGCATTGAATTTGGAGAAATTTTAATTTATATCACTTTGTCTTATTTGTTCTGCATAAATACAAAAATTATAATAACAAAAATATCTATACCTTAATTCTCTGGAACTTTAGACTTTTTCACTGTTTAACCCTTTCGGTACAGCTTTTTACTGGGGAAAGTTAAAATTTTAAATTTTACGTTTTAGGCTTCTATGTGGTTATGTTAGCAACATTCCATAAGACAGTTTTTAATTTTTATACTCGGACCCTGTATTTTAGAGTGTTTTTCTATGAGAGCAACCACATCGTTGTGGCTGTAATAATTACTTAAACATATAACTTTTTATGCATAACGAAAATTTGAATATTTCTTCATTTACTTCAGCCAAAATTAAAAAAAAAAGTATCTAAATTGAAAGAAAACGTCAAATTAAAAAAGTTATCTAATTTTTTCTGCTTCTTCTTCCTTTATTATTTCAAGATATACCATTAAAAAAACGTGTATACTTCTCTTCTCTCAACTTAATTATTCAGTTTATTAATTTCGTAGTTTTCCTAAAACTTCAAACTATTCTAAGAAACAACAAAAATATAGTATCCACAAGTTTTTTGACCTAAAACAGGCACTGAAAAGAGACTAAGCCATATGGCATACAATAACCGAAAGGGTTAATTTAAAATATTTTTATAAGCACATATTTTGTTAAAAAAAATTGCAACATCGGCACTGCGTCGTGTTGTTGTTACTTTTACAGTGCCGTTTGTTGCCATTAAAATCTGATATATGTTGGACTGGGTTAACAGCGCTGTTAACATTATTATGCACACTTAACATCCTGCTCACCTTCAGAACTGTGGCATACTTTTAGGTATCTCTAAAATCAGAAGTGCAAAATATTTTCATTGCAGCCAATTGAGATGATGGAATTACAGTCAGCAACGAAGAAGAATATACAATCAGACTAATAGCCGAAATTGATGTATAATTCATTCGTTTTGTAGAAGAGCGAAAACGCCTTTCTTGATAATTAAACTATTTCATACTCCACACTATCACACACTTCTTCTTCACCACACTATCTTCACACTATCACACTTTACACTATTTTATACTTCACTCACCGTGATATGAGACGGTAACGTATGATATTTGCACGTAGTGTTCAGTGCATCCAATTGGCTTGAGAGTGCGTACAAATTGACCATCCTGTATGGTGTAAACGTTGACAGTACCATCCTGCATAAGTAAAAATCATCAATTAACACAGCCGTAAGTCTCCCGGCACCAACTTACCAGCGAGCCCGAGACCACCATATCCAATTCGGTGTAGATGGCAACACTCGAGATTGCATCGTCATGCCCGTATAGGGTGGTGAGCGGCTTAGGTGAGAAATGGTTTTGCGTGTTTAGTTGGGTGACAGCCTGTAAGTGTGCCTGTCCCGTCAGTGCATGCATTGGAATGTTGCTAGCTTGCCCGCCTCCAAACTGCTGACTTTGAATGCTCCATATGATGCAAGTGCAGTCACGTGAGCCAGTCACCAAGTATGAGCCGCAATTGTCCAGCGCCAAACAGGTAATAATATCTGCAAGTGCAGACAACACGATTAGACATTGGTCTGCGCAAGGGCAAAGTTGCAAGGAATCGCACCCAAGTGACGTGTGACGGATGCCACCGCTTTGCCCTTGTGCAGATTGTACACGCGTAGCGAGTTGTCCCAGATGCCACCCACATAGAGCAGCTTGCCATCAGTGCTCACGGCGAACATCTGCGAGTGTGGACTTTGTGAGGGATGCAGCGGCCCAAAAATTCGTTTACGATTTCTGAAATTAATGTCGATAAGCATTAACATTATATTCAATTATTTAGTCATGCTCAGTTAATATGGCGCACTTCAGGTTTGTGGTGGTTGCATCGATTTCAAGCAGAAATCCTCGATCCTTGTCGTACGACATCCACGAGTTGCAGCCTAGTATGCAAGACTTCGATATGCTGACAAGCACATCGGGACTGAGTTGCAGAAACGAGCGCGGTGGACTGCGCGGTGCGCTCAGGAAGACAATCGGATCTTTTGCCGTCGATAGTTCACAGTAATATTGTACGACCTTGTCGAGGAACTGCGTCAGATCGGGCCGCTTTAGCTCAGCGCGCAGGAGCTTGACCGTGGTCTCATCTTGCGTCAGACGGCGAGGATGTGGCTCACGCAAAAGCTGTGAGGGAACTTGGCCAAAGTTGTTGATCATTCCTAAAAGAACAGTCGTTGAAATGTACTCATACAAACACAAATTAAAATGCTGCCAACCTTCGACAGCTTCACGCTCCACTGTATTGGTTATCTTATCCAAGTCCACAGCGCCCTCATATGAGCAGTAGTAAAATACGTTGAGCGCTTCCACAGCTTTTGGGCCTTTTTGCTTGTAACTGAACAATTTAAGAGGATGTTTTTAATTGTTTCAATTGAATGAATATTTAAATTTTCGAATTATTGGTTACCCGAATATCAAATCGATCCAGTTGTGCAGATTTTGACTCACGTATTCCGATTCCAGTGCACGACGATGTATTGCGATAAACTCCTCAGGCGTGGTGGCCCATGGTGGCAGTATAACGTCGTCCACTTTTTCTTTGGTAATTTGTAAATGACCCAAATCGAATCTACCAAAAAACAATGATAAATTTAATCAGTTATCAGAAGCGATTTGCAACGCGTAATACTTGTTCATGTTTTTCAGAAATTCGGGAAAGTAAAAGAACTCTGGTATGAGCTCTTTTACGTCATTTGGGTTGTCCATTAGTAATTTCCAAGTTTGTGGTATCGAATGAAATTGACGATCAGCTACATCAAAGCGACCGCTTTGCAATTCAATATGCAGTGAGGTAAACGGTTCAACACGCAGCAGATAATGTAGCACACCACCCGAATTTGAGTAATGTGTGCCGTAGTGGAATTTCGGTATGGCACCCGACGGATCCTCAAACGATTCGTATTTTGAGCGCACTTCAGCCTCGTTTTTCGGATTTATCTGCAACAAACATATTAGCTCTTCGCCATATATTGTAAAAATCAGAATCGATTTCGAGACACTTACCACACCCACGGGTTTGGAGAGGTCACGGAATGATTTGGGATCGGTTAAATCTAATATATCACTGGTGTAGTCGGATAGGATCCAAGGAAAGACTGGGTACTGGCTCAGGTCGTTGTAAGAACGTCCTGCAATGTACAAAATAATGAATTAACCCAAAAATTAACATAGATGTTCAAAAATAGATTTTAACATGCCAGCAATTGTGTTCAAATACATCAGATATTCAAAGTTGGATATCTCGCGGTTCACCCATTTCTGCGTGAGGCCAGATGCACGCAACAACTCTGCAGGCGAACGACCTGACCCATACAGAATATTCGGCGGCTGCAGGCTGAGAATTTTCGTGAATACTTTGTTGCGTGTCTGTAAATGGGAATTCTTAGTATTTGTGTTTGTTGATTGCAATACTGTTGCCCACCTTTGTGGTAAAATTCAAAAAGTAGCTTGTCTGATCCACAAGGAATATCTCCAGTGCGCTGCGGCGTAAATTGTATTTACGCAGATGAACTTCGCGTATTTTGTTTATAAGAAAACTAAAAAACATTAAGTGTTCAATAATTAACCGGTTCCCTTTCAAAGCAGTTCATGTGGTTTGATCTTACCGAAAGTCGTGCTTTGAACCATCCTCTGAGGGCGGACTCAGATCGACGAAGCTGAAAAGTGTTTGATTGACTTCAATTTTACCCTTCACCTTTGTCATCAGAGTTATCAGTTCGCAGTCTTGTGAGATCAGCGACTTTTCCAGGGGCACGTCCTGCTGCGATTGTGCCTCAATGGACTGTCGCAGCTCCTCTTCCAATTGAAGATTTTCGTCATCGGCCAGAAAATCGCGCACCACCGCATTTTTAATCGTTGAGTCGAATTCGGAGATTTCTCTGACAGAACACAAGCAAAGACATATTGAAATTGACTTGGGGGATTGTGGTGCCATGCTTACTTGGAATCATATGCATTGGTTGCGTTGTCGCGCAAATTGGTTGCGTTCTCGTGTTTATTGGGATACAGCAACGGTTCGAGTTTCAATCGCATGCGCGCGACGTTCTCATGATTGGATAAGGTCCAAAACTCTTCCGCCAATGTGCTGCAAACAATTCAAGGGAAGATGCAGATAGTAAGTTATGTATAAAAATAAATCACTTTTGCAAAAATAAGTCTGCTACAATTGAAATAAGTATAATAAATGTTTTTTGCAACGCACAAAAATCAAAAATCCTTGAGTAATGTAGTTCTCATGTCTTTTGAAATTATTAAAACTCTTTTCAGCATATCGCAGAAAATTTGTTGAAGAAATATTTGGCCCCAATATTTTAGTCAAAGCATAAATTCCCCTCGCGAATTGCGAAAGTTGGCTTTCAAGACAACCAACGAGTGAAATAAAAGGTTTTTGTGTTTTTTGTTTTTTAATTTTTTATTTTACGATGAAAGCTATTTTATAACGACAATGACTGTTGTTAAGTTATGTACAAATGTATGTCCGTTATTGATTTGCGTTGTTCCATCACGGGCAATACAGACTGTCCTTTGTCCTTTTGCCCGACGATTGCTCAACTTAATTCAACTTTCTGTTGGTAATGGACAATGCCGTTTGATGGCCCTTTTTTTTGTACAGCCGGTGAACAGATTAGGCAACGATCGGAGCGGCAAAGGTCTTGGCAACGACGGGAGCTGGGGCGGCCACGACTGGCGCGGCAACAGCCTTGGCAGCGACAACCGGCGCAACTGCGGCCAGTGGAACATCCTTCTGCACCACAGCGTTGAAACCGTTGATGGAGTCAGCGTAGTAGTTGACAATGCGACGCGAGCCATCGGGTTCGATGAGCGAGTACGAGCCGCGCACAACATCGCCGTCGCGGGTTTCTTCTTGCGTCTTTGAGTCGCCAGTCAAAGTGTCCTGCACGTTGTAGGCGTATGTGTATTGAGGGTGTGGGTCGACAATGTCGGCGGCAACTGACGCAATGGGAGCAGCCAGCGGCGCAGCAACTGGGGCGGCGGCCAATGGAGCGGCAACTGGAGCAGCGGCCAAAGGAGCGGCCAGCGGCGCGGCTACTTTGGCAACAGGGGCGACAGCCAGTGGTGCTGGGGCGAAGGCTTTAGCTAGCAGAGGGGCGGCGAGCGCTCTAGGGGCGAAGTAAGGCGCTGCGGCGTAAGCAGCTGGAGCGGCAAAGGCAGCTGGAGCGGCATAGGCAGCCCGTGCGGCATAGGCAGCTGGAGCCGCATAAGCAGCCGGAGCGGCATATGCAGCTGGAGCGGCATAAGCAGCCGGAGCGGCATAAGCAGCTGGAGCGGCATAGGCCAAGGGAGCTGCGAAAGGAGCCAGACCGGCATTGGCTGAGAGCGCCAAAGTGGACAGAACAGCGGCAATCTGCAATATTAAAGTTGTGATGGTGAGTACGGCTGCCTGGCTTGGACAACGGACACGGCCATGCAGCTCCAGATATTTGCAGTGTCACAACATGGCTGGGAATCGAGTACACGCGTTCCGTGCATTACTCATTGAAATGATTTCGTCTGAACAGTATAGCGATTTCCTGCAAGTTGCTGACACTAGCAAATATTCCAGAGGCCGCCACCGTTCGCCAGTAGCTTCTTCTTGTGCGCGGTAATCCGATATCCATGTCGACGATTTTACTTACAATAAGCGGACTCATTGTGTTCGTAGGCTTAATGGATTCTCACTGTCGGTTGATTAAAATAAAACTGACATGCCGTTTCCACAAACGCTACGCTTTTTATACTCATTCAAAATGCCTTCCGAAAATTTGAATAGTCGTTGCGGAGGATGGTCCCCTCCCACGTAGTGCGTCCACTAAGTTGGCGCTCACCGGCGTTGTTATTGTAATTTTTTGCGTCTACTCACTACTGTTGCGAACTCATTGTCGCAGGGGTAGAGCAGCACTTCAAGAAGCTTGGCTCGAAAATTTCGAATGGATTTTGAAATTCTACTCCAAAATTCGGCACACGTAAATCGGCTAAACACAGCGCACGCTGTACGTCGCTGCGTTTGCGTGTGTGTGTGTGTGTGTCTGCGAATTTCGAGACATGGCCAAGATACCAAAATGCCCGGCTTGCTCCACACGACGTTGCCAAAACGGCCAAACTATAATAAAAATAAGGCTCAAGACAACGTACACGCAGACAAAAGTGAAGGCGCATGTCAATAATTACGATTCAATTGTCATACACGCTTCCAATTTATTCAACAGCGAACGCAAGCAGAGGACGCGCCACCGCTGAAATATTTAACGCATCGAGGCAATAAACCTAAAACCAGTGCAGCAATAAGTCGATCGTTGGCTGAATATGTACTCGTACAAGCCAAATTGCCTAAATTAACACACGTTCCCACTGTCGAAGAGATTTCCCTCATCGAAGCACTCGGCCACTGGGTTTCGGCCATTAAGCGACGCAGAGTGGTCGGCTGGGTGCTGGGCGACTCGTTAAGTAGGGGAAAATTGAAAGCTCAACGATGAGAGGAATTTCAAGTGGGTGCGCTTGCTACCATCGCCATTCAAGCTAGGAAAGTGTGAATACAAAGAAGCGTGTAAAGCGCTGCTAAATGCCATTAACATAACGAGGAAGAATTTTGAACAGAATTTTTTAATACTCTTTAATGTGCAAACTCTTCAAACTTAAGGCTTACAAGTGAGCTAGCCGGAATATTAATGTCCGTATGTATTAATATAATAATTACTCAATTTCAAAAATTAATTTTCCCATCTGCCAAGTCCTGCAATCATTATGCGGGTCTGGTACGGCGGGCATTAAATATTGAGGGTTGCAATCATTATTTTAAGTAGAGCATTCAATTTCAGTAATGGACTGCAATGTATGCGTGAAACCAGTTTGAGAGCAGTTGATTACGTTCACTGACCTAATAATGTAGCAGAAGTTGATGATAAATAAATAAGTACTACAAAGTGTACTAACAAACCCAAGAAAGAAAGCCAGTCTGACTACTGTTTAGTACTAAACATAAAATACCAAATCATCATCATCATCATCGATCGCGGTGATAGGATCGCGTAGGAATCAGTTTGGTGCACGTATCTAACAGAGTGGGGATGGACAATTATGGTCGTGATTGTGATTTTTTACGTACACAAAACTTGTTGGTGATTATAATTATCACAACATTGTTCGGCAATGGATACAATGCTTGACATAAAATATTTATAACAATACTAGCTGACCCGGCGAACTTCGTCCCGCACGACATTTTTTGTTTTCTTATAATGAAATACGCGAGATGGCGAATCTATGGCGATGCAAATTGACGAGGAAAACCAACTAAAGGAAGAGGAGGGAGCTACAGATTAACGCAATCGAGGCCCTCAAATAAGCAATGTTGCTGCTAAGTTTCAGTAAAGAAATAGATTGCGCTTGAACCAAATTTAAATTATATTGGCAGGGCAACGCCCCCTTATTCAATACCCGCACAATGCCCTCTGTCGAAGGACATAACTAAATAGTAAGTTCGTAGTGAATTTAATTGATGTGTGACTTATGGTTCCAAAGTTATCGTCTGAAAATGTTGAGAATTCACGGTCAAATATGGCAGGAATTTTCCGACTTTTCCAATAGATTTTCCGGAATTTTCTTTTCACACGAACCTTAATTGACTCGATACGAATCCAACAAAAAAACTCTATGGAAATCGGCCGGTCCGTTTGAGCGTGATTCGCTTACACACATACATCCGTTTTCTTTTATAAATATAGATATTGCATGAGGAAGGTCTAGGTAGGCAATAAACACTGCAAATAGCATTGTGTTATATTTTTAAATTCGGATTTGAGACCACAGACACATTTTTGAGATATGCCAGTTTATATTTGCCCATAATTTCACTTAGTTTAACCCTTTCGACCCCGAATTTTACCCTCTATCTCGATATTACTTTTTGGTATTAAAATCATGAAACATTTGTTTAAGAAGTGTGCCCACGACATTTGAAGTCGTCACGCCTCTTTGTTAGAGTTCTAGAGCTAGTTTACTTTTGAACAATTTTAGCTTAAAACGGGTTAAATAAATTTTGTATCAATATTTTTTAATTACAGAAAAATTATTTCATATTTATGGAAAAATACAGAATTATCAATTTTTGATTTTATTTAACCATTATTAAAGAAACAGGGTTTTGATCAAACGCGCCCAATTCGTAGACTTCAATTAGAACACAAACGTAAGGAGATAAAGTTCTCTTAGAAAAATACCAAACGTCATTGATCCACATTCACTTTCAGGATAAAGTTTCTCGCCCAACGCATAACTCTTTGTCTGATAAGCAAACTTTCGCTCTTTCTTATTTAACTCCTGCAAGATTTTTCGCAAACGAGTACAATCAAGCTGAAGGACTTTCGTCATACTTGAATTCTTCCCAGTTTCCTCGAGAGCGGCCGCTAATCAGCGCCAAATTGCGTTCGCCGTGCAGTGCAACTTGTTCATTGGAACTGGTTTATGCAATTGATTCCTAATTGATGCATTTTTAATAATGCACCGATTTGGTCCGGCGCACACCGACTGTTTGACTCGCCCGAATCTGAACTGTCGCCGCGGCACAAAAGTGAATGGCACGGCGCGATCATTGGGCATGATAGGCGCAATCGAGAGCAAACATCGGGCGTTTCCAAATCGATTGTGCAATTTTTTATGTTTGGTGGGCTATTAATTCGATAGCCGACTGGCGCTGGCGCACTGACTGCTCCCTGCGTCGCTTTGCTATCCATTTCGAATCGATTTTGATTGCTGTTCGCTTTGTCAGTTACGCCTGTCGGCGCGAGCGCTGGCTGCGCGGCCTGCCGCTGCTCAATCGCAGCCCTGATCCAATCCAATGCAAGATTTCCGCCAGCGCGCCATTGTGCGCGCATGCCACAAGTCGGCAAAAATGTCGCATGCCAAAAATGCGGTACGCAGCGCGCCCAGTTGGCGCGGCGCGGCAGAACATTTGCTGGCACCGCAGTTTGCGTGTTCGGCGAGTGCATAGAGCGTTTTTTTTTGTTACTGCTTTTTTAATTGGCCGCAATTGTCGCCCCCAACGGCCAGCAGCCGAACCCGTTCACGAAACTGACTTGCTGTCAGCTTCGAAGATGGCTACATTAAATTCTGATTGCGCATTCGAGAGCCAGGCTGCGCATTACATTTCTGACACGGCCACAGCGAATGCAAATTTCGGTTCATACGCGTATGTACGGTGAACAGTCGTTGGTGTTGTTGTTTCTTAACCCTATGCCAATTGACGAGGCCACCGCAATGGAAGCTACCGTCGCTGCCGATATCGTCGTCGTTGGTGTTGCTGTGTGCTGCATTGGTATGTGGCCAATACGACACAAGGTCGTTGCTGGTTTTGGTAAAACAGTCACGCATAATAACGCAGCCCAAACGTTACGCGTACCGCCATGTGTTCGTGTGTGCGATATGTGGCTCGTGTGTTACACACTGCGCAGGCGTCGCCTGTGTTTTGGCAGCGATTAGGCAAACGCTTTGTATTGGAAACTGCTTGTCCGTTAGTCGGAGGCTCGCGGTAACAATAAACACTTCCAAAAGTTGCTGCTTTCAGCCGAAAATCACACTCACTGGTAACGCTTTGCCGTAAATGGTACTTCGATTTATTTGAAATCTGTTATTACGGTACTGTGCAGTCAATGAGATTAACCATGTCGACGTGGGAACAATATTTCTCCTACTTAGCATAGTATAATAATAAAATAGTCTAATAAAAGATAGTACCCCTAATGTACCTCTATTTTGATTGACAATTTTTGTCAAAAAAGTCATCAGCAGAGTCAGACCAATTTAAAACATCAAAATTGAGGTAATTTGAGAAATGTATAAACAAAATTTTGTTTGCTCTGAGAGGGAGGGTTTTTATTAGACTACTTTATTATCATACTATGGTACTTAGGATCTTAGGTATTCAAACAAGAAGTCTATAAGTTTTCTCTCTGAGCGTAACTTCTTCTATTCTATCGCGCCTATAGAAGTGATTCAGTGGTTCTGCATGGACTTTTTTAATTATACGCCGCACTATAAAGTTCTTTTGTTAGCCCCTTTTAAATTTGATTACCTTTCCAATGTATGTACTAATCAATAATAAGTCACGTTTTACCAATTTCATGTATCAACAACTGGTTAGTATAGGCCTACAACGGATTTAAAAGACACAGCATTGTTAAATGTAAGTAGTTTGATTTGGTTTACTTTTAGTTGCTCTTTTGAACTGAAAAAAACTGCTGGACACATATTTGCACGCAGAGAGCCTTAAATGCCAAGAAAAATTAATCTTTTCAATTCAAAAGTTTCAGTTTTTGGCATTAGGAACGCGGTATTCTTTAGGACACGCATAGAATCCCAATCGCTCGTATGGTTTACAAAAGTTGGAGTATAATGTCCTATTGGGAAATAAGGACTGTACCAGAAAAAATCCGGAAACAAGAAAAAATTCACAGAAAATTAACTTTTATAAAACTTAAACTTGTATTTCATTAATCAGTCACATACATACATTATTTTTAATTTCACATATTTTATTCTTAGATTATCTTTATTCCTGTAAAAGCTGCGTACCTTTGCCTTGAGTCCTGCCATTAAGTTCCGCACAGTGGTTTCATCAATAGTCTTAGCCGCCTTATTCCATCTTCTTATTCCATCTTCTTTGCTGCTCCTCCTTCTTTTTTTAGTTCTCGTTTAATTTTAGCCCAGTACCACTCAATAGGCCTCAACATTGGGGTATTTGGGGGATTGCAATCTTTAGCAACAAATTGTATATTCTTTGAAGTATACCACTCCAGTCTTCCTGGCATAATGGGAAGTTGCTAAATCGGGCCAAAATACTAATGAATCCCGGTGAGATTTAATAAAAGGCAAAATTCTTTTTTTCAAACATTCTTTAATATAAATTTCTTGGTTAATAGTGCCTTGGGTAATAAAAGAATCCAAACCATGTATTTTGAACCAAATTTGTCTGTTCCTATTTCTTTATATTTTTCCTTGACCTCTCCCTTTTTAGAAGCCGTGTAAAATTTTTTGCCAGGAAGCTGTTTAAAATCAGACTTATAGTACGTTTCGTCATCCATTAAAACGCAGTCAAATTGTGGTAAACATTTTTCGTATAACTTTCTGCAGCGCGTTTTTGCTGCACGTTCCTGCTTTTCAGTTCTCTTTGGTACCTTCTGCAAATGTTTTCATCCCTCCTTCCTTTTTGTATCCTTGTATAGTTGATGGCGATACTCCAAATTTTAAGGCCATATCTCTTACAGAAGTGTTTGGGTGTTTCTTGAATTCCTGTAAAACTTCTTTCTGTAAGTCAGGGAGATGAAATCCCTTTTTACGGCCAGAACCAGCGGCTCTTTCGACAGAAAAACGTTGTTTATACCTTTTTATGACATCATAAACTGTAGATTTGGGTAAATTATTTTTTTTTGCAATTTAATTTTGGCATGGGTTAACATTAATTGATTTCATTCATTTTTTAAATGGCTTATAATAGGATTTTAGGAATACTAACATATTTGTACTATTTACATTTTCTGTAAGTTCTTCCACATCGACAACAAGTGTCGTTGATAAATAAGTTGAAGTCATTCAATCTACAAACTTTGACTTTACATATCGAAGTGCCGTTTGGCCAAGATTACCCGGTTTTAAAGCACTGTTATGTCATGGCAGTAGCACAGTTTTTTCTCCTTGGAAAATCCTTCACTCCCCCAGCACTGCACTTGTCAGCCAATAAAATATGGATTTGTAACGGATTTGTTGTGCGTTCGACCGCAATTAATTGCTTCGGCCATATTGAAATTAACAGTTCGGCATCGTTTTACTGCAATTTCGTCGTAAATCTATCGCTCGCAAACGAACATTTCAATTAGAGCGACTTGGAGCGTTCCAATCTGCCAGCAAACAGCGTGCACGCACATAGAAATGCCGCCGCATTGGTACACGAAAACGTTTTTACGCTCGTATCCGCTGCCACAAGCGCACGCAACTATTACGTCAGCACAACTTGTGCGACCCGCCACTCGCCGCCCTTCGCCCCTGCCTTCGACAATGTAATGAGCGCATGGAACGCATGACTACCGCCAGCCGCCGCGTTACCGTTTTGCCACTTTGGCACTTAGCCGGGCTTTTAAGTTCAATAGGAGCAGCGGAAAACAAGTCGACGACTGGCCCAGGTCTGCGCAAAAAAGAGAACACAACAACTAATCGCCATACGACACCTACCGACGCGCTGTTGCACTTCAAGTGTGCAATGAAAAAGCTGAAAATTTCGAGCATTTTGAAAAATGAGCCATTTTATTATTCCACTTTCAGCACAGCGCTGTCGCGACGCCGCCGTTGCCTTTACTGTGGTCGCTGCCGCCGTCGACGGGCGCAACGCACCGGCGATTGCATTATTGGAATTGTGCGGCGGCGATTACAAGTGCAGCGCGATCATTGGGCCAGCTGGCTCGGCTGTCTTCATCGAGTTTTGCAGGAGGGGAACCTTGCCCGGAAATAAATGTTTGTTGGTTTTATTTAACTTTGTCTGGACCAATGGTACGTTGGATCTTACTTTCCGAAAGATGTTCGTTTCCACTGCAAACACTTTGATCACCATGAGTGGCTGCCTTAAAGAGTTTTTTGCGCACGCACCTGTCATAGCTGAATAAATTGTTATGGGCAGCCGCTGCCACGCACAGCCACTGTCACAGCCATGTTGAGTCCGCATCGGCGTCCAACGCGTTCATTGAGAAAATGCAGACAGTGATGAAATCGAAATTCTGGCCATAAACTAGATGACTGCTGCCTGTAAACTAGATGACTAGGCCGATGGACGCGACGCAGTGCGACGCGCACGTTCGCTGTTTGCAGCGCACGTTGCTCGATTATGCTGGCCGCCACAGCAGCCACAACAAGTGCGCTGCCAATCACAGAAATTGCCAATTGCCATTAGTGTGTTCCCAAAGCAGCGATCGGTGATGGTATTTGCTGCGGCAGCGCCAACGGTGGCGTTGTCCATTGTGGCTGCCGGCTTGCGGCAGCTGTGCTGTGCTTGTGGTCGAATTCGAATTTTTCGAAACGCTTATAAAAGTGCCGACTTCTTGGAGAATTTATCTCAAACCAAAGTTGTATTTTTGTAAGTGCGCACATCATCCACTGCTCCAAAAAATGATCGCTAAGGTAAAACGAATCGCAAGATTGTGTGGAGATCCTGCCACCGCAGTCCCGCTACATCTGGCACTGTTTGCTTTCAGGTGGCGTTACTCTTCTGCCTTGGGCTGTCGTTGGCTGTCGCTGTACCCATCGACGCGTACGGTCCTTCACTGGGCTACCATGCGCCAGCTATCTCGTATGCCGCACCCAAGTTGTACGCGGCCCCAGCCATCAGCTATGCGGCTCCAAAAGTCCTGGCCGCACCGGCAATCACCTCCGTCGTCCACCACGCACCCGCTGTAGTCGCACATGCCGCACCGGCCATTTCCTACGCCGCACCTGCACCATCCATCGCCTATCACGCTCCGGCTGTCTACGCTGCCCCGGCACCCACCATCGTCAAGGCGGCACCGGCCGTTGCAGTGGCCAAAGTGGCTGTTGCCGAGCCATACGATCCCAATCCGCAGTACAGCTTCTCGTACGGCGTCACCGATCACCACACCGGCGACTCCAAGTCGGCGGAGGAGTCGCTCGTCAATGGCGTTGTGCATGGCAGCTACTCGCTGACGGAACCCGACGGCTCGATTCGCAAGGTCACCTACACTGCCGACAAGATCAACGGATTCAATGCTGTGGTGGAGAAGAAGGGCGGCGTCGCTGTCGTGGCTAAGCCAGCGTTGGCAGTGGCCGCTGTGCCCGCCGTCGCTAAGGTGGCCTACGCTGCGCCCGCCATTACCAAAATAGCCTACGCAGCTCCGGCCTACGGCTACGGTCACCACTGACTGCTCAAACGGCAGCTGAGCAGTTGACCAGCCTCGCCCTTGCCCGATAACTGAACTCGCTGTGGCCTTTGACCGTTGTTGAATCATCTCACGCATACACCCAGCCGTGTATATGTATTTGTTAACTTATTTTTAGTCTAGCGGAGTCCTCATCTGCATCTACTACACACTCGCTCTCGCTCTCGCTTGCTCCCCTCCGCTTCGTCTGCCTCTGTCGAGCAGAGAGAAAAGTCCGTGCGGACTTCGCGTGCGTGCTGCGCCACTCCAGCGCCCTCATCGACCCGCCATCCCCACTATTGTATTATACGTCTAATCGCACTATATGTAGTTTATCTTAAAGTGTTAATTGCGCTGATTTCGTCGCCGAAATCGCCAATCAGTCGCGTGTATTAGCCTCTGCACTTACTGAATAAAGAATTCGGTACAAAAATACTTAATTGCGCTTTGAATGCCTTAAATGGCAATGCGATCAGTCAGCACACATGTTCGCTGTCGCTGGGTTGGCCAATTGCTGTCGATGGCTACCGCTGTTTGCCGTGGCGAAATATGGCCATTGCCCGGCTGCTGGGTCGGTTTGGTGATCGCTCAACGTGCGCCGGTGCGTCGATCCATTGTGCGCCACTGCAGTTGCGGTCGTACCGAAGGCGTGGCGGTGGCATGATGACTGCTATTGTCGCGCGCACTCGCCATGCCGGACTTGAACTCGTTCAGGCTGGCGCTGGCAGTCGAAACCTCACCATGCGTCGGTCGGCGGCGTGTTTATCGCAGTGTCGCTGCACGCAAATTGCAATTCGCAAATTGATGTGATGTGAACGTGAGTTGTGTTTATTAGGTTTTGGCATTGCTCCCGTCAAAGTGCCCAAAATATATGACCACTGGTTGCGTGGCACGGCTGCACGAGTGCGCGCCGACAGCTGCATGTGCGTGGCGAGTGCGAGTGGCACAACACGCCGCCACTACGCTGGCGATCGCATTGTGCTGGGACACCTGTTGGCCACTCCACCCGACATACGTATGTACCTATCTCAATATGCAAATTGGTTAGTTTTAATTTACTCGATATGACAGAACACAGATAACGGCGTGCAATAATTAAACGTCACCCTGGATCAGTTGGTTCAAATATTATTTGCTATGGCAGTCGATAGTCGATAAGATTGGGCAGTCGAGCGAAGCCACACAAGATGTTTGTTGATCTGAACTGCTCATTTACATCCGGTGACTGTGATGGCTGAGATAGTCACACAGATACATGACTATTAAGTAATGAGACTGATTCCATATAAACCGTATATTTAACTCTGCCATCCCCTTCAAAGTAGTTCCCTTGGGCAGCTATACAACGATTCCAGCGCGATTTCCATGCTTCGTAACATTTCTGGAACGCTTCGACTGGGATGTCCGCGAGTACCCTCGTCACGGCCGCCTGGATGTCCGTAATCGACTCAAAATGGGTTCCTTTGACCACAGATTTTATTCTAGGGAACATAAAAAGTCACAGGGTGACATATCGGGCGAATAAGGCGGCTGTTGCAACACGGCGATCCCTTTAGGGGCCAAATACTGGGACACGCTGAGGGCGGTGTGGCACGGCGCGTTGTCGTGATGAAGGATCCAGTTACGAGCGATGTTTGGGCGCACCCTGTTGACTCGTTTTCTCAATCTTTCGAGTACTTGGCGATAGTAGACTTGATTTACGGTTTGCCCCGATGGAACAAATTCTTTGTGGACGATTCCACGGCTATCAAAACGCAACGCTATCGCGACGCATTGCTCTTGATTTCGTTTCTCCATTTTCGTGACGAGCACCACGAACACACGTCCACTCAACACGACACAGCAGGCGAACTAAACAAGCTAGAGCGATGGTAAATATATCAATGGAGAGGGGAAGGATGCCGGGGAAGGGAATTTCAAGGTCGCAGGTTTACCATAAGCGCGGCAATAAAATCAGTCTCATTACTTAATTGACTAAGTGTGCAATGCGGTAGAAGGAGGCTTGTCGTAAAGAAAGCCAAGTAGAGAAAGCCTTCTTGGTATAAAAGCGAGGAGACGGCGTGCTTCGACAGTGATTCTTGGGCAGACTAATCCGGTAATGGGTGGTTATGACTACTTGGCATGTTGTGCGAACTCATATGATTCCATTCTACTCATATGACAACTAAACCAGTATCAAAAAACTACTCTGTGCGAAAGAAGTCCATCAAGATTTAAACACATCGCGAATTTGATCAAATTATGAACGTTTAAACAAACTGCGTGACATACGTCAAAAACGCGTTTAACATTTTTCTTGTTGTTTTTCACAGCTGCAAGCTTGGAAGTGATCACGCTGGCAAGCTCTGCATGCAGCGCACGTTTGATCTACTCGCAAGCGTGCCACACTTTGCGTGCTATGACAAGTATTCATATTTTCGGTTGTCAGCGCCGTTTCGGCATCACAGTAACGACAATGATTAATGCATCTAGCGCTGAACTTGTCGGTGGGACCAAATTTCCCGCAATGCAAGCTACCATCGACGAGTGTCTGTGTCGCACTGAAATTACTCATCCAATGGGGTCTACAGTGTTTACAAACATTAGCGACGAATTATGGATTTTCAGTTTATGACTGGCGCACGCTTACAACTGGTAGCCGCTGGCTGACGGCTTTCGGTAAGCGCACAACGACGACACTATCGCTTTGGCACGTTTTCTAAAGCAATGCCAGTGCGATCCTCCACCCACCCACCACAGCTATGGACGCTTTTATGGGACGCCGCTGCCCATCGCCGGCACTGGCACATTATGTAATACGCGCGTCGCACTGCGCGCTGGACATTTCTGGCAGCGCTTGCCCAATTCGACCGGCACACCGCCAGCGCCACCATTTCGCTTAAAAGCCTGCCCGATTGGCCTATTAGTGTCATTCAAGCGAAAGTCAGCACACGCCAAGCACTTCTTTCTTCGACCCAACCCAACAGCGCAACGCAACAGCAACTTAAGCAACAAAATGGCTTTCCTCAAGGTAAGTGCCACCAGCCGCATCCCGGTGCACACACGGATTAATCCTTACACGTGCAACGCTTTGCCCGCAGATCACAATTGTCTGCCTGGCTCTGGTCGCCACCATGGAATGCGCCCTGCTGCGCGGCGCGCCCGTTGCGCTCGGCCCCGCGCCCATTGCACCCGTCGCCGCTGTGCCGATTAATACGGAAATCGATCCTCATCCACAGTACGCCTTCGCCTACAATGTGCAGGACGCGCTGACCGGCGACAGCAAGAGCCAGCAGGAGGTGCGTGACGGCGACGTGGTGCGGGGCTCCTACTCGGTGGTGGATGCGGACGGCTCACTGCGCACCGTCTTCTACACCGCGGACCCTATCAACGGCTTCAACGCCGTCGTGCAGCGTGGCCCAGTGCCCGTGGTGGCAGCCAAACCGGCGGTGGCATTCGCCCCAGCACCGGTGCCGGCTCGTCTCTTCTGAGCAGCACACAGCACAAAGCGATGCCGACTGGCCGGTCCGCGAGACAGCTGCTCACTCACGCATTCCGGCACTAACTTACGCAGTTAATCAGTCAGCCAGCCAACCGGCCAGTCGGCCAATCGCCGACCAACTTGTGGTCTGGTCGTACAATAGTCCAAAGCCAGATTAGTTAATTTTGCATTGTTGTTGTAGCCGATGTAGATACCCATTAGTGAATTTACGCGTAAGTCTGTAGATATGTAAGTTACGATTACGGCTCAGTTACTGTAAGCGTGTGTATTCGTACATGTGTACGTACTGTAGTAATAAATCACTGAGACAGTTTAGAAACGAATTTGAACAAATATGCGCCGAAGTGCACAGTTGAGTTTTCTTGACTATGAGGCTTGCCGAGCTGATTGCGTTCACGCCCCTGATGTATGGCCGCAGGTGCGTTCAGATAAACTGCGAAAATTGGTAACGTATTTTTTGGAAGCCGTTCTCACAGGGTGGGGACACCCTCTGGTGACATGACAGCCAATTTTTATTAGTCATGCGGACAGAAATTCTCTGTTATTTGGGTTGGTTGAGTTGTGAGCTGTGAAACACGGCTTAACCCATTTTTTACCGCCTTTTTTCTTTAGACACGGCAACTTTGAAAAATTCTGAAAATAACAGTTTCTAACGCATATTAAATATTTTTACATTATCGGAAAGCTACCTACATTCGTTGGCTTTCAAACCGCGAACAACTATTTCCGAATTTTAGGGTATCACTCAGTGTAAAACTGGTATAAACAGGACCACCTTTTTTAAGGGTTTCAAAAATTTTTTTTTCAAATACAAAATGAATTTTTTTTTTTATAAAACACTTAATACTGCTTACCAAAAGAACAAAGTTGACATACAAATTATGAAACTTTCAGTTTTCTAAAGTTTTAAGCGTGTTCTAACTTGAAATATTTTGGTGTGTCTTTAAAAACAGGGGAATCTCATTATATTCAACTTTCTCCTTGGTTGCAACTACTTCCGATGCGTAGTTAAAAAGAAACAGTAACTTAAACTTGAAAAATGTGGAATTTTCCGAATTTGGCCAGCGTGTCTTTAAAGACACATCTGCTCCAGCCCAAAAAAAATTTTTTTAATTTTTTTTGAAAGCAGAAATGGCATACGGAGGCTCTAACTAAATAGGCTGTGTTATGAAAATTTTCAAAATCGGTCCACGGGATCTAGGGGCGGTAAAAGATGGGTTAAAGCTCTGAACAGATAGGCGACAAATCATTACTGAAGGAATTTTGAAGGTAATAGTCAGACTAAAAAATTCAACAAAGAAGGTTGGTGTTGTACTGATTCAAAGGATAAGATAAAGTAGAATTACATAAAATAGGAGAGAAGAGAATGGCAGGATAATATTGGATGGAAGAGAGCAGAATGATAAGATAGTATGGGTTGGACGGAGTGGTATAAGCAGGAATAGAAATAGAATATTGTGGGTACGTTGTTTTCTTTGGTTAGTGTTTGATTTTTAATCGGTTGATGGAGATGGAGTAGGAGAATACACAATGATAAGTTACGATTGTATGGAGTGGGATGAGTGGGAACAAAACTTGAATAGTATCGGGCAAACAGCAGAAGAGAAAGCAAACGATAAAAGGTATTGGAAAAAGTCACAACTTTTTACTTTTCATATCATATGATAGTAAAGCATAGAGCAGACGTTTTTCTAATAAGATCAGACTGACAACACAATCGAATTGAATCCCACGATGGTATCTAATCGCGATTTCACACAATTCGATACAAGAATGTGCACTCAGCGCCAATAAAGCACGTCAGCAACGCACACGTAAACCAGAAATCGTTTAAGAAACATGCGAATTATTCAACGAATTAATTGAAAGTAAAAATTGCGATTACGCACGCGCTTGCGTAAACGCCTCAACAAGCGACCGTCTGCGGCGAATGCGTTGCAGAATTAGTGATAATAGACCAAATTGCCCCAAAACGCCAAACAAACAAACAACAACAACAACAGCTATTCGACCAACATACGCACAACAATTTGATCGAGTTGCTAGACAGCCAACAACAACTTTACAGGGCGTCGTAGAAGAACGGTGCGGCTGGCTGCGTACCGATTTTGTTTGCGGATTATGAGGTGTGTGAGGTGGTTTTGCACTCGCTGTTCCAGCTCTTATTGTTGGTGTTGTTGTTATTATTTAGTGACAAAAGCGCACACAGTTCGCCGACTGCAACGCACACACCTTTCGACAACCTTTTTGTGCGTTTGCATGTGGTTGGTGTTGTTGCTGTTACAGCATGTAACACGTGGCCTATGGCGAGTTCACCGCACAAACGAATCAAGCGCACACATGCGATGCCGGGCTTTCCAATTGCGCGCTCCGTGCTGCAGCATTTTCGGCTGAGTTCGGACCAGTTTTATTTACATTTCATTCTTCATGCTTCGTTTTTGAAAAGAATTACAGAAGTATAAGTAGTTTTTATAAATATTCTATTAAAGCCAGCAACGATGAGGACAAATTTTTTGTTCTGCAAAATTCACCTTAGAGCGGGCACAAGTTTAAGTTGAGCGTGGTACGCTCATGGACATGGAAAATCGCCATCTAATGCTGGCTGCAACCTTCCAACTGCGCCTGCGCTGCCGGCAGCGCAAGAGGTGCGGTCGTCGCGGAGAGCGCCGTTCCTGCTCAGTTGGTCAGTTGACGGCGACCGGCGAACATCGGCCGGCATATGTTTAATGGGGGGAAAATGGCCAATTACGAGAATATGCCGCTTAGCTGAGATTCGCGCTCAGCAACAACAAAATGGCCCCCGCAATCCCCACCGCGTGCGTGCGTTGTGTGTGTGTGTGTGTGTGTGTGTGTGCGTGCGTGACTGAGCTGGACGCCGCTGTTAGGCAGTGTTGTTGTTGCCACCGTGCCAGCGGGCTTAGGCCTAAGTGCCCAGCCTAGGCCTAACCTGCGCGTGCGCGTCTGCGTTCGCGCCTTCACCCGTATTTGCAACCGCTATGGGCGACGATTGTGGTGTCGACGAAAAATGAATTATTTTGATTTTTTCTTCCAATTTTGTATTTGGCTGCCTTTGCGTTGTTATTGGCGGTGGCTGTTGCAGCCGCTGTTGTTGCGTTTTTTGCATAAATATTTGCAACTCGTTGCAGGCAAGCGGGCGTAAACTTTAATGTGCGTTTCGTTCCAGCATCGATCGCTGAAATACGGCCCGTGTGGGTATATAAAGCAATTGTTGATCTGGCAAAGAACCACAGAGTAATTTCATTTGTCAAACACAGCAGTCAAGTCATGGTACAAAAGGCAAGTGCCGAATTCTCGACGAATCCAAATTCTTCTCGCCAGTTTGACTCCTTCAGCGGCAGTCTTAATTTCACGCTTTGTCTCTTATCCTGTTGCAGTTGATTATTCTCAGCGCCTTGGTGGCTGCTGCCACAGCTGTTGCTGTCCTGCCTGGGCCCGCTTATCCAGGATTACCACTACCTGCGGCACACTACCCGGCGGTGGCCAAGATTGCGGCTCCGCTGTATCCTGCCGTCACAAAAATTGCCGCTCCGCTTGGCTTGGCCAAAGTGGCCGTACCCGAGCCCTACGACCCGAATCCACAATACAGTTTCAGCTACGATGTCCATGTAAGTCCAGTCCACACACAAAAACAAATTTAATTTTTGGCTCTGCAGAATGTGAGTTTATAATTCATAAAAATCATTGACGCAGGACGCCTCGACCGGCGATGTGAAGAGCCAGCAGGAGACGCGCAACGGCGACGTCGTGCAGGGCGCCTACTCGCTGATCGAACCCGACGGCACGCGACGCTTGGTGGAGTACACCGCCGATCCAGTTCACGGCTTCAACGCTGTCGTCCACCGCGAGCCTGTTGCCGTCAAGGCCATTGCGCCCGTTGCCAAAGTGATTGCTCCGGCACCGTACTTGCACGCCGCTCCGGCACCGTACTTGCACGCCGCTCCGTCTCTGCTCACCAAGGTGCCCGTCGCGCCCGTATTACCACATTTAGGCATAGGCCCGGCCATAGCCAGGTTGCCCGCCTACCCAGCTTTGCCCGCCTACCATTAAGCAATTAGTCAGTTCTCAAGTGTGGAACAATGCCGTTGCCGACCTCTTGCCGCTGCCATCGAACATCAACCATTCTTCTTTCATGCACAAACAAGCAACAAACGACAAATACGAATTCCATTTGAGCCGCGTAGCATATCACAATTGAGCTGTTCACGTAGAAATAGTGAAAGTTACCTAACAACCAACCAAGTGAACAACAACCGCTTCATCACTGCGCACTTATCCGTCAAGAAGGACAACCTTAAGGACCAGCTTAAGGACTCACATTCTGCATACGTCAGCAATTAATGCTGTGCCGAGCGCGTGTTTCGTTCTATGTTCTACGTGGTTTCCGCGCATGTATTCTCACTTTATTTTGTTCACTTGTTTGCCATTTACTTTTCGTTAATTCCATTTCTATTTAGTATATTTTTAAGGCTGTTTGACCGCGATAAATACATAAAACTTGTTAATATTTGTACGTAAATCAAATAAAATGTGTTAAAGTATGCAATTTTAAATTATTTGTTGTTTTACTCATAACTTAATATAAGTGAAGTGCAATGAAAAAATTTACGAAGATAAACTGCGGAAAGGATCGTATTGGCTTTAACTTGAAGCTAAAGTTGTGAGCAAGTCTATGGCAGTTACAAAACACTTTGTTAGTCATTTATGAATGCTGTAATTATTTGAAATCATTTCGTCAATCTGTTACAGCTTCAATGCACTGCACTGTTGTGAAGCGCATCAAATCTAAACCTTGTCCAAATCTAAACTTTATGGTGGCGATTGTTGCATATCAGTGGTAGTCCCATTGAACCACAAACATTAGGATCGCAGGTTCGAATCCAGACTCTCAGTAGGCAGCTTTTGAGAGTATATACGTTGCCAGTGATACACATACGATTTCATTTTTACGGAAGCCGGTACAGGATGTGAGGAGGTTTAGTGTGTTAAAGCCTCACACTGACGTGGCTAGGCTTTCGATGCTTCCTCCTCGTTAAATATATAAAAAAACATATGATTAAATTTTGGGGAAGGGCCTCCGTTAACCCGTTACACACATATGTTTGTAACAAACAGATAATTGGGGAGGTTTTAACCCCAAAAACTCCGCTTGTGTGCGACACCAAAATCGGGGCACTTTAAAACCCCTGTATCTTTTAAAATAAAACTCTTTGAAAAGTAAAATTTTAGATGTAAGTACTCCATGACTTGGTTTTCAATATTCAATGAAAAAAATTTGCAAAACCCGTTTTATTAGTAAGAAAATGGCAAACCAATACGAACGTAGAAAACTCATCTTGCACGAACACACTACGAATCCCAAACTCAGTATACGCCGAATTGCAAAAAAGCTAAATTTTGCACCATCGACATGCAGTAAAGTGTTGAAAAATTTAATGAAAGGCTGAGTGTTAATCGTAAGACGGGTAGTGGTGGTGACCATGGCCAGAAGAATGTTAGATGCATGAAGAAAGTGATTGCCGCATTTAAAAAAATCGTCGAATGTCAAGTCGTTCGGTGGCTAAAATCGTGGAGAAAACGTCATCGTTCGTCCAGAAAGCCAAGAGGCGAGCAAGCTTGAATAGTTACAAGGTTCAAGCAGTACCAGATCGGGACGCGAAACGAAATCTCACCGTGAAGCACCGTTGTCGTAACTTGTACGAAAATTTGCTAACAAAATTCAGTAGTGTGATCATGGATGATGAAACATACTGCTTCAACAACTTTACAGTTTTAGCTGGGCAAGATTTCTACACAGCCACGAATCGCCAAGATGTTGCTGATGAATACAAGGTGAAATCAAGGGGAAAATTCCCAAGGAAGACCATGGTTTGGCAAGCCATCTGTTCGTGCGGTTTAAAAACAAATCCTTTTGTAACAGTCGGTACAATGAATGGCAATATTTACCGGGAAGAATGCCTCGAAAAGAGACTGCTGCCTCTCATTCATCGCCACACATCAAAGCCGTTGTTTTGGCCTGACTTGGCTACTTGCCACTACTCCAGGGAAACTCTGTAGTGGTATGAAGAGAATGGGATTGAATATGTACAGCGCGAGTGTAATCCACCTAACAGCCCGGAACTCGGCCCTATCGAAAACTATTGGTCGATAGTTATAGGAATTTTAAAGAAGAGTGGTGTGAGGGTATCGACAGAAGAAGAGTTCCGGAGGAAGTGGTTGTGGGAGTCTAATAAAGTGGACGAATTTTTCGTGCAAAAATTGTTGGCAGGACTCCCACAAAAAGTGCGGTTGGTGGCATACGGAGGAAAAAAAATTAGAAATAAATCTGGACTTTATCATACCTTAAAGACCGAAGATTAGAAATTAATTGTAAAAATAATTCTAGATTACTTCGTTTTATTTTTTATCAGAAAACAAGTACCCCGATTTTGGTGTACACACCCTTTAGTACTTTTAGTTGCGTGTAAATCAGTTCCCGTTCTCGGCATCAAATATAGATCCTAACAACTCATTCATAAAAACCGCACACAAAACATAAAAGGTTGCGGGAAACTCGTCTTTCGACCTTCTCTAGCACCAGTTATATGTACAAAAATGTTATACTTTTGGCTAAATTATATCGTTATAAAATATAAAATATGGGGATGCATTTATTTGCAAGTTTAATTAGAAGAACAACATTTCTAGTTAGCGAGGCAATTAGTTTCTGTTATAACAAGAAAAGCTCATACTCGCTTGTATACTCGTATTGCCATGAAGCGCGTATCGTTTCGTTTATTACAGAAGAAATACAGGAGAAAAAACTTGTAAAGCACTAAAAATTCACATTGTGACTAAATTGACTTTTTTGCAGCACTAAAGCCAAATATGAGTGGGTCTTATGTAAAGGATCCACGTCCTGTTGTTAAATTTAAATAGACTACTATACAACAACAATTGCACTTGATTACTATTAAATCGCTCATAATTACGGCACAACTAAAATTACTTTAATTGCAGAACTTGTGTTGCAACATTAAAAAAAGCTAAAACTAACGCTAAATGCAAAATTTACACTAAATGCGTTAATTAGAAATATGTAAGTGGCCAACGCCCGCGACCGCAATAGGCCCATCAGACGTCGGCAGCTCGTGTCTTTGACAGTGCGACCGCTCCAAATGGTCAATGAAACGTTTCTTCAAGGTATCAAAACATGATTTCATATTGCACTCACCCATACACAGATTCTATACGAGTTGACAACTAGTTTACGAATTTGCGGTGCTCTGTCCGGCCGCGGCGGGCAGTTTTGCGAATGGGATCAAGTGCAATTGAGGCGGTGTATGCGGGGTATGCAAACGAGGCGACTAATCGTGTTTATAATTTATTGAATGCGATTTTCGACGCACCCCACAAGCTGAGGTAATTAGATTTCTAGGCATGGGCACGCATGCGCCAACTGTTGGTCGGCCGCACTTGCTCGTGTTAGTGCGAGTACTCGTATGTGAGTAAATTGTATCAATTTCTTGTTAGTTGGCGACAAGTGATGTGTACAAATGATAGCAACGCCAGGTGCCAATAGTCAGAACTTGGTTTTTCAAAATTCGAGGACAGCATTCGACACATTCAATGACACGGGCCATTCTAGGAACTATACGTGTCTGAGCATTATATACGAAGTTGCATAGACCAACTGCAAGCTACGAGTATTTTAAATCAATTGAGTTCGGCATTCGTATCAAAAAGTATTGAGCGGTGCTCAAGTGAGGCGAGATTAGTGTCAATCAGTTGTTGTTTTGGAAAAATAAAATGAAAGCCTAATTTTTATTAACCCATTGTTGCCTAATGGGTAAAAATTTACCCATGAAAATTTACTTTTTTAAAAAATCACAGAAAAGTTCGTGGTGCAGATATCTCAAAATCATTGATAGGGATGGTTGGGGTAAAGATGGAACTACCTTAGTCTAGTAGAGGTCACCCTAAAATTCCGCCATCTAGCTAGAGTTACCAGACTCCAACTCACCTGTAAAAAATACATCTTTTGTTCTCGTGTTTAGCTAATCACTTTAAAAAGTATGGACAAAATTTACCATTTCTGCCTAATGGGTACAAAATACCTAATGAATATCTCAGCAACGTGCAGAGATATAAAGCTGAAATTTTGTTTCTGATCATTTTGGGTCACTTCTAGGTCGTGTATGAAAATTTATCAAAATCGTATGGGCGGAACTGGTACCCGGCAGCAATGGGTTAACTATGCATTGACAATATTACACTCGAAGACTAAACAGGAGGCCTTTGCAGCTGCCACTATTGCTTTCATGTATTTTTAATGGGCTACAAAAATGAAATCAATAAGCAATTAGCTGTCACATCAATTGGCAGCTAATTTCGCAGATGATTCAATTCAATACATTACATGAATTTCTGCAATAAAATGTTATAGCCGAAAGTGCGCGCGCGGATTGTTTGTTTTTTCGGTACGCGAATATTAACAGTAAAGACATAAAAGCCACGATTATGGCAGCCAGCGTGACGCATTCGTGTGTCTACAACAACACAGTAGCGGGCAAAATTGTTCAACTCTAAGTTGTTGCTTACGACTTTTATTATGCTTTAGATGAGCGGTTAAAAACTACCCAAAAATATTATTGCGCTGCACGACTGTTGCTGTTACGGCTGCTTTCCGGCTAATTTCAAGTTGGTTTTATTTTGCAGCGACTTTTTAAGGTTGTCAACATAAAGTCTGAAGTCTGCCAACAACGCAGGCTAATGCGGCGGAACTGTTAGCTTGGCTGCTTGTCGGTGCAGTTAACGTGAAAACATGTGACTGGCGCCAACTGAAGTTTCACATAATGATCGTCGCATGTGCAGCCCCTGCACAGCGACATTGTCATCGCGCGTCGAAATGCGTGTCGAGCAAAATGCATTTTGTTCTACATGCGATGCTCCGCCCCGAGCCGCAGCCATAGCTGTCACTTACCCCGTGAACCAGGGACCGCGCGGACCGTACAGAAACCGCTTGGCAGTCTTCCACTTCTTTTTGATGTGGCTGTCTTTCGTCTTTTGCTGCAGTGCCGCCGCATTGAGGCGTGTCATTTCCTCCACCTGTCGTACCTTCCATGGCATGACAATTTTTTGCTGCAATCAAAAGTAAAAAAAATTCATTAAACTGCCAACGATCTGGTGCGCACACGCCTCAGCGACTCCCCAAGCCAGCTGCCAGCGTGGTGCACGCTTCCTGCATTCGCTGCTGACTTACCTGAAAGTAACGCCGATTTTCGGCCTGGAATGCGCCGCGCAGCTTCGACGCCGCCTTGCAGGCCTCATAGCATTCGGCCCAGTAGCGGTTGATAGGTTCCCACAGATTCAGCTCGATTTCGCGCTGGTACACATCGTACAAGGGCTTGACCTACAATCAAAAAAATGCAAGAAAACAAATTAGCGAATCAGAGGAGTGCTGCATGTCGCTGTCACGAAAATTATGGCAAAACAAGCATCATCAGTTTTATGCAAATAACCAATCAGTCATTATGTGAGTCAGCTGCAAGCAATTGCATTCAATAACAACAAGTTGTATAATGCGCTGCACAATAGCTGCACCACACCGACAACAGAATGCGGCTACTAATTAAAAACCCACATGCGCGCACGCATGCGCAGACACGGCACATTGTTGGGTGGCAGGTACAAGTTTGGCATTTGCGGTGCAGCGCCCACACGCACGCCAAACGGCGCATCAGCGACGCTCCGACGGCGCAGGTGCCTGAGTGATGCCAAGCGTAAAGGCGGCAGTAAAGGCGGATCCGCTGCGCTGGCTGTTTGCCAGTGTTTGGGCACGCGCGCATCGCTGCACCACAGCAACAGATACGCAGCGGAAAACAATTGCCATATTCGTTACACTCCCGATCAATTCCGCGCATTGCTTACACACACACACACATAGCCCACATGGTTTGATGGCAGCAGCTCATTTACGTTTTTTGTTCACCCATTTTTCATTCATCTTCAACACACGGCGAGGCAGCAAATCGTGCTGAAAAACCGCGCACGCAGCTCACATGACGCTTTGTTTGGCTCTTTTTGTTGTTGTTGTTTTTTGTGCACATTTACATCTGGCTGCGCACTAAAGTTCAAGTTCAGCGATGAGGAAATGCAGCCGCCGGCAAAAACTGCGCATCGTTTCCAGTTGGCGGCCAGGAATTGCAGCAACCGGTTGCAGTGAAGCATGCGTGATGCGTAAAATTGTTAAAATTACTGCTGAATTTATTTTTATTTTTTGCAAGCTCAGTGTCGCGGGACAGGTGCACTCATTGATGCAATCATATTGAATTTGTTGTGATTATGTGTGACTCTTAGTTTTTTTACATAAGCATACACTGAGAAAAAAAATAACTTGGATACCTTATATTTGTTAAAAAAAACTCTACCGAGGGGGTTTTATGTTGTATAATTATTTTTTTATTTCGAAATTTTGTTGTGCGCTACAGCAAGAAATCGAACGTGGTCTCAGAAGTGCAGTCTAAAGTATGCTCGTCTCTGAGTGTGTGTGACCGGAAATGGGATTCAAAATTCCATTAATCAATTTAGACCAATACGAATATTAAATAATAGAGTCCGGCCGATACCAAATTTTTTGGCCGATGCTGATTAATCGGCCGGAAGGGCGAGATTTGGCCGATGCCGATTACATAGAAAAAATAAGACGAATAAATTCAATCAAAAACACAGTCTATTTTATAAAATAACAAAAGGAACTATTACATATTGTTTGTAATATTCATCACAAAATGACAAAAAAAAGAGAAAAGAAATAATTAAAAACTAAATAAAATTGCAAGATAAATCAGAATTCTAATACATTAACATGTATTAAAAAAAATAATATATGTATCTCATTATTCAACTGAGAGACAAACAAAAATATTAAAAAATACAAATATATAAAATATAAGTTAACACCCCTGCTCCGCTACAGAAACCGCTGACGTTGCAGCAGGCGTTGCAGGTGCAACAACAACGTTGGTCTTGTGTTAAAGCTGCTGACTGTGCGTCTGGCGAACATCCGGAGCTTGCTGGTGCGACAACAGCGTGGGAATCGCCTAATCAGCAGTCTTAGGGCTAAGTAGGGCCGGATACGTTAGAATTAAGCTTAGGTAGAGTTAGTCTTAGTTTGGACACGGACGAATAAAGAACTGGAAAACTGCAGCTACGATTTGAAGTTTCTTTTTGGAATCTGCCGAGTATTTGTGTAAATATGGGCTGGCTGTAGCCAGCCCCAACTTAACTGTATGGGCCGGCAGTGTGCCAGCCCCAACTTTAATTTTTTGGTTCGGCCGGCGTGCCGGACCTTAACTGGCGCCCGAGCAGGGACCCGCAATAAAAATGCGGGCTCCTTCGGTCGGGAAAAGGAGCGTGAATTTTTGCATGTGTTCTTGTGCAGCTGAGGTGGCAGGCCTAAACAAGCCGCACCTTTCAGCTAGTGTAGTGAATTCCCGTGGTGTGCAAGATAAAGGAACCAAGTGCAAACCGACAGTGAGATTATTAATGAAAGTGTGAAATGGGAATTGAGGGAGCAGGCTGCGATTCCTACGGGACCCTCCAGCTTGACGAAAAAAGGAAAAAACCAAGGACTGCGATTCCGTGGCCAACTCCGAAGTTGACCGGACCCTCCAGTTCTTGGGAAAATAATGAGAGAAGAAGTTCTATAAATAAATATGTCCACCTTAAAAAAATACGTCCAAATCCTGCGACTCCCACGGGACCCTCCAGGATATAACGAAGATAAATCTGTGACCCCGAAGACCCTCAGATCTCAATAAAATAAGAAAAAGTAATAATAGTGATTAAAAAATAAATAAAAAATTTTTGAAAAACCAGTTCACTGTCGGTAGCGAGAAGTAATGGTGAAGTTAACAATTGGTTAATGAAAAGTGCACCCACGGAGTTCGCGTAAAGCCGTCAAGGACCTGCACTAACATCTCCCGATCCGACCGCAAAACCGGCTAGCAATTTGTTGCCTTGCGATAGGCGCCACGAAGTGATCCTGGTACGCCCTATAGGGTGCACGCTGTCGTACACATAAGAACACGGCAACCACTCCACGATCACGGCAGCCACTTTCGGGCGTTCACTTAAGAACACGCCTGAGATCGCGTTGTGCTCAAAATTTGCTGTGAAGCAAGCTGTGCCCCAGTAGGTCGCCTTCAATCTGATTGTCGGCGACTAAAAAGGATCCACACAGCCCTTCCTTGGCCAATAAATGACTCGACGCGTAGCGCCCCTCGGGGTCGAGGATGCCGTTCCCTTAAGACCACGGTAAAGCTTTCGCTAATCCTTTTTCCCTTTCTTTCCCCAGAAATGTTGATGTTGTAAGTGCGATAAGTCTAATCATCAAATTAAATAGTGCTGCGGGTGCTGAAGGTGCTGATCAGATTACGTAAAAGCCAAGTTGCTGCGAAGGTGGGTCACTGGAAGGTGTTGGTACGGTGAGTGATTGTTTATTTTGTACGTCTCGTTAAATCTTTTGTGTAACTCAAACCGCGATGGACGGTCTTGCCCAATCCATTACTGAATTGAATGGGGCGGTCGCTACCCTTATGGGTGAGCTAAAAAAAGCGGAAAGACGAATTGTCGAGCTAGAGAAGGGGAACTCACTTAGTGAAGCGACGAGAGAGCAAACCCCGCTCCGTGGGCCGAGTACAGTGGAGGAACTGTCACTGATTGATCGGTTGCCGGATAGCGTAAAAGAGCTACAGGTCTTTGAGGGTGAACCGGCGCAATATGTGTCATGGGTACATACGGTGGAGGGGATACTGGACGATTATAAAATCATCCGTGGGAATCCCAAATATAGGGCCATCCTCAAAAGTATACGTGGGAAGATCAGGGGAAGCGCAAACAGCGCTCTAATATCGCACAATATTTTTGACGAGGATTGGCCAGAAATAAAGGGGTGTTTGTCACTACACTACGCAGACAAACGGGATATACGGACATTGGAACACCAGCTAGGGCAATTGACTCAGGGAAGCTTGAAGCTTGACGAGTTTTACGCCAGGGTGAATCACCAATTCTCCCTCATTATAAATAAGGTAAAAACGGATAATTACTCGGCGGAAACGATTGGGGCTCTGATGGAAACATACCGTAACCGAGCTCTCGATGTATTTATAAGGGGGTTAAATGGTGAATTATCGAAAATGATAATCGTCCAGAGACCGAAGTCATTGCCCGAGGCATATACCGCTTGCCTTGATATCCAAAACTTAAATTTTCGCAATTTCCCGATCCACAATCAAACGAGAAATGTAGTGACGGTTCCGATAAACCAACTCTCCAAGAGGGATCTGCCCACGCCGATTCAGGCGAGAAATATGAGGCCTATCTATAGTAGTCCTCGCGCTTTCACCAACGAGCGTTTTCCACCACGGGGTAATTCGGGCCCTCGATATGTCAACCCATTCACGGGGAATAATGGAATCGCACCATCTAGGCAGGAAACCACGACCAAACCTCCCGAAGCAATGGAAGTTGATGGGTCCTTCCAAACACGGCGGATGAGGGAGAATGCAGCACGATAACCGCTGACGAAGTAGATGCACGAACGGTGACCGCAAGTGAATCTTCATCGACAGGCGCTACTGCCCATAGCGCTTTGCGAGATTCAACCGATCTTATACCACATGTGGAGGCCCCATTAAACGTGTTTAAGAATCAAATTGTTTTTAGAGTTGGAATAGACTTACATTCTTGGGAATCACCTCATCCAAGTTATTATCGCCATTACGTATCGATGAGGGATTTCACAGAACCCAACCTGACCGAATCGCTGAAAAAGTTTCTGAACCCTAATCTAATTAACGGAATTAAAATTCCGGAGAGCCTCTTGCAACTCCTGCAAAATGTCTACTTGAAACACTTCTCCAAGTACAGGATTCGTATCACCCAAAGACTAGTCGAGGACGTTACAAGCGAAGAACGAAAGTGCAGGATTATCGAAGCTGAGCATCGAAGAGCCCATCGGAACCCTCGTGAAAACGCATTGCAAATTTTAGAAAAATACTATTTTCCGCATATGGCAAGTTTAATTAGGAGTTACACTAAGAGTTGCGAGACGTGCAAATACCAGAAGTATGACCGTCACCCGAGTAAACCTAAATACCAACCTACCCCAATACCGTCATATCCGTGCGAAATCCTTCATGTCGACTTGTTTGAGGTAGAGGGGTGTAAATTCCTTAGTTGTTTGGATAAGTTTTCTAAATATGCGAAGCTATTTCATATAAAGAATCGGTCCGCGATACTGTTGCGGGAAAAGTTAACAAAGGTTATTCATTTTTTCACAGTGCCAAAAATCCTCGTTACGGATAACGAGCGAGGCTTGTTAAGTCCTACCGTGTCGAATTTCATTAGATCTCTCGGTATCGAGTTATACCAAACTCCAATCCAAAAGAGTGAGGTTAACGGGCAAGTTGAAAGGTTACATTCAACACTGCTAGAAATTTATAGGTGCCTAAAAACAGAACTCCCAAGAGCCTCGGTAAAGGAACTCGTGTACATAGCGGTAGACCGATACAATACTTCTGTCCATTCTATAGTTAATAGAAAACCTGCGGACATTTTCCTAAACAGGGCAGGTAGAATAAACTACCAAAACCTAGCAGGTTTTCGAGAAAGGGTACTCGAAGATGTAAAGGCCTTAATAGAGAAGAATCAGGAAATGAGAAACGCCAGATTAAACGAAAGAAGGCAGGAGCCGAAGCAATACGACTCCGGAAAAGTAGTTTTTGTGCTTGACAAACAAATCAAGGGCAAGCACAAGAAGCGTTACAAGAAGGAAACAGTAGCACGAGATAACGGGGTAACCATATTAACCAACTCAGGGAAAAAAATCCACAAAACCCATGTAAGAAACTAACCTTCGGCAGCAAGGCTTATCTAATAAAAGATGGTAGAACAAAACAAAAAAAACCAAATAATCATGACACCAAGCACCCTGCAAAAAGCACATAGAATATAAAAATAGCACCGAACAATTTACAAAATAAAAAATTGTTCAAATGGGAAGTTGAAAGTCAAGAAATGGAAATGCCATTAAGAGAAAAATCTAATAAAATAATAGATAAACAGTTTTAAAATAATAAAGGAGTTTTAAGAAGACGTGCATCTAATAGTAATTAAATATGCTTAACACGCTTGTACTTAAGTAACACTAAGGAAATTGTGGTATGCTAACTTACCTTAGGATAATTACGGTCATTACAATATTGTCATTCTAAACAATGTTCAATTTAATTTTTAATTCTAACCAACGTTCAATTTAATTTTTAATTCTAAACAATGTTCAATTTAATTTGTAATCCTAAGGAAAAATGTTCAATTTAATCCTAAGCTCCCTTTGTTTCAAATTTAAGCTATGTTCAACTTAATTTTAGGGTTGACAAATCGACGAACATATCGACAATTATAGTATTTTAATTCAGATTTAAGGAAAAAGCAAACACGCCTTCTTAAGTAGGGAATCTAAGAAATTAAGAGTAACTAGAACATAAATAGGCTAACACTGATTTATATGTACAATAGACTGCTTTTCATCTCTGGAGCTTGTTGCTTCGACGTTTTCCCGTACAACACCCCCTTGGTAATGGTACAGCAGGGCGATGGATGGATTGTCAACGGTCATTTTAAGCTGATTCACGTGGTAAACTTGAACCTGATCGACGACGCACTAAGGAGTCTAACAAGTTCCTCTCAGCGAGAAGTGAAGGATGAATCAACGAGATCGCTTATAAATTTCGAACTCAGTGAAGCCCAGCGCCGTATCAATGAGCTACAGGGAGGTAAACTGCGAAACCGAAGGGCCATTAACTGGATAGGTTCCGCCTGGAAATGGATTGGAGGCTCCCCAGATGCGACGGATTGGAATCAGTTGCTCGAATCGCAGAATGAAATAATTGGTAACAACAACCGCCAATACAGAATAAACGAGGAACTAGTTAACGCAACGAGATGGGCAGTGGATAGGCTGAACGACCTGACACGATCCAGCAACGCACTAGGAAGGGAAGTTAGCCTGAAGCTTGTGGAAGATGCACATTTTAAAAGGGTACAAATTATTAAACAACACATTCACGAAATAGTCCGAGCATGCCAAATGGCCAAGGCGGGAATAGTCAATACCAACCTCCTAAACCGAGAAGAAGTCGAGCTTATCCTTAGGGAGGAAAGTACCTTACCATACCGAAACGCAATAGAGGCCATTGAATACACGACGCCATCTGTATACTCTAACGGTACGATGCTTCTCTACATACTATCAAGGTGGACGTGGAGCAATATCGTGTACTAATGGTAAAAGCCACCACGCTGAATGGGAGAAGGGTTAGCATCAAACATGAGAGGATACTTGTTAGCAGAAATCAGACTTACGGCATCACAGGCGATTGCGTGACAGTAAGCAACACCACGATATGCGAGATGGGTTCCCTCGAAAGGGTGCCAGAAGCTAGCTGTCTTGCCCGCTTAGTAAAAGGGGGAGATGCGCCTTGTCACTACGAACCGAACCACGATGAGGTAATTGAGCTCATCGACCATGATATATTGTTCCTGTCCAACTTTAAGGGCGAAGTCCACAGCACGAACTCTTCAAAGTTTCTTGAGGGATCTTTCATCATTCGGCTGAACAACGAAACGGTCAAGGTGGGAAACGTGACATTTACAGGAAAGACGCTGAGCATATCACATTTGCTACCACCTGTCCTGGCTAACGTTTCGTCGCAAGGAATTAGACCCAACCTTGGGTATATTCACGGCCTGAGTTTGTCAAACATCAAACGCCTCAACAACCTGGATGCAATGTTCGGCGTATCAGCTTTAACGGATATTTGCATAGTAGCTGCTCTGGTAACCATCGGATACCTAACATGGCGGAAGCTTACGAGGAAATTCGTAATACCAGCAGTCCTCACGGGTGTGCACAAGGAGCAAGCCGAAAATCTGCGGGACGCAGATATTTGAGGGGGGGGCAGTTAACACCCCTGCTCCGCTACAGAAACCGCTGACGTTGCAGCAGGCGTTGCAGGTGCAACAACAACGTTGGTCTTGTGTTAAAGCTGCTGACTGTGCGTCTGGCGAACATCCGGAGCTTGCTGGTGCGACAACAGCGTGGGAATCGCCTAATCAGCAGTCTTAGGGCTAAGTAGGGCCGGATACGTTAGAATTAAGCTTAGGTAGAGTTAGTCTTAGTTTGGACACGGACGAATAAAGAACTGGAAAACTGCAGCTACGATTTGAAGTTTCTTTTTGGAATCTGCCGAGTATTTGTGTAAGTATGGGCTGGCTGTAGCCAGCCCCAACTTAACTGTATGGGCCGGCAGTGTGCCAGCCCCAACTTTAATTTTTTGGTTCGGCCGGCGTGCCGGACCTTAACTTATATATACATATATAATATTTACCGTAAATATTGCATACAAATTCAGTTTTTTCTTCAAATTAAAATGACGATTTTTATATTAAAATTATATTTGTACTCTCAAATTGCGACCCGTTGTACAAGTGCAGTGGGAAGAAGTCAGAAAACAAATTTGGAAAAAATAAAAGGCCTGTTTAAAAAAATGCTTCCAATTAAAAACGAAGGATAAGATTGTAAAATTAAATGCCCTTTCTTCTGATATGCACAATAATAGACAAAATGCATAGACATTTCGAGAAAATCTGTGTTTTTAAGCTACCTAGTTTTTATAAAAAAAATTTCTAGGAAACATTTATATTAAACAGTATATAAAAATACATTACTGAAAAGGGGTATAATTTATAAGAACCCGTTGGTACAAAAAATGAAAAAAAAAAAAAAATGAAAGCAGGAAAATAGGCCGAAAAAGGCCAATACCGATGCCGATTCTTTTTTTTTTTGGTTGATGCCGATACTAGCCGATGCCGATTAATCGGTCGGACTCTATTAAATAATGTTTTTATGTGACTGATTTAAGAAATTAATGCAGTTCTGGATATATACTGATGCGAAGGAGGCTCTGACTGGAGAATTTATGGACATTTGATTGGAAGAAGTTTACAATTTTGGCCGATTCCAATAATCAGTCTTTAAGAGACAATTTAAATAATGTTAATTTTGCAGTTATGCAATCTACATGTGAGACAATGTAACGGAAGCGTAATTTAAATATTTCAATTAAAAAATATTTATTATGCAGTGACATGTAACCCAGCAATAATTTAACCAAAGTACTTGACATATCAACTCACTACGATGCAGTCGGTGCATCAAATACTGCGGTTCCGCTATAATTAAATAATATCGCTTTGTAAAAGAGACTTTAATCACTTAAATCCGACTTGAAAGCGAACGAATTAAATGACAGTTATTTTCCATGCTACGCTTCAGCTGGTTAAATGACGCTTTTCTAAGCCACTCAATGTGACAAAACTCTTTAACTATCACAAAAGCAATAATACAACAAGATCGTTTTAAGGCGACAGCCATAAAAAGACGCTGGCGGCATTTGCATTGCTGTTGAATTTCCCACCGCACCAGTTTGTGCGTCTAGACGGCTGAATATCATCATCATTATCATCATTGCCACAACGATCCCGCGTGATCAACAATGTAGCCGGCGCGCTGATCATCGCATTGCCAGGTGTGGAAGCATGAAAGCGGCAATGCTGCACGATGAGCCAAAGTTGCGCCGCCGCCAATGCCACTGTCATGGAGCACTGCTCGGCGACGCTGTGCCATTGCAACGGCCATGGCAGCAGTAGCAGCTGCGTCGTCAGCGGCCACATTCGTAGTCTGCATTTTCATAAAACAAGACCACTTTCATGCAAGGCCTTTAGTACAAGAAAGAAAGTCTGACGCGATGTGTGCGCGCAAATTTTTCCTGCACGATTAATGCAAGCGAAACACAACAAAATCAAAGAAATAACATTTTAAAAGGAAAAATACCAAACGGAAAAGTGCCGCAGTGTCGATAATGTTTTGCTTCTGGCACATTTATGTAAGTGTTCATCGGCGGGTGGCCGCGAAGAGGTGCTCACATTTTGTTGCGCCTGCAACGAGGCCAACACCAACGAAATTGTGGCGCTTAATCTAATGAACGGTGACCAGTGAGTGACAATTAAAATGCAGCGCATCGGACGGTTTTGTGCATTTCAACTGTTTTAAATGCAATATTTTACGCAACTTGAGTGACAGACAATGCTAATAAGTAGTTCACTTCGGCTGCTTTTATTTAAACTGTGTATGCCCAATAGTTGTTGTTGTTATCGTTGTTGGTATTCAATGCAAATTAAAACTAGTAAAAGCAGCATAAAAACCAAAATTACACACAAAAAATGCTTCAATAAAAACAAACTTAATTGTAATTCATAAAGTGAAAGCGCATTTGGTTTCCGCAATCGCAGTTGTAACACGTTTCAATTGCGAAACGCGCTCATACGAATTCAGTGCGGTTGCAAAGAAGTTGTCCATGCACAAAGGCTTCAGGCAGGAGAACAGACAAATTTGAATTTATTTTGCTGTCACGCAATACTATCATAGTGTAGGAAAATAATAACAAGATCGACAAGAGCAGAGACGAAAACGACATTGAACGTTTGAGTACAGTCGGGCGACTAAATTCATTATTATAAGCGGTTGAATTCGTTGTCTATTATTATTCGTGTAGGAAATTTGTAAGAAAACTACACAAGTATTTTAAAATACACGTGAAAAACGCTCTAATCGAGATTGCAGTTCGTCTTCGTACAAATTACATTATTCCCATCAGTCTGCCAAACATCGCCTGAATCGGGCTGTTTCAGTTGGAAAAAAACAGAATATGCAAAACGAAATCTTTGTGATTCAAACACAATTTGCATTGGTTTGGAATTAAATACTCACTCAATAACTAATTTTTGCATAGGTAAAACTTGACATTACTTTAAGTGAGATAAAAATTACACAAGTGTTGCAAAGCATGAACACCGCTAACATTAAAACAATGATGTTGATAAATTGTACTCAAGAGTTTGACACTCCACTAGACCTAAATGGTTTAAATGGCTCATATATGTACATGTGCGACACGTTACTTTAACCCTTTGCACTCCGCTGTCCCCTCTCAGGGGACATCGTAATTCTAGCATATCACTCGGATGTCCCCTCTCAGGGGACATTCAAGTTTATTAATGATTACGGGCAATTGAGTTATTTCAGGGCAACTTTTTGAGACAAGCATGTTTTCCTAAGTTTTCTCTTGAAATGGCACAAGAAATCAAATCAAGATATCGTAAAATTACTAAGATATATACAAGAAATGTCAGCGGGTTTTGTCGCAGACGAGAACGTGTATCATACTGTACAAAATTATAAACAATAAAGTATTGATTTTTTTGCAAATATACATTCTTCGATCTCAACCAATTCATATAAGACCAATATCATTATAATACGTTACTTAGTTCCAAAATTATAAGAAATAATACGAGGGTCTGTAAATGTTCGGTTCTGCCGTAAAGTGGCGCTGAGTAGCTGATAGCCAACGTCGAAAATCGTTCGGGGCGCAATGGGTTAAAATTTCAGTACAAATGCTTTTTTTTCAAAAAAATGTCTGGAATTCCTATCAGCTCAGAATTTGGCTTAGCCAGTCTATTCAATAATAGAATGTGAGGTACTTTATGTACCAAGAGGTACACATGGATTTAGAAAGATACACTGTACAAAATTTTTACCTTTATTAAAAAAGACAAATCCAATAAAATTACATCCTTTACGTCACTCACAACAACTGCGAGAAAATGTATTGAATGCTTCGTTAAAAACAAAAGTTGCACTCACGCGAACTGCCAAAAACGTGCAACCAGAAAGTGAAAGCGTAAGAAAAAAAAACAAACTTTAATAACAACCGAAAATTGCAATCGGAGGAATGGATAGCATTGAAACCAATCGCAACAACTATTTTCACGCACACAAACTCAAAGCAATGTGGACAGCAATAAGGAGTACAAATGTGTGTTTGGATAACTTTAACGCACGAAAATAAACAGCCAGCAGTGTTTCATAATTTTACTAGTCAAGGTGCAAAAAAGCTAAAAGATTTGCCAAATACATACGAGTCGTATAAAGTCATAAGACACAACAAATAAGTTGTAGGCTATTTAGCTTAGTTTTTGTTATTATTGGTTTTTATCTGTTTTCCTGTGCAATACTTGTGCGTAAACGAGTTTGGCCTGCAGCGACACAGCCGATTTGTGCAGTGGTGTTAAGGAGTCCGTCGTAGCTAAGGTGAAAACCACGACGCTTCATTCGCAGCCGCGGCCGAGGTTCAATGCTTCGGCGTTCGCTATTGTTGCCTCCACACCTGCGCTTTTGGTTGTGGCCAATTAAACGACATCGCGTGTCTGCTTTAAGTAATAAGTACCTACTGGAATACAGGTTATCGTTCCATTGAATAAGCTCCAAGAGGATTTTTGTTGCCGTGATTGTCTAACCGGCTATTAAAGCATTGACGGCACATGTGACGGCTTCATTTTCAAACTTCATTATCGCTTTAGTTATTCGTAAATGTTAAGTAATCAAAAGTGTAACATTTCCTAAGGTGTTTTCCACAAATACTCGTACTGTTAAGTTTTGTTTTTGTTTACGATTTTTACTAGTTCCCCGATCTAATTGGTTTGCATATGTGTTTGCATTACAGATTTATTTATTGCTGCTCGCTTTTCACATCGTATCTGCTGAGACAAGGATTTCCCTGGAATATGAAACAGATCTCCCTGAAAACATCACCACCACCATCTCATCGACAACGTTATTTTCATCCCCAGCATCCACCGAACCGGCTTCACCATTGCCTACGTTGGCCGCGAAATTGGTGCGTCTTCGTCGACACCCACTCACCATCGTTCGACACATTTACCGCTCCTCGAAGCGCAACAATGCACGCCGACGCATTAAACGCCCCAAAATAAAGTATGGCCCACCACACTATAGATATGGTGAGCCGCTCACCTACTACAAACCGAAGGCGCTCCCGTCAGCCAAAGAGCATCCGTCACTTTCCATTGAGGATTACGAGCATCTCAACCTGAACGCTGCCGACTTTGATTTACCCAGCAGCAGTTACGAGGGTCAATCCATGGATTTGGATCTGTACAGTCACGGCGACAGCTTGTACGATACACCCAAGCTATCGAAATATACCACTCAAGACTTAGAGCCCGAGCTGCCATCCTACTCCTACACGCCCTCAAAGGCGGAAATCAGCGCTCCACGCAAACCACACTCAACATATGGCGTGCCCGGAGAATACGAGCACTCAACTGGGGGCTTCGATTCGCAGGCAGGCGACGGCCATTATGATATTACCGACATTTTGCCCGCGGATGCTATTCATGTCCCAACAGGCGACTCGTCCTTCGGAGCTCCGCAGTCATTCGACTCACATCCGGTCAGTAGTTACGAAGCCGCGTATAGCGGCAAATCCCACAGTTACTCCGAAGAAACGCCGTCCGTTGTACCACATATTCCTTCCACACAGTATGGTGTGCCAGACGTACAAATCCCTGTGTTATACAATCCACCGAAAACCGATTATCATGCGCCATTCACAGGCAGTCAGGACAGCTCCTCTACGTATAGCAAGAAAATTTCCAATTCCGGTTACAGTTCTAGCGCCGATCATCATAGCTTCGCCGAACCACCTGCTCACACAGATATAGAAATAACCTATTCACCGTCATATGAAATTTCGCTCCCACCCAGCCCGAAGCATAAACCGTCCGATTCAAGTTATTCACATTCATCGCAGGGTAACTTCGCAGAGCCACCGGCCCACCCCGCAGGTCAACCACCATCTTATGACGCCACACCACCAAAGCATTCAAACACGCCCAGCTACTCGGCGCCTGCCCCTCATGCTCCACCAGTTGACTCGCTGGCACACCCAGATAATTCTTATTCAGCTCCTTCCGGCCCTAAACCCGCAGACCATTCGCATACGACAAACTATTCAGCCCATCCAGAACCACCTCAACCAGATTCGGACTATACAAAAACCCGCACGTATTCAGCGCATCCAGGACCGCCCGAGGATTACTTACCACCCACGCACGAGCTGCCGTTAAACAATAACCATATGCAACCCGCCTACGACTACCCAAAGTCGAGTTATGAAGTGCCCATTTACGATCCAATTCCATTTGAAGCTTCAAACCAAAACGAACAGGAATATTATCCGCCGCATGCACCTTCAGCTACCTTCAGCCCGCCTATACGCGAGGAAAACGAATCGCAAATTACTTATAATGACAATCAGACCAATTCGCCTGACGATGCAACATCCGCGGAGCCAGCACAAGATGCGCATCCGGCAAGTACTTCTACTACTTCTGGACACCGAGTCATCCGACAACGGAACCGAGTACGTGGGAGCACCTCAACCACCTCCACTAAACACATTCTAGATGTTCCAGAGTTGGAGCAGGCTTTCGAGGCACATAATCGCAACAAATATCGCGCGTCGCACACCGACGCCGAGGTCGATGAATCCAAAAATGTGGAGAAGCAGAACGGCAACTATTTGCTGCCCACTCGTCCGCCGGGCACCGGTAACGAACAGTACGTCAGCCATGCCTGGAATCCAATGCGCATACGCACACCTCAGCGCATAGTTACCACGCCTACAACAACGTTGACAACCGAAGCACGACCAGCGACTACCGGCAATCGCCTGCGGCACAGAAATCAGTTTCGGGGTCAGAAGCGCCAACCAGTGTCAGCAGCAACAAATGACAATACAAGCTCAACAAGGCAGGTGACGCCGACCAACGGTGAAAAGGTGTCTGTCATCTCCATAGAGAAATCGCGTTCACAGAGCTATTACGACGGCACAGTGGCACCACCGACGCTAAACATGTCCAATCTTTATCAAACGCGACTGAATCGATTTCGAATGCCTACACGGCAGCCGTCAGCGGAAGTTTCACGAGCCAAGGATGCCATCGGCTCTCACCGCACCACGAAAAGTGTCTTCGATACAACGCACTTTAAGAGCCCACGCAACGATAAAAGTGTGGAGCGTAAGCTAAGCGCACTGGGACAGAGCTTGCCCAAAAATCATAAGCTTTTTTGAGCGGGGCGCAATGGTGATTTTGTAGTTGTTAATTTATTTAAAAGCTTTGTAAATATACTTGATGCGAAATCTTTGCAAATAAATACAAATTATATTTTGTATTTGTTCTAAAAAGAAGAAATCGTTCAAAAACGTAAGCTACAATAATAAAAAAATTCAACCCAGACTCATATAGATCAAATATGATTGGTTTACATTAAAATAAATAGAAAAAATTTAACAGAAAAAATCAACGTTAGTCAATTTTGGTACTTACAATTCGCTCAATGAAATTGCGCCATTTTTTACTGGTGCTGTACATTTGAAAATCGTTGAAGAACACTGGGCCAGATGAAGTGGGTGGCAAGTCGGGTAAATTCTGTTCCAGATTAAATACGTTGCGACACTTTTCCAGCAATGCTTTCATTACGGGCATGAGAAACGAATATTCTTCCGGATTGCCAACTGAGATTTAAAAAAACAAAATTGCACTTCAACACCACAAACAGATGAGCAAGCAAAAAAATTATACTCACCTTCAATAGCATTGTCAAGGGCTCGATTAATGCTAAACAGCAGGTAGGCCAATTCACTTGGATCTTCGGTGCTGCGAGTTTGTAGAATTGCATGCAATTTCGCTGTCGCCATTGCCACTACGCCCGGGTTTGGGTGATACGAGCACTTGAGCAACAAACCTAAGCACAAACGTATCATATCAGACCAATCGTCCGAGGAACCCTGCTGAAATATCATGAGCGCATCCAGCAGCGCTAGTACACCATCGAGCAGTTTTGTGGAGCATTTCTTCGATTCGTCTTCGTTGGAGCCGAGCACTACCAAATCATATACCATGCGCAATATTTGCGAAGCATTCTGAGTAGAATGATACCACTAGGTTTTATCGGTGAACTTGGTGTTATCGGACTGGCACTTACCTCCTGATTGATCAGAGTTTGGCTTCCGTGTTCGGATAAATCAAATAGCGACGCTTGTACTGCCATTTCAAGAATTCGCAAACGCAACGACAGATGTGATGTTATTAACTCGTTGTTTAGTGCCAGCAAATTGATGCAACCCAAGACCTGGCCGCGTTCTTTCCAGCATTGCGGATGATCATTGCCCACTCCACGCCAGAATATTGTGAATAAAATATTCGACACCAAATAAACCAGCTGTTCTTCGCTATCCACATCAGTGTCCGTTGAGAACTCGAAGGAGGGTGCATTTATCTGCGAACATATAGAAATAATTTACTTCCGGTTTCGATGTTAGTAAACAATTAAAATACTCACATCTAAAGAATCGCCTTTTCTAGCATCACGCTTCGGCGACTGTGCTGAGCTGTCGGAGCTCACTGACTCGGTACGTTGCCTGACTACGTTCTATAGTGGTAAGGAAATTCCAAATTCTAATAGTATTTCGCACAAATGTCAACAAGATTCATTACCGGTGTGTCGGTATCTGATGTGGCTCCTAAAGTGAGCGATTCAAATGTATCCTGTATGTCGTGTGTCCTTTGGCGTATTACGGAAAACACCGACGACACATTTTCCACCACAGCACCTGACACAGATTCGGCCAGTTCTGCAAGAATCGTACAAATCGAATATTAACAAATCGCCTTGGGTTAAGTTAGCTTCAGTCACCTTTGATTTCACTTTCAATCACATTTGCTGCTTCGGTCACGCTGGCCTGAATTTCGTTCAGTATCAGCCCACCGTCAGATTGCTCCCCTTCTTGCTGCTTCTGTAACTGTTCCAACTCCATTTGCTGTTCACAGAAGCTAATGAGATCCGACTGATTGGCGAAATCATTATTGTCTTCCAGCAGCACATCCAAGTTGATGCCGAAGCTCTTTCGTTTCTCCTCATCCGGCTTAACGTTGGTTATCGATTTGCGTATCAGCAGCCGTGCAATAGATTCCTGCCACCCGGACTGCTTTGCAATGGCCTGAGGCGAATGTTGCTTCACGAACGTGGTCTGCAGCAAACGTTTGGCAATCTCCAGCTTCACCGGCAACTCACAAGTGCTAATGTGATGAACTAGAAATATGAGACCCGCATAGTCGGCGTCGGCACTCAGTATTTCATCCACCAAATGAAACAATATGGTGGAACTCAGTGTCATGGGAATCGTATAAGAGAAGAAACCCGGAAATAGCGAGCAATCGTTGCTGTGGTCGTGCAGACGCAGTATCTGTTTGTACTTTTGCTGCACACGCGAAGTGGCGAGCAGACTGTTGATGAACTAAAATGCAGAGAACAATTGTTAAAAACATGTTTTCAGGTGTAACAAACAAACAAATCAAAGCTCACTCTAATCGCGGCCTCTTGCACTTCAGTCCCGTAGCTCTTGTCCACAAAGTAATTGTATAGTAAATTCGCCGTCTGCGGCTCATGCAGTAGCAGTATCATTTGGTCTTTGCAATTTTTACCCTTCACATAGAATGTCATTATCTCCAAAAACTCGGTGAGGACATTCTCCTGCCGCACCGAAGCCAAAAACGCAATTATTGTCGATATTTCCTTAATGTTGACATCCTTTTGCAAATAGAAACGCACTATGGCGAACAATGTGGCTCGTATGGTTTTCGCATCGTCTGGCGTGATGCTGTCCGGGGTACTGTAATGCCGCCACACCACATCCAGGAAAAACTGTACGCCGAATTTTTTGCGAAAATACTTTCGATCGTTCTTGATCATGGCACTCAGGTACTGTACATGGCCGAGTGTGATTTGGAAGTGCATACGCGCCCATATGTCAAAGTTAAATGCGATCTCCGAGTAGAGCACTTCGAGCAACTGGTTGTTTGCAGGTCCGTTGCCACTTTCTGTCTTGTGGCCTTGCAGCGATTCAATGAACAAGTGTGTGGCCATGAGAGCATTCACATCGAACAGACGCGGCGAACACTTTTGCAGCATTGAGCCAATGATCGGCAGACATTCGCTATTCAGTAGATTTTCCTGGTTATTGTCATGCTCATGCGTGAGGTAGCGCAGAAAACACATAAAACTCGCCACCGGAAATTGAATCATTTTCCACTCTGCAATGAGAACGTAAATTAGGATTCGATTTTTACTTGCTTAGGACAAATGTCTACTACCGACCCGTATACGAGTTAGAGGAGAGCATTTCCCAGTCGGAAAATTCGTCCGCCGTTGGTGTGCGTAGCGGCTCGCCACTCCCAACCGAAACGTTGTCGTTCTCTTCGCTCGATAGTGAAAAGTCCTCCTGCTCTTTGGTAATTCTATGCAGTATTGGCAGTATCGCCTGAATGCCGCCAATACTGTTGATAGTGTCCTGTATCTTCACGATGGTGCAATGTTGTGCTTTCACAGTCGCCGTGAAGCGTCCGCTTGGTATTAGATCCTGACAACTATCGTTCCAATAGCCGCCTGGCGCATAGCAGAACACAAAGCGGGACGTCAGCTCCAGCAGATCATTATCTTGCGAGAATATCGAAGCAAAGTTGGCGTTCGTGTCGAAGATGGTTTTCAGATTGGTGGTGGGTTCTGCCAGCAGAACAGCGCCCACTTGACCCCGCAAGCAAATTTGTTCACCGAAGACGGTGTCCTGCATGCCAAGGGGAAAATTCTTCACGTTCGGATCAAATGACGTTTGTGTACGCAGTGGTAGCGTAAAGTAATTGGACACCTGTTGAAGCAAACAAATTATGCATTGTGTGTGGTAAATAGTGGTGACTGTACACTTGCATTAGTCGACAGCGTGCGCTCCAGCAAGCTGGGTAGCATCCCTCTGTATGAGTTGCCTGTCTCTTGCGAGGACGAGCGCGGTAACGCGGCGACACCAGAGGCGTTGGACGGATGATGTTCGTGTTGTTGCTTGGTGGGTAGCGCTGCAGAGCCAATGGAGCAGAATGTAAATGGCTGCGAGTACAAAAACCGAATGTAAACAAATTTTCTGGGGTGGCAGTTCAATAGGTCAACTCACTTCACTAATCGCTTGCACTTTCAGGGTGGCGCTCAATTTCTGCATGAAATCTATGTAAACGTTTATTTGGCTGTAGGAGAATGGGCGTTTCGGGGGTGTTATGGCCACTGTAACGTAATGCCACTGGCCATCTAGTAGGGTTTTTGTGTGCACCGCTGATGTTAGGTATTCGCGTCGGGTTATTGCGGACACTACTAGATTCCCACTATTCTGTATAAACACTTCGAAACCGGTGTGACTGGCTGTACGCAAGCTAGAAGAGAAAATTGTTTCAAAAATGTACGGCACTCGGTTTTGAGCAAACAAACTTAAGTAACATGCGTCTGCAGTTCGGACGAGGATCGCTTTCTTCTGTGGCGCCGTCGCTAGCACCGGCCTTAGGCTCCCTATGAGGTTTTTCATTCAGTTTTACTAGAATATGAAATATAAATCCGTACGAGCCAGACATGGTCCAATTTTTGATGTCGGGCACCATAATGCCGTCGTTTGGATCACTGAGTGTAAAAAATTGCGAGCACAAGTTGCTGCTAGTGAGACTTTGGAGCGAGATCATGACAAGGGTCTGCAGTAGCTGTTTTGATTGGGGGAAATCGCTCTCCTGCCGTAAAAGACTGAAAATCCGCTTCAGCTCAATGGGAATGATGCTGATCTTGCTCAACTCCTCAATAAGCTTGATGAAATTTTGAATACAAGCCTCGGAGAGATTTCGGAATTGATGCAAACATTCGCAAATTGCTTTGATGGTGCGATTATCACAAGCGATCGATTTTCTGCGGGTTGAAACCAAGAATTCTTGCAATTAAGAATAAATAAAATTAGAATGTTTCACATACGTTGCATAGTTGCTGACGCAGCCTTTCAGAATGACGCTACTCAGATAGGTTTGTTCACGTTCGTTCATCTCTGGTATCCAGTCTACGAGCTTTATCACCACCTCCGGTAGTACTAGCAGCTGGGTTTGTTCGTTGTAAGCCAGACTAAAACATGCATCCAACAGCGATTCCGCTGGTAGTCCCAAGGCTTTAAGGCTCCTGAAGAGTTTTTCGATTTTGTCATAGGCACGCAAATGTTCAGCAATGGGCTGCGAATTACGCGTTATAACAGCCAATGTTTTCATAGTGCTGCACAGCAGCGGTGAGTAGTTCATGTTCCAGCCCTGAGAAAAGAAGTGCAATTTTATTACAAACTAAATCAAGAGTGCACTAGCGCCAACCACCTTAATTTGTTTGGGAATGCCAATGAGCGTGTCTACCAAAGTAGTTTCGGCCACTGCCTCACAAATGGTGAACGTTCCGGCTCCATGCGACAGAAATACGCCCACATTGGCTACAGTGACGGTTAGCGCATTTACATCGATAACCACATCGGGAGTGTCGCCATCGCTAGCAATTTCAAAAGTGACGGCTCCATCGGTACTGAAATGGTCTGTACTGAGCAATCCCTGCAGTGCATCACAGTAAAGTTGAATTAACGTAACTAAGTCTATTTGGCGCTGAAAACGTTATAGAATACTGCGATTAATTGTCGTTTTCAAGAGGCTATTTACTGTGCTCACTTCTTCTGGACTAGATTTTTGTAGCACAATGACCATAAGCGCGCAGCACTTCAAGGCGACTGCACGTAGCTCACTGGAACTTTCCCATAGTGAAATGATTTTCACAATCACTGAGACGGTAGCGGGGCAAATTGCGCGCATTCCATTACGCTAAGTTTACATGCAGGTGAGACAAAATCATAAAAGGTTGTAATGGAAAATTTTAATAACGATTCGGTTTTAAAAGTTTGCCATAAAACTACAAAGACAATTTTAAAGTTCATTGCCCAGTCGTAAGTGACAAGCTTCTAAATGTTTATGGTTTGAATAACATCGAGTAGACACACAGTTATGCTATTTAGCACAAAACAGCTAAAGCACATACACTACTTAGAAGGTAATACAACTAAAAGAACACTTTGGTAGCTGGAAACCACTCACCAGATTATCACAGATTTCGTTCCCTTCACCACTATTTGTAGTACTTTTAGATTTCACAGATGTTAAAGTTTTCTGTAATGTGTTTTGGTTTTGCATATTTTTTAAATTTTGCATATTTGAGGCGCTTAAGTGTGAAATAAGACATCACATCAAAAAAAATAATAATAATAATAAAATTAGGTAAAAACGAAAGAGGGATAACGTAATAAATGAACATTTATAAAACAATGAAATAAAGCAAAATGTACGTGAGTTGTTATTGAATTAAAAATATAAGAAAAATTAGCACTCTTTAAGGTTAAGTAAAATACGAAAAGTTAAGCGACAAAAAGTAAAAAAAAAACAACGAATGCAAAATAATACAAATAAATTATGAACAGCATGATACCTGAGAGCCACAAATGACGGCACCCAAAGCATTTACAAGGGACACGCCGATTTCCGGGAACTGTGTGATCTCATCATTTTGAAAACAATCTGCAAGACATAAAATTGATCAAATTGTATATTCACTGTGCACAAAACATTTCAAGCAAACCATAAATAAAAGGAACAATTTCCACGTGCACCGTATGTGGTTTGTATGGCAGCTTGTGGTAGTCGGCAAAAATGCCACGCAAAAAGCTACGCCATGTTAGGTAGGGATCGTACATAACCTCCAGGAATTCCGAAAAGCTGCGAAAGAGATGCACAGCTTCTGCAGAGACATTTCTGTTCTGCATACTCTAAAAAAGAAAAGTGGAATATTTTTAGTATTTGAATGAGAAGTAATTATTAGAAATAATGCTGACTAAAAGAAAACATCTTCCTGCATCTATAAAAAATATTTCAGAATTCTATTTCTGCTATTCATAACTACTCCCTGGATTCATGAATATCTTATGACTCTCAATGTGCAATTGCATTATCGTTGTAAAAGCAGTTACAGAGTTTTACGGTGTTACGAAACGGATTTAAATTATCAACAAAACTTCAAAGTTAAAACAGAGATCTGAAGAAACCTGACGCGACAAACGTATCATCATTTCATTTTATACATTTCCATTTATTTTTCTTAGGCTGTGCTTTTACAAATGGTGTACTTTTATGTAACTTCTACTCTTTCAAATAACAGTTACACACTTTAATGCTGATCATGTTCATTGAAAGCAAGAAACCATAAACATACAATGGCCTAAGACATATTCTTGGCTATGCTTACACAAATTGTTTGCCTGCACAGTATACAAAGCTATAAGACGTTGTTCTCAGCGTCAGTTGAGCATTTCAATAAATGATGAAATCTAATCTAGCTACGTTTTACGAAATTAATTACCTCTTTGAAAACATTCGCCAATATTGCGATCAAATTCGATTTGTACTCGTACTTGATAACCGCCAATATGTTATCAAAGTGACGACACACGATAATAAGACACTCGACCAGCACGGCGATTTGCCGGATTTTCTCACCGTCGAGTAAGCCCTAAAGGAAAAAAAAAAAATTAAAAAATTAGCACTGAAAGTTTAGATCGTAATTTGTGAGCGCTACGCACATTTTCGCTGGCATCGCGCGCTATGATTATGAATTTGCCAATGGCTGGCAGCAGCTCGTCTGGCAGTCGGCCTAGATGCGGTCCACTATCAGGACGCACTTCATGCCACAGCGGACAATCTTCGCTGGCGAAGTCTACCGGCAACTGGCTCTGCCAAATGGCCACAAATCGCTCGATGAATTCACGAAAGTACGATTCGTCATTCTGTAAAGCAGAGAACGAAAACAAAAATTCAGCAAGAGCACACTGTGCATGTGCGGGAGGATGCGGGGGTGGCATCTGTATTGTTTGTGTTGGCGTTTTGCAGCGAGCGTTGTTGTTGTCGTTGTTTTTGTTGTGATTGCTGGCAATGGCATTGAGGGGGTGGTTTGTTATCAGTATGTAAACGCTGTTTATGTACAGCGTTGCGTTATATAACGTTCCACCCATTCATGGAGACGACCACCGAAAATGGGTCGTGGTAAACAAACACAACTATCCTCCTCCACACACGTACTCCACGGCAGCAATTTCGCAGCCAGGGCGTTATTTTGTGCATTGACACACACTTTGCAGTGCGTGTAATAGATACGGCGCAGCAATATTTCTGGTTGCAATAAACGAGCACACCGACGCAGCCAACTGGATGATTAATGCCGCAAAAACGCATACTCCGCGACAGCGGCAACGTCGGCGGTTGCGGTGCAGGAGCAGGTGCAGGTGTCATGAAAATGGTACACAGTGCTTGCTACTCGCCTTTGTCGTGTACTGCACCCACAAATTGTAGATATCCTTCTTGTTGTCCATGTTCCTTAATTTTCGTCTGCTACTGGTTGTGCTTGGTGAAGCGAAAATGGTTTAAACATTTGGAAATATTTGTTTACAAAGCGCACGAAAATTTTTTCAATCACCACAGAGCACACACACAAACGGAAAAGTGCGGACGAACCGAATGAATGGTTGGAGCTGGAATCAACTGACAGTCGCGGCGTAAACGGCCCGCAGCAGTAGGTAGTCGATGGCTATAGCGAAAGAGAGACAGCTAGCGCGAGTCCAGATTGCGCTAAGCGTTGTGGAAATCGTGGAGCTGGCAGCCCTGGAACTGAACAGCTGATAGGCTGGCGCTGCTGGCTGTCACAGAAAGTGCGAAGCAACACAGCGATGAACGAGACGAGCACGAGTAAAGGAAGAAACCAAAGTGTAAAACGGAAACGGAAGCGCAATTGTCATATGTGTAGTTTTTATTTAAAAGCGAGAAAGTGTAGACGGATATAGACTCCAAACAGGGGCGTCTGCGGGAGGGGCGTGAAAAACTAATCAAATATGCGAATTGCGCTGGCGTTCGGAATGGTTCATTCATCATTCACCCTTTCGCTATTTTGTTGCCATATGGCACATTGCTACTTCGTGGACGTCTGAACCCTCTGTGGTTTCAAGAATACATTTTTTGTTGGTCCTTAGAATAGTTTGAAGTTTTAGGAAAAATACGAAATTAATAAACTGAATATTAAAGTTTAAAGAAGAGAAGTATACACGTTTTTTTAATGGTATATCTTGACATACAAAAGGAAGAAGAAGCAGAAAACTTTAGATAACTTTTTAATTTTACGTTTTCTTTCAATTTAGATACTTTTTTTTAATTTTGGCTGAAGTAAATGAAGAAATATTCAAATTTTCGTTATGCGTAAAATGTTTTATGTTTAAGTAATTATTACAGCCACAACGATGTGGTTGCTCTCATAGAAAAACACTCTAAAATACAGGGTCCGAGTATAAAAATTAAAAAATTTCTTTTGGAATGTTGCTAATATAACCACATAGAAGCCTAAAACGTAAAATTAAAATTTTTAACTATCCCCAGTAAAAACTTGTGGCGAAAGGGTTAAAGCATTTTAGTCTTCTCAGCACATTAACATTTGATTAGCATGAGGGCGTTTTTAAGAATTGTGTTTAAGAATTGTTAAAAATTGAGTTAACAGGTTAGCGGCAAAGTGCCAGAGTTCTATTAAAATTTCAACATCTAATAAAATTCAAGTGAAATAAATGTCTAAAGCGGAGTATTCCCACCAACGTAGTTCTGTCCCAACGGGAAGCAAAGGGAGCGTGCTCCCTGAGAAGCACAATGTGAGCATTTGAAAAAAAATAAATTTCCGTAGGTATGCTGAACAAACAAAGTTAAAAAATTCAAAAAATCAAGAATGATAAAATAAACCTTGTCAAAAAATTATATTTTCAATTGTACAATAAATAAAACGTGCATACGTGAAAGGATTATCTGATGCTGATGTATGAAAATAAAAATGATAATAATAAAAAATAAATATATATAAATCGACCAAAAATGCTCCTAACACCTTCAAATACTCGAACATTGCAAAATTTACAGTTTTTGTTTTTTCATAAAAAAGGGAAAAATCAAAATGAGCGCTTATTGATCCTTGTGGAGCGCTTATCGAGTGCTTTAACCGGAGCACAAGGAGAGCGCTAATCGTTCCTTATGGATGGAGTGCTCACCGAGTGCTTCTAAGGGAGCACAAAGGTTGCGCTTCGCTCCAATGACATGCAATGATCAAACACAAGGAAGGCCGTAAGGAACGGGAGCTGCTGACTAAGGAGCGCTCCCAAAGGGCTCCTCGAGCGCTCGATTTCCCGTTGGGGTAGACTACAAGCCACATATTCTGTATTTGTTTTTGTGACGATATCTTGGAGTGGTGAGCATTATAAAACTCGAATAAATATTTTCATCGTTGTCCTTGCGTTTGTAAATCGGTGCTTCCTTTAACCACATTTTAGAGTACTATACCCGAAGTCAGCCTCTTCCGTTTGCTTATTCAGTACAAAATGCACTTAACTTGTAGGCTTCTAAATGCATTTATTTTCTGTATTTATGTATGTATTTTATTTAGTTGTATCTTGTATTGTTGATTTTATTATTTCAATTATAGTAGCATTACATTATTACATAATAATAATCATAATAATAATATTGATTTAAAAATTGTTTGCCATATCGCCATTATTGGTTCACTTGTAATAATAATCTCAATGTTGTTTTGTTTTGGTTTGTTCTCTCTTTTGATGTGCAAATGCAAATGCGCGTAACGAATATTTCATGTAATTGTAAAAAAGTAATTTCGAATCGGTTTTCTGCTTGCCCACAACTTACAGTTCCAGTTTTGTATTTTCTCTAAGAAATTTGTGCCTGTCTTTTCGAACAGTTTATTTAGCTTTAAATTTTGCTTGCATGATTTGTTTTTTTTTGCTTTATTACTAATGAAAATACGTTTGACAGTATTAAGTATTGTTTTTTCTATGTTTCGTTTTATTGTGTTATTGCGCTATATTTGCTGTCTTGCAATTATTTTCCTCTGTTTTAACTGTTTTTATGGTATTATTATTACAAACTTTAGTAAAATTTGTTTATGTAGAAGAAAATTTGTTTTTTATTTTTTCTCTGCGTATTTGTTTTACATTTTGTTTTATTCGATTTTTGTTTTACAATTTCATTAAAGCTGTGAGTTTGCATACGCATGTAAATTTAATGTTTTATCATTTATATTCAGAATAAGATTTTGTATTGCCATAGCCTTCCTTACCGATCCCGTACCGCTATGAGTTACAATATACGTTTGCTTGCATGAGTCTATGCATTATTATAACTAGTAGCTTGATTAACAGAGAGAGAGAGAGAGAGAGAGGAAAGAATATTAGCTTCGGCCACGACCGATAATGAATAAAAAAATACTCGTAACAATAGGCGCGTACCTACTATATATGTATCTATGTATGTATATATTTTTTCGCATTTATTGATTTGTATTTCTACGCATAACATTAATCTCACCTTTTGTGCCGCTTAAAGTACTCACCAGAGTCTCACACCCCTGTGGTCATGCCCTATGCAACTGCTTGATTCGTATAGATTCAGATTCAGATTCAGACACAGTGTTAACGAGCACTGCCTGGTTGTGCAGTTAACTTTTCGGTTATTTAGTTGGGTTCCCTTTCGCATGTCAAGGCTTTATCGCTACTTCATATACCGCTCAGTATTTATTCAATTCAATTTTGATATTGTGTAAAAGTTGCTAGCTATATTACTTATAATTTTCCCAGTTTTTCTTTAGTTTTTCAATATTTGCTTTTATGATTTATTTGTTCATTTATTGCAGATCTTTTTGTTACGGTGTGGTTGCATAGTCACTTGCGAGATATCTATTTGTGTTTTGTGGTTATCTATGGATGCATGTAAAAATATATAGTATGTATGTATGCACTTCTTGGATGTGGTAGATATATGTAACTGATTTGTAATTAAATATATTGCAGATTGAAGTACGTAGGTAGTAAATTAGTGGATACTCCTTGTTGTTGGTTGCTTTTGATAGAATTCGTGTTTGGTTTTCACCCCATTTGCGCATCTGAATTTGATCCATTGCAAAGTCGCTCATATGACAGAAAGCAGCGCATTATATAATAAGGTAGTATCCTTTTATTTTCATACGAAATTATTTAATTGAAATGTTTTTAATTGCATTGTCCTTCAGGTATCATCCAAAAACGCCTGCACTTGCAAGCGGCTGAGCGTCGATAGCGCCAAGTATCGGATGCCGTTCACTGACCAACGCGGAAACGCACATTCTCCAGGCCATGAACCTGGCGTTTTAAACTGCTGCTGTCGGCCCAGGCGGAGTTGAGATACTCGTCGTCATCGTCTTGCTCAAGTTTCTGAAAGAACACAATGCACGAGTATTTCAATGTACTGCGGTGTGTGTCTAAAATTCAAAAATCAATTTTAATATAGAAATTTCGTAATATGTTTTGTGATTACAAGAGATTATCTCTAGCAAAATGCATTATTCTGTAATCGAAAATGAAACTAAACAAAAATATATACTGCATATATAGTTTCGAAGTTGTAAGGGATTTATGTACTTTGTCATCGTCGTTATCAACATTAATGATGTGAGCCTGGTTATTTATTCTGGCATCAAAAGGTGAGTAGAGTTCTGCCTCGACCGAAAAAGATTCATGCATTCATGTAGTCATCATACCCCCGCACCATATAAAAGCGTTTTAGGGGCACAATACACGTTCTAGGTTGCGGTGCGAAACCAACCCATAATTATTATATTACATTACCTACAAAAGAGTGCAAACGCGTGAATGCTGTTACAAGATTATTTGGTTTACGTGGAAGTGTTCGAGAGAAAAATGCTTCAGAAAATCTTCCACATTTTTCACGTGGTATGAGCTATAACATTGTTAAATGGCATGAAATCAACATCGACAATTTTAAAGGTTGCCACATTCTATTAAAAGTATTCGAATAGCAAAATCTTTCCAAATGAAAAACTTTACACCAAAGTGAACTAAATTTTATAGAGGCTAGAATTTTCCATCGAAGCTAATAGGAAAATCGATTAGATGACTAAACATTTAAAACAGTGCACAGTGATTTGACTCCATACAACCGCGGGACAAAATTAGAAGGAGTAGTCCGTTCTTCATAAAATTGGTAAAATTGGTTCTTCATAAAATGGTATACTAGGTAATCATGGTCTGCTGAATTGAAATCTCTATTTTGTTTTTCTTAAACTTTTGTAGTTGGCAGCTTAAATTTGCAATTTTCGTCATTTTTGGTGAGCTACAGCACCAAGTGTGTTGAAGAGATTTTTCAGATTCTACATTTAATCGGTAACGTCAACATTGATAATTGCAAAGAGTAGCAGAAATTGTCTTAGGACCCTCTGGTTTTGCAATAAAAACGATAATAATAGACGTATGTTTTGCTTTTTTGCAGTTTTCTCAATTTTTCATGCTGATTGCATACTTTTAGGGACGAAAAAATAAATTTTGTCGAAAAATATTTGTTTAGACCACTTTTCAAATATAATTATTTTCTGAGATCGGAAGATATCGGAGGATGTAATTACATTATCCGACAAAGAAAGAATGCTTCTTAAAATAAAAAAAAATTCAGGAACATACTTTCACATACTTTTTAGATATTTTCCTCTAAGTTTTTCCAATTTTCAGATTTTTAATTTAGAAAAATATTTTGAATTAAAAATTAAGTAAAAGCTTCAGCTTTGCAAATTTTGTGAAAACATTAAAAGCGAAAATGGCCACATCATTTCTTAACCTATATTTAAAGTTTCAGCAACTTCTTGGTAACCATGTATTTTTACAATTTTTTTTACTCAACAGACTAAAAAACAGAAAATATGTGTTTAAATTTTTTTGTGAAAAAAGTTTCAACTTTGAGCCGCTTTTGCACAGACACAAATTAATTTTTTGCACAGATTTTTTGGGGTTTTCTTAGTTGGAGTTTTACCTTCAAATTACATCAAAATCGTGAAATTCTGAGACTATAAATTTTTTGAATTTTGTCTATGGAACGAATCACTGTGCAGTGGCGCAAATAACTTAGTCATGAAATAAATTATATGAGATATAAATCGTGTTTAAGGTCTGTGCTGAATATGCAACCTTCAGTGCATTTATTAACTTACGAATATGATTTTCTGCGCAATTATTCAAAATATTACAAAATAAAAGCGGAAATAAAATTCGCGTCTGCCGGAAGCGACACCATTATCGATGAAAAAGCTTGCAGCCGCCACCAAAAGCAAATAAATGACGAACATGTTTTCTACCGGAGCTAAACCTTGAACCGCTCAAGGCTCCTCTTTAATTGCATTTCATTTGCGTTGACTAGCTGCTGCGCATAAGCGCCTCACTTTGCTGCGCCTGGCGTGGCAGAAGTTCCAAATCGGACGACATCTGGTGTGCGCTGATAAAACACTCTACTAGTCGACAAGCAAATTAACGTTGACTCTGGCCACATTGGTGTACTTATGAGGAAATTTACACTTCCCCCTTGGGTGTTCTTTCGCTTTGAAATATCCATTTCATGTATAATTTAAATTAAAAGCTTTTACAGTTTAAGAGCGAAAATAATTATCTCTTTGTGTATGTGTATGTGTGTGTGTTCGCACACACAATGGCATACATTATTTTCTTAATAGCCGCCCTCAGTAATTGGATTACTAACGAAAGTGTAAATGTAGGCGAGACGTTGCCAATTCGGAATTTGATGCTTCTCTAATGACAGTTCAGAATAATGCGAGATTATTGGATAATACCGCATGAGAGGCGTTTAGTATCATTACACACTTTGCATGCAAAGTGCATGACGACACTAAATTTAAGTCATAACCAAGTAGCGACAATTCATTGGGTGACAAAGCTTTCACATTTTTCTTGCTGTCAACCTCATTTATCAGATCGCTTGCGATTGCAGATAAGAGCACACACGTGCCAACAGCTGACTGAACAAACCATTCAAAGGAGGCTCGAATCGCTCGAGTCGTTAGCAAAAAGGTAGAAGCGTTTTCAAATGCCCGCCTTGTGTTCTTACCCTTGCACAGAATTTGAGGTCGACAGTACTCCGTTGTCCAGTGAATCGCGCGACATGTCGTCGGCCATTTGAACTTTCAGCTGATGGCCGAATGAGTTAATGTCGGAATTCGGCGTCATTTGTGAGTTTCCGGGCGATTGAGCCAAATACTGTCCAGGCGTTGTCACAGACCCGCCCTGTGATATCGAGGTCGTCATACCCGGCCCCCCGTTCGGCAACACTACATCGACACAACTCTCACCCGTCGTCGAGTCCATATTGATGATCTGGCTGCCTGCGGCATTGTTAGCCAGCGCAGCACCGTCGCTTTCGTCCACCTCCTCCTCGTCTATGTCCATGTCTTCGGCGTTCTTGTCCAGCGGCGCCGTCTCCTCGTCCTCATTGTATATCTTAAAGTAGGCATATGTCAAATAGATCACCGATATGATGAACGACGGTATCGGTATCGCCATAGAGTAAATCAGATTCAGCGTGTTCTGCCAGTAGTCCAAGTCGCTTATCACCAGACTCGGATCCACCTTAGAGTAGTAGCAGGGGAACTTGATGCCGATCTTTGTGTAGCGCTTCAGCCAAATGGTACAGTTGAGCATGGGCGGATAGCCGCAACCCTTGACGTTCGGAAAGAGGCGTGCGCCCACATAGAAATACGTCGAGTTGATGCCCATCAGTCCCTCATTCAATTCCGAGATTTCGTCGAACGGCTGGCGCTCGGCATTTAGCAGCGTGTCGGCGTCGCCCATATCATCCGGATCATCTTCGATTAGGTATCCATTCAAACCGTCCACATTGCCGAAATTGATTGTCTCCAGCCGCCCGCCGCCGACCAGATCCAGCCCGTTCGCCTTGCCAGCATCGCTGGCTGCGTCGTAGTCATAATCGCGTATGGCGCGCTCGTAACGATCGGTGCGCTTCACAGGCGGGATCTCGCGTTCCGCCTCCTTCAAATTGATGTGGTACTCGGTGAAATTGAACTCGTCTGTGTAGTTGTACAGATTTAGTCGATAATTGACACGTATCTGCGTGCAGGTGTAAATGTCCTTGGTGCAGCCCTCACGGCACGACGCCCACGAGCAGTTCTTGGCACCGTAGTAGGTCTCCGTGTCGTAGGTCTCGCACAGCGCAGGCACCTCCTCGAACTGCATGAAGATAGTGGTAAAGGCGGGCTCGATCACGAACGGCACCAGAAACAGAAACGCGAACATGCTGAACGTGCCGAGCAGTATGAAAAACGCCGTGGTGTAGAAGAGCAGCTTCTCCTTGAATGTGCGTACGTCGAGGTTTTCATCACCCATTTTGTGATTAATTTATTGATGGCGGCCGGTTGGCTGATGCTTATAGGTTAGGGACGTAGTATTTATGTACGTGACAGAGGACTGAACCAGAGATCAGCCGCTGCGGACAACCGATAGCGTAAAATGACGAATGAGGTGTGCGAGATAATCGACGGTGGCACCTGCTACCGTCAAGGGGCGTGTCGTTTAGGTGTCGTTTCACTTCGTTTCGTTTCGTTTGGTTTCGAGGCGGAGACGGTAGGGAGTATTTGTATTATCGTATTAATATCGCAGGACTAGAGTTATAAGTATGCGTTCTAGTTTAGGCTGAGAAAAGTATCGGTAAGGTTTAGTTGTGTGCCGCAGTAGCTGCTATTTTTGGTGACTTTTCGCTTGCAATTAAACTCTTCTGTTATGACTTTATCTGTATAGGTATATTTATTTTAAGTTGTATGTATAGTTATCTGTGTTTGTTTTATGTTTATACTTATAATGGTACAGTGCAATTATATCACAGGGGGAGTTCCACTTCGTTTGCGATTTGTCTTCTCCGAGTGTGGTAAAAGAGGCTGAACGATTACGCTTTCAGCTTCGGCTTCGGCTTCGGCTTTAGCTGCAGTTTCAGATTCTTTTTTTTTTATTTTTTATTCATTTGCGCTGCACTGCGGAACGCGAGCGCACAATGCTTCAATGATAAAGTCGATTTCTGGTGCAGTGCATGGTTCTCTTGCTCGTTTCTCCTTTTTTTCGTTTTTAATATTTGCTTTATTCCAAAAGTATTGCACACAAACAAGTGAAGTCCAGTCAAGAAGAGATACTGGGGAGGGGAAACGAAAGCGTTTTTGACTTGTTTGATTTGGTCGGGTTATTCGTTCTGAGTAGTACGGTAAGTATTGAATTTAATTGGGCTGATTGGGGTTGGGTTCGGCCGCTGGCTTTGTTTGGTGATTGGGTCGTTCGGTTGACAATGGCAGCACGTTTACAATTCCCTGTGGCTTGCGATTGCCTCAGCGGCCAGTGCTTGTGTCTGTATTGTACTGAGTCAGTGTCACTGCCGCTTGTGTTACGGTATCCTGCGGGCCGGGTTCGTTGTGGTGATGTCAACGCGTGTGCCCCCGCACCGAATTTTAACTTTATTTTATTCACTATTTGATTTTCTGTTACCTTGTCGGCTTCGACACTTTGCTCCGACGGTTGTGCTCTCCTATATTCGTGCTTTAATTATTCATGCCGTTCATTAGGCAACCGCTTCTCCCGTTACGCATTGCTTTGGCAGTGTACTGTGTGCTGCAGCGACTCATCCGTTGCGGCCAATGTCGAGCTGCGTCGAGAATCTCTGTTATTGCTGCACAGTGTTTTGTCGTTTTGACAATTAAATGTGCGCTTTCCCCGCAGACCTATTGTCTAGCATCCCGAATATCCGTCAGTGTGAAACCCGAATATTTATTTATACCTGCCAACGACTTTGCTTGATGGCGTTGAAATTGACCCGCCGAGCGCTCCTGCACTCCCACTCGCACTCGCACACGCACTAATGCGTGCGTAATTATTTTATGATTGTGTTACAAATTTTATAGTTGTGCGCTCCGTGTGAGAGGCGCACCGTACCGTCGGCGACGCGCACCTGCTTGGGTGGTGGGAAGCACTACAAGCTGCCGTACGGCCTACTGATGCTGCTCATCAAAAATTCATATGCACACAGCGATGGCGGGGCAGCAGCCATGCTTGGCGCTGGCGTCAGCGCTCCGTAATTGCTCGGTTGTGCTAAGCGACTCGCAGCCGGGGCGAGGTGGCGCACGCAGTCCGACACAGCCTAACGGGTAAATCAAATTTTTGGCAAGCTAAGTGGACAAGAGTCGCTGTGCGTCGTTGCCGTTGAGAGTGATTGGTGAATGGCGAATGGCGTTCGAACTGATGCGTGTGACTGGCGTTGGTTGCTGGTGGCTGGTGCTGACGTTGCTGATGATGCCCTCAAATCGGAATGATAAGTTACACAGTTAATCCTAATGAATTATTAAGTGTATATTGCTGTGATGCTAAATTTAGTAATTCGAAGGCGGAGAATTGCTCTGGATGTGAGATTTTCGACGAAAACGCAAAAATTCGAGTAAAAAATGTACATTCAATAAACTTGGACGGATGTCATTGCAGAGAGTTGAAAGCGTGCCCTTGTTGTTGTTGTTGTTGCTGTTACTGTTGCTGATGTTGTTGTAGTTGGCGTTGTTGTCGTTAGATGTTGTTGTTGTTGTTGCTACTAAATCACTACTTGCATGCAGCAATGATTGAGGCAACTATTGCCCGCAATGTGATTGCAAATGTGTTGGGTGATAGGCTGGCGGGCTGGTGTGATGGCGGTATGTTGTGGGGTGTTTTCGATGTCGAGTGTAATTTATTTGCGTGTTTGTGTGTGTTGGTTTGCAAATGTCTTTTCAGTGCGACGCGACTTTCTATTGTGTTTCCGTTGCAATTAAAATGTTGCCATGTCGTAGTCGCTGTTGCTATTGTTGCTGTTGGCGCCGCCTCAAGAGACTTGCGTTCGCTGCAACCCACTGAGCGCTGCCCAAACTCCGCACTGTCGCGCTAGCTGTTGTGTGCCTGCTTGTTGGCGGTTGGCGCCACTCTTGCCGCCGCGCCGCAGTCGATATGGCGGGCGGTCTGGGCGTTGCTATTTCGCCAGCCGCTGTGCTGCCCTTCGAGCGACAGCGCAACTATGCTGATGACTTCAATATCCCAATGCCGCCTGCGTATATTTTCGCATACACCCCGTCACACATGAGTAATATTTTGCGGTTTTGAACCAACGACACAGCAAAACTCCTTGCAATTCGCCTCGACGCAATGCACTTCGCTTCGCCCCAATTCGATTCACTTCACTTGAGTTCTGTTAAGTTTTTCGCTGCTTTATATAACATTCACTAATTGCTCACTACAGTCGCGGTGCTTTGCGCGTATTTTCACTGTTTATGAAGCAATTCGCTATTGTCATTTCCAGCGAAAACTAGCCGAAATCCGCTTGAATCTTAAACACTAGAAACGTGCAGCCGTCAATAATCCTTCGCAGAACTGAATTTCGGCTTCAGTTCTTTCCAACTCAGACGAGTGTTACGAAACGGAAGTGGCTGTTGGCTCGTGGTACGTGGCTCAGGGGGCCATGGTGTGCGCGCTCGCTCAACTTGATTTCGTGCTCGGTTGCTCTTTTTGCTCTTTTCGTGTTGCACGTCCCTTTTCGCGAGTTTTGCTATTGCCTTTTGGCGTTTGTGCTCAATGTTCAATGTTTTCTTTTCTCACTTTAATGCAGTTTTTCCGTACTTTGGCGTGCGTTGCGCTGGCTCTGACTTGTTTGGGGTCGTATGTGCTTCAGCACTTTGGCGCATTATATGTGGCGAGCATTAAAGAAATCGTAGGTTTGATTTGCATGGTCACATTCGCGCAGATTCACAACTACCACAAGTGCAGGCCTTGTTTAATAATGTGCTTAGTCCCGATAAACGGCGATGCGGGCGCGGGCGAGTTGCAGATGCCCCGTACACGAAACGAACTATTCACGCTCCGAATTCAACATTTGCCTTTTTCACCGATGTCAACGTATGACTTTCTTGTTTTGTTGTTGTTATTGTTGATTTCGTTGTTATTGTTGCTCTCGCCTTACTAACCCACGAACCCATGTGCTCATTATAAAATACTCCACAAGGTTTTTGTTGCTTTCTTTCCTCTATTTTGGCTCTACCCCTCGCTGCTGTTATTTTTATTTGACTTTTTCATTATGTCCTATTTTAGATATTCCCTCTTCTCTTGCGCCTTTGTGAATACTTTACATCACACATATACTGTACGTATGTGTGTTGAGGCATAAATCTGTGGTAGCGTGTGAGTAATATATATATTGTGCTTTATTCTTTTCATATATCCGTGCACTTTGCAGTAACGGAATCCACTTGACTCACTTCATCATTGCTACACACACACAGAGACACAAACACGTATTTGCTTACGCGTACCACCTCTTTCTTTCAACTTCGATGCCCGCTCCACGGCTCCTGCGACTTTTGAATCAATTCAATCAATTTGCGAAAAGTTAAATTTTAGATATTTTCCGAGTCAATTTTTCCACTAGCCCTTAAAAGCACTGGCCACTACTGCTCGCGTGCAGAACCGAGTGTATTTTAGCGTTCTTCTTTGCCTGTTCGCCTGCTTTTTGCGACCTGATTGGGCTTCAGGTCGAAAAGTGCAAAACCGTGCCACACACTTGGTCGGTCATTTCAGCGCAACGGATTGAACGACAGCAGTGCTAAACTCTTCACTGAAAGGACTATCGTTGCCGCTGCTGTCTCAAAAGCCCAGCAGTCACCAGTCGCCGTATACCAAACAGCAGTCAGCAGTGGCCCGCACGCAGCACAGCAAAGGACCATACACCAAAAAAGCTTTTGACGTTTGCTTCACTGCCGCACTGCTAGGGCCCAATGGACTTGAACGCTCACTTGCAACGCTCGCACGCTCACCTTCCATTGTCTGACTGCCAATTTCCTATGAAAACAAGCCAATAGGACTCATTGTTCGCTCCAATCTGCAATATCTCTGCGGGCGCTTTAGCTTTTGCCTGGTCTCTCTGTGCCGCTCTAGCGCTCTCTTTTCGACCAAACTACGTCATCAGCAGCGTCGTATTTATTTTTTTAACGAGCTCATTTCATGCGGGGAGTCGAACGAAAGCAATGTTCTAAACATTATGCAGAAGAGTGTAAATTAAAGTGAGTTTGCCGAAAATAAGTCTTAAGGGTCCCCATGAAGCTTATCATGAGTCATGTTGCACTGAGCTATTCAAATTTAAAAGACTTCGTTTGCGTTTGAGCTGCCCAAATGGAAGCGAAGCAGAGGGGGAGAGGCGAGCGCATACCAATGACGTAAAATTTCAGAAAGGACATGCGCCCCATTGGCTCTCAACATGCACGCTCTTTATAAAGGAACAACACTTTATGTGTTTACCAAATAGTCCAAAGCGATGCGTATAAAATAAGTGACAGCCCGCTGTGGAAGACATTTGCGATATTGGAATGTGGCGAAGAACTGTCACACGGGCTGTGGAGCACGAAAGCATTTGCATTTCATTCGAATATTCTCGGTAATTGTGGCCAAACTGCATTAATGGCTTTGCTGAAAAGTTGAATTTTACGAAATTCAAATACGCGTTGCATCCACTACAGAAGATTTGAAAGATATATTGCGAAATTATAGTGCCAAAGTGAACGAGTGAATGTGAATTGGGCAAAGCAAAAACGTTATCAATGGTTTCATAATAACAACTCAACAAAAAACAACAAGTAAAAAGGAAAAGAAGCGCAACAAAGTAAGCACTGCAGTAAATTCTGTTCCACGCAAGCAGGACACACTTCTGAAGTGTGCCAACTACACAGCGATACATTAAAGGACTCATAAGAGGTTTGTAGCATATATACGCATACATTTATGCAAACTATGAGGCGAAAATGTGTAGCATTCAATCTCTCTGGTGCCTCATAAGCATTTAACAAATATGGCAATAAAAATATTTGTACCACAAATATTTACATTGCAAATATTTAAATATCAGCACATTCAGATGGTATTTGTCGCTCAATAGAAATGTCCATTGCAGTACTATAATCACCATTCCATTACATTATGTACATATACTCGTATGTGTGTATGATGTGTGTACATATTCATAGTAGATTCTACCATATATTTGGAGTCTCAGTCGTTTATGCCGGCTCTTCGAAACCATTGTCATTGGTCCTAGTGCACTGTGTACTCACTTTGAAGGAGATGGGATAGGAAAGAACAAGTGTAACTTGTTTTTTAAATATCTAGGTATGTGTATATTTCTTAGGATCAAGCTAATCTGTGCTAATCACGCACTAAGAATATCGATTCTATGAGATTCTATCTTCCTGTGCATTACATTTATCATCAACAATCAAACAAAACAATAAGTAACAATCTGCATTCATGTACACCCGCGGAAAAGAATTAGACTAGAGCCTGCAACTTACATAAGAGATGGAACTCAGAGATAACTTTGACCCTTTGTTAAAAGACCTATAATAATATATATAAACTTCTGATTACAAGGCTTTTCAATTCGTGCTATAACAGCAGTAATAATTCAAAATGATAACGTGCCAATTCGATTCGAAATTGCAATTTTCCTTATTATCGTTGCCTTATTATTTTTAATCTTCTTTTTAGCAAGCAAGCATACTCTCAGCCAAGGCGAATTAATAACAGTGGCCGCGTAAGGGCAACAACAAAATTACCATGTATTTTGTTGTTGGGTTTGTGCAGCTTGATTGTCAAAATCAGCCCAAATCAGCCAATCAAAATCAAGCCATCGGCAACCAACCAACCAAAAACATCCATTTTGACAATCTAGATCTCTTCCAGCATTAAAAAAAGAAAATCAGCTGGTTCAACGAGGTCACCTGTATTAATTCGCCTTGCTCTCAGCGTAATCTGAAGTCGCGATATTGCAATGTGCCCAATGTGGAATTAACTAATTCCGTTGTGATCATACCTACTCATATTAACCCCTTGGGTACATTTGACGTCTGAGACACGTCATGCACTTGTTTGCCCTAGGAGCGGAAGACGTGTCTACGGAAGTCACGGAAGCCGACGGAAGTCATCTTAATACTACATATGTCACTAATACTTTAGAAATAGATTAATTCTTACGTAAAATGCTTTTAAAACTACTCCACGCAAACAAAAATTAAATCCGTTTCACATGTAAATATTTTCTCAAATAAATCCGTACCCAAGGGGTTAATAATCACCGATTCGAATAATACTATTTTATATCGTTGATAATATTCAAGATTCTTAACCTTCGAATATGCAGAATTACCTTTTTCTAGTATATAGTTTCTGCTGATATATTAACAACACAGGTTTTTTCTATTTTATTCAAAGCAAAATAAACAAACTATATAACTCTAAAACCATCGCACATCTTCCCTTGCAATTATACATAGGTTAGGTAAGCTGATAGGCCAAGTAGCCAACACATAGAGCTTCTTGGGTAGCTCAAGACTATAAAAGGCTTGAGCTTTCTTACTACATATTTTACCAACGGTTTTAGATACTGTCTAACGGTTGCATTGTACTTATAATAGGAAATATGATGGACATTTAGGAGTTAAGGAGCCTCTTAAATTACACCTTACAAATCTATAACTTGCGCCCAAATTCTTAAAGTCGTTGTTCTCTTTTTATCACTTTAAATGTATTTTTGGTTTCATTATCGAATAATATTATGTTGAAATAGAAAAATTGTTCGACAATTGCCTCTTTTTGCACTACTACTACCAACTATTATCAGCCGTGGAAAGGATATTTTCCTCATCGCTCTATAAATAAATATAGCATCCACATGCGGTAACAATAACATCTCAAACTGTGTGTGCGAATGCCGCTGTCGCTTTTGGCAATTCACTGCACACCAGTGCCAAAATGGCTCGCTTCAGCTATTCCAGAGCTTCCAGAAGCTGTCTCCAGCATAATGAGCGTAACTTCATATTGATTTTCTCGCAAAGTGCGCGCGCACGGTTTTGATTTTTCAGAGTGCAGAGCCATCCCCATCTCACAGTTCGCGCGCACACGAGTGTGCCAAAACCTTAGACCTTTTGCAATACACACAACAGATTGTCCGTGGTCGGGACGACTGCTGTAAGCTGCGAGCAGTGAGTTGCGACACAGAAGTCAAAATCACTTGAATATTGAAAATACGAATCACAGCTCGAGCCGCGCTACACATTGCACAACGATTCGCCCAATGACGGAGCCCAGTGTGAAAACATTCCGTGTATAATGTCTGCAGTGGACACAGTCGGTGGTGGTAGTCGCAGATCGAATATTCGCATTTGGATTTGCAGCTAACGGAACGAGCGGATTTGGATTTGCTGCGTGTACGAAAGCGAATCGCTGGAGTGAGATTTAGTGCTCAATTAAGATTTATGGCATTCGATGCGGAGAAACTAGCGCATCGAGGCACTAGAAAAATCGATTTTGCCAATTTTCACACATAACGTACGCAGTGCATGAGCTGGCAAATCAATTTTCTGTCTAAAACGTGAAAGTGAAAACAAGTGTACACGGGAAAAACTTATATAATTCGTGCGGCAGGAGGGCGAGACGCGCGGTCACCCGCACCGCCATATGCTCGAACGGTATTCGGAGATAAGTCGCTCACTATCCCTGATGCTGACAGCACCGCCCACGCAGCGCAACGTAAAGCCATGAAATCCTAATTGTCCTGGCCATATGTCATACACATAGCCACGAACGTGAATTTCTGTGTATTGGTCACACGCCGTCCCAGCCGCCCACTACCAAACGCTCAACAATTTCCGTGCTAGTTTCCACTCCGCCAGCAACGCAGTGCCATGGGGAAGAAGAAGGTGCCCAGTGAGGACTTGATTGTACCGCCGCAGGACACTCGCATCTGCGGCACCATCTGCGTGTGCCAAATGACGCTCGTGCTGAGCTCGGTGGCGCTGGTCTACCTCACCGTTGCCATCTACATGCCGTCGACGCGTGCCTTCAAGAGCGGCATCGATCCAACGCCCGTCATGTGCACCACCACGCGCGCCGTCAACAAGGACAACTGCGAGTGGGGCTCGTGCGGCGAGTGGTGCCTCAGTAAGACGTCTGGCGCCTGCATTCAGATCTACGTCAACCTGCGCAACAACGGCACCAACCTTGTCTTTCAGAACTGCACAAACTCGGCGAACAAGACGTGCTACGGCATCGACCAGGATCGCGCGGACAAGGCGCGCTGCATCAACGACGAGTGCAAGAATCTGACCGGCACCTTCAACTGCACCGAGGGCCAATGTCTCAACATAACCGACGCCTTCGAGTGCGTGTTCAAGAACAGCGACTCGCCGGTCAAGTGCTCCGGCAGGCGCGGCAAAATCAACTGCATGGACATAAGCGGCCTGTTCTCGTGCAACCGCGGCACCTGTCGCAAGATCCGCACGCCCTACAACTGCGACCGGCGCTGCGTTGACATTCCGACACGCAACAAGAACGTCGTCGTACTCAACGGGGACAAGGTGTACCTGTCGCAGTGCCAGAACGCCATCAATGCCGAGTCCAAGGAGGAGGTGTGGAACGAGCTGGCCGAAAACGTGGCGTTGGTCTCGTGCTACGCCATCAAGATCACGCCCGACCGCGTGGAGGCGGTCGATTGCATCAACGGGTCCACGCTGGAGCACAACATGCTCACCGACCTAACCAACTTCACATATCTCAGCCACCTGCACGTGTCGGTGGCCGTACCCATGCCCGAGATAGCGCCACCCGACATCGACCTCACCATCTCGAACGAGTCGAAGCTGATGATCAACCTGGAGGGCTGCGTCAACACGCTAATGGACGAGTGCAAGGAGTTCCTCAAGGACTTTGGCCGCGATGGCAGCGACCACAATGCACGCGCCCGATTCCCGTGCTTCTACTCGCCATCCAAGAAGGACGTTGTCGTTGCACGTTTCGATCTCGAGGTCACCTACAGGCAATTCGTGATTGCCTCCATGGTGCCGTCGGTGCTGTTCGTGGTCTCGTGCCTGGTGCTGTTGCTCTGTCAGAAGACCGTCTACGTCGGCGACGACGCCAAAATGCGCTTCAAGGGCTGCGTCGACACCGACACAATACTCGCCAAGAACAATATGGGCTCGCAAAACAATCTGGGCGATACCGGCGGAGGCGGCGGCGACGAAGTAATGGCACTATGAGATCCGTCACGTAAGACACCACAACTCAGTATGGATTTTCTGCATTATTTCTAGCGAGATGCTTGTTCTCGGCCAACTGGCCTACATGCCAGATTCAAGTGAATGGGGGCATTGCCAACTGCTCGTTTTGACCTACAACACTTTTTGAGTTATTGCAACCATACACAAGCTGACACACCAACACACACTTGTACCTTACACACACTCACACACAATATTTGCTTGTTGTACACAATTTTCAGCTGCGTCTGTGTGGAATGCGCCTTAACATTAACTGATTTATTCGCCATTTGTGCTTTGTTTATCGAACATTTGTGCTCTGTTTTTCGTTTGTTTGTTTCGTGTGTGTTTATTTTGTTGCAGAGTGTTACACAGCAGTTGCTGGCGCAAGTCACTGCGACACTAGGCGTGCGTGCGTGCGTGTGTACATATGCATGTAACGAGTTGCTGCTACACGCCTTTTGTAATTCGCACTAGGTATATTTTTTGACTGTCAAGTGGAACTTGTTTGTTAAATGTTTTCGGTACGTAGTTGTTCCTAATAGAAGTTGTGGTCCTTTAATATTAACATTTTTGTACAACAATGAGTTACATGTACCCAAAGGAGCTCAAGTAGACTTGCAACTTTAGGTAGAAATCATCGTTCATACCTGTAACACCGTGCGACAGCATTTTTCACACTGGGAGAAATCCATATGTGCGTGAAACTAGAGACCAAATATAGTAATACTGCGTACTCAGTATTCTACATCCTTTTTCCTATTTAAAGGACTTCAAAATTTTGAAGGGGATAAAAAGTAAAAAAAATATAAAAAATATTTAACCTCCTTAGAATATGGCGATATGTATATCAAATGAAAGAGGACAGGTTCAAAAATTTAAATAAAATTGATTTTTATCTATTTGTATAAAAAGGATATGAAAAAGGCCCTTTGAAAATTGTAATCCTTTATATCCTTGACAATTTATATAGAATTTTCTTGAAAAATAACTATGTTAAAACCCAAAATCTCCTTGATCGCGTGTCAAAATTTCATTACTCTAACTTTATTGGTTCGAAAGTTATTAAAAAAAAGGCGGAAGCTGCAATTCTAATGAAGTACACAAATTCTAATTTATTTGCGTATCAGTATTTTAATAATAAATAGATACAAAATCAATGAAGCGAGAATACTGAAATTTTTACACGTGATCAAGGGGATTTTGGGTTTTAACATACTTACTTTTCAAGAAATTTCGACATAAATTTTCAAGGATATAAAGGCTTAACATTTTCAAAGCACCTTTTTCATATACTTTTTTTACAAATACATAAAAAATCAATTTTTTTCAATTCTTGAGCCTTTCCTCTTTCATTTGATATACATATCGCCATATTCTTACTAGGTTAAGAATTGTTTATATTTTTTTATTTTTTATATACTTCAAAATTTTGAAGTCCTTTTAAAAGGACAAAGGATGTAGAAATGAAAAACTGAGTACGCAGTATTACTATGTTTGGTCTCTAGTTTCACGCCCATATGGATTTTTTCCGGTGTACAAATTTTTTAATTTTTGTTGCACGGTGTAATTAAATGACCAAATCTAGATATGTATTTAAGGTATTTCTTATGTTTGCCTTCATCAAGGACACTGTTGAGCAAATATTTAATATAATCGATCATTAACTATCATTTAGCTCATTGTTTTGTATTCAATTTATCAATGAATAGCGAAAATTTGCGTGTAACTTGTAACTAGTCTAGAAGGAAAGATTACACTTTGACTTCTTATACGCTGTAATCCTAAGTTCAGTATACGTGTTCTCTAAATTTGTGGTAGCATCAGAACCTGTAGAAGGACTTGCGTGTATATTCTCGTTATTTGCTTCAATTTCGTTTCCTAACGAACGCCAAACTCTTGTTAATTTCACAAGCAGCCTAATCAACACTCGATATTAGCATTGCAAAATGTATCGCTCCTTCAAAACTATTGCAAAACTTTTCAACAAGCACTCTTGTGTGTTTAGCTCAAGGTGCCAAGGTATATTAATTTTGTATCTTTATAATAGGGATCGACAGTCAAATCGATGTAACCATGTTTGTCCATTAATTGATTGGTAGCGAAGAGTGCCACTCCAATAGAAATGTGGAGATATCAAAATACGGGATTTTACGAGAACTCCAACAAGTACTAATTATAAAATAGTTAGGTGTATCCCATTTACTTTCATGCAGAGCTGCTTTACAAGGATATACTAAAAAAAATTATAAGCAAAATGCGTATATTTTTTAGGATACATAAATTAATGCAATTATGTTAAAGCCCTTTCGTCTGATTACACTGGGAAACAGCCAAAATTTTTCGAGTTCTAGTAAAACCTTTCTAAAGGATTTTTGGACGCTGATCACAACTGCGTACTCAGATTTTAGATTGTAAGAGCGGTTTGTAAGTTATTGGTGGCTTTTGCTAGGAGGTGTTTTCCACGTTTTTTCATCTTTGAATTTTTATTGGATTTATAATATGTTGAAAAACACGATACTTTTTTTATGACACAATAACGAATCCTCAAGCTAAAATTTTGACCATAGTCGATTTCGATTGGTCAAGGGTTAACACGGCTATGTCCCTTCAAAGTTCGATTTTCGCGAATTTTTCATAAAAATTTATTTAAATTCGGGGTTGCAATTTTCAAAATTAAATGAATTGGATGAATGTGAGCATTTTCATACTGCTGCCTAAAATTGTGCTCCGATATTATAGCTCAAAAGTAAATCCTTGCTTTTTTTGCTGAATTTATGAATGGAGAACTTTACATATTTGAACACATTTTCTATTACAAACATCGTATTTCAAAAATATATTTTTTAATTGAAAGCCTTAAGCCTTAAGCTTTCACTGTATGAAAATATATACTTTTTGTAGGCAAAATTCTTTTGTGTATTCGCAATCTTGCAAAGTAACTGAAAATTTGACTTTGCAAATAAATAATTCTTGCAAATTTAAACCGATTTTAATATTTTAAACTTTAAATACATAGAGTATTTTTAATCTATGTTAAAAAATGGCATTTTAGACTTCAGGTTTGTAGGAGCTGCATGCGTATGATGGTCAAAAAACATGGAAAACGCCCTCCAAGGAAAACCATCAATATTTCCTAAGCCGCTCTTACAATCAAAAAACTAAGTACGCAATTGTGATCAGCGTCCAAAAATCCAAAAATCAAGATCAACTTACACACTTTTACTTATTTAGTCAATATTTCCCGCCTGTGTTTAGCTGCCACAGCAGAATTGTTGCATGTTCCGAAGTGTTTTAGCTGTACTACAAATTACTTGCAGCGACCATTCTATTGCTGTAATAAATCGTATAATCACTAAATTCAATTGATTAGTGGTAACCGAACAAGCGTTACTAGAGCCCCAGTAGCTTTCACCTAACCCGAATTCATAGTTTATCCCTCTCCCATTAGATTCTTTTATGTTAACTACTTTAATAGTGAATTCCTCTTTCTATGTTTCAGGCATTCCTCTGCTCCAAGAAGACAGTCCCGTTCATCAGGCCGGAGTATTTGCTCTGCAATAAATCGGAGCCCTCGAGCACACCATCGAGTCTCCGCGCTCCGCACTCAGATCCTGCAACTTTACATTCTCTTCAATCTCCTGAAAATTTATACTTCCACCTCACAAAACAGCTCACTTGAAATTGTGCTTGCAAGGACACTCGAACTACACTCACAAACCCGTCTAACCAATACTTTTCACCCACTTTCCTATAACCTACAGCAGCAAAAACAACACACATTTGTACCAGAGTACTTGTATTGTGTAAATTAGGTTCAACAAGGAATCGTAAACAAGTCCAGACAATATTAGCATAAACATATGAATATATGTAATTTTGTTGTTAATTTATTTCGAGTAAACTACTTGTACCTTTGAAACTACGTTATGTACAATTTGTTAACATTTGATAACGTCCACACCAGCCTCAAATAGCTTAGTTTCAGTCTCACTACATCCGCAACCAAGCGCTTTTTGCACATTTGTAAACGTTCGAGCACTCAAACACAATCATCCACACAAACACACTTAACCTCGGCCACTCATACGCTCACACACACTCGCACACATGCAAAACAAAGGTCAAACGGTTTGGAGGGATGCGTGATCAAAAAATATTATAGTAAAATTAGGTACAAACAAATAAGAAAATAAAAACAAGAAAATCCAAAACGACGAAACCCAGAAATAGAGACAAATATTATAGTACTTGTAGACAAGGACAACCAAAACGGAAGGCAAAACAAACAACAAGCTAAAACCAACAAGTAACCACAACAGCAGCAAAGTTTTGCTGAATGCATGAAACGAAACAAAACCAAATAAATATTTAAATTAGATGAATTCTTAAGAATGAAGTGACTACATAAAAGACAAACGCAAAACAAAACTTGAAACAATCAAACAAAAAATTTCAACAGAATAACTGAACAACGGCAACCAATAAAGAATTGCAAGTAACCATCTGCGATTGAGAAGCAACCACAACCACAACCATAGCCCCAACCAATCGCACCAAAGTCAATCGCAATGAAGAAGAGCTCGACGGCCACGACCACCATGTCGCTGCCCACAAGTCCCACAATGTCGGCGCACTCGTTCGCCGGCAGCAAGGTCAGCCTGAACAGCAGCAGATCCAGCAAATCATCCGCACCACCAACACACGCCAAGAAGGACGAACTCGACATCGAAACCATACTCGAAAAGGCCAAGTTTTACACTTCCGTTTGCCTCGGTAGGCCACTGCGAACCGACGGCAAGCCTAATGTTGCATAACCAAAAAACATTTTACGTTTATGTTTGCAGGTACAACGGCGATACTTTCGGTTTTTGCATTTCTGTTCTTGATTCCCTTTGTGGTGGACCCCGCCATCTCGACCATTATCGCCGACTACGATCCAGTGCCGGTGACTTGTATTGTCATTGATCACGTTTATGCCGAGGGAATCAAGAATTGCTCGTGGAGTTCATGCCGTGAAGGCTGCACTTCATCACTCACCAAGTAAGTGCGCGTCTGTGATACCCGACATTCTTTTTTAGTTATCAAACACAACTTTGACAACACCAACTTGGTGAACCCTTAAGAAGAAGAAGGTATAAGAAAATGCAACGTTCGTCTATTGTGCTCCCTGTTGGTATCTTTTTGAACTTAATCCAATTGAGATTTATGGTGCTAGGATTCTCCCTAATATTAGCTTTCCAATTTTTGTGCAGTAGGTCTCTAGACAGACAGGATTGTAATGCGCCTGGATTGTTTTTGTTCACATCACATCAAAACTTAATTTCATTCTCTTCATTTTTGATTTGAATATTTTAAAAAATCTTTGGAACCATTTCGAAAAAGAGAAATAATTCTATCTACGTGATGATGAAGATTATAATTTCCTGTTTTGTTCAATATTTCTTCTCTTAACGCTTGGATAGTTTTCTCAGAAACGACACACGAAATACAGAATTTTTTTCATTACATTACAATATACTTTTGTAACTGAACTTTTATTAGGTGCCATCAACTTTATGTCAACTACACCCGCATTCCCTACAGCGAATGGGAGAAGGATCCGAAAGACTTGGACAAAGTGGTTTGGGATGTCAGCTACACAAAGTTCTTGATCAATTCGGAGGGCTGCGGCTATCCACCAACAACCAATTGTAGCGTGTTCGCAAGGCAATATGGGTATGAATGCAATACCGATTTTGTTTTGAACTATATTGAATGGTTTCCCTGTATCGGTTGCAGTTATTCGCACATTGGAGAGCCCTTCCCTTGTTATTACAGTCGTGCCTATCCGGAGGTGGTGATTGGACGTTATTCGTGGGAGAATAATCTCTATCATCTGGTGTTGTCGCTCATCATACCGAACGTGCTCTTTGCCATTTCGATTGGGGTGCTGAGCTATTGGTACTGCCCCTGCTGCGATAAGGCGTGCAACAAGTCGACGCGGGTCTACGCCGAGAAGTTCCCTTCCAAGGAAGAGTGAGTCCATTTTGTATGTCACTACATGCGCCTGCCGGCAATGCGCCTTTTTTCGATAAGCCCATTGGAAAGTGTTTCAAAATTGATGTGCATCCACAGTTTGCCGCCAAGCAGTTTGCGTTTTCAACCGCCTTAGTAGTAATTTTTATTTCCCCCCTAATATTTATTGATGAGTAATCGATTTAAATGTATAATTTTATTTGGAATAATGTTTGCATATTTCAGTGTTTATGCACGTTAATATTGCCCAGGACTGTTGTTTCTAATTTAAAAAATACGAGGCCCTGAGTAATGTGGCTTTAGATTTATTCAAAACTAAAAACTCATAATTTCAATTGATATTTTACTCGTAAGCTAGAAAATATTTTCAAATCAATTTCATGTTTTTCTGCTTTTTAATCTTTCCATAGTTTTTTGTCCTCCTAGTTTAATTGCATGTTGTTGGAAACATGATTCTCAGTTCCTATGCATTTTTTCATAAATACGAATACTATAGCTTTGGAGCTAATTAATCAACGCCACATTATACTCATGCTATACAAAAATTTATTATAATTATGAATTCTTACAGGATTGTTAACTGCATGAAATGTAATCCGGAAAAATCGTTATCTCTGAATAATTTTTAAAAATATGGTAATAGGAAAGCAAGTGCCTGAAAACCGTTTGAAAAATATTATCGAAATACTTATACAATTACAACGTATGACAAGCGCTGTCCTAGTGCCTTCTTTGAATAGTGTCTTCAAAAAAGTAAACAAATCCCTACTGCACAGCTTTCATTGAGTGCTTTCTTTTGTAGTTTTTGCAGCCCACTGACGTAGAATAGATCTCCACTAAAACCACAAACTTATTTATACCAACATCAGAAATGGCCCAATTTGAATGAAATATTCTCAAACTCGAGTAGATTTTATTATTTCTTTACAAAGCAGATTCCATTATAGCATTGCCAACCAAATATTTTGATTTTTTATTTATAATTGATGAATAAAATAGTGGAACTAACTGAAAGGAAGTTATTGCTTCACTATTCATAGTCGATCAGAGGTGGCTCACTTGCGATTACTTGTTAGTAATTGGCTGGTAGAATATCATTTTGAAATTATCTTCTACTAGAATTTTATAATAAAAAATCGTCAATAAAAAATCATTAAATCAAAAATAATTTCAAGAAAAATAGCATTATTGCTTTAATCAATACAAGAATTCATATACGTATTCGGTTTTTAACTGCCCCATTATCGTAGTAAATCAATTCAAATAGACAAAATAACCTAGAACAATTCAAATAAAGTTTAGACACCTAAAAACTGTTTCAATATAACCTCAATTTTAACTAATAATTCGCAAAATGAATGGTTATTTATTAAAAAAAATCCAAAATTCAAAACCCGAATTGATCCAAAAACTTTGAAAATATTATGTAGAACCACGCTCTGAATTTTTTGATCCAAGTTAACAAAAAAATAATAAAAAATCATACGCCAATCTGTATATGGCTTGAGGGATTTAAAGTTCTATTCATCTTAAAAAATCACCTCATCATAGTCTTACAATTCTTAAAAATAATTGCTTAAATTTTAACTCAATTCTTTCCTAGTCCAAACCAATGTTATAATAACTTTTGTCATAAAAAGTTTACAAATACTTAAAAGTCAATTGCAGAAAACGATTACCGATTATAAAAATTGTGCTTTGCCCCATTACAGCAGCAGCGACAGCATCTAAACGCACTGCTTCAACATTATCCATTGCTGTAGTTTTTGTTGATTACACCTAATTCTGTTTTTACACGGTAGATTGGTTCCAGGAAAAACCGTGTAAAAAAACCGTGTAAAAAAGACATTGATCGTATGCAAAAAAAAGGTGATTGTTTCCTTATCTCTAAAACCTATTAAAATTAGTGAAAAACAAGGATTTTTTAAGAACAAGTATTCATGTTTATTTTATTAAATCACATATATAATGTGTATTTACACAAGCATAGTTATTAAAGAAAAAAATATATGCACTCTAAGCTTGATAGTTCACAAAATATTAACACATTTCAATTGCTCTGACAAGTAAATTTGCTTGTATCCATAAAAAGGGAATTTCCCTAAATTTGTGATATGAACATATTTCGCAAAAATTAAATTTGACAAAAAAATTTAGGCCCAAAAGATTTTGAATCGTGCTAAATGGAATAAAATCGTGTAAAAAAATTTAAAATTTTTTTATTTTCAAACCGTGTTATTAAATCAAAGCCGTGTAAAAAAGACCGTGTAAAAACAGAATTAGGTGTACATTATTTTAATCTGCATCATCATGTCGAATGAAACCAGAACGTTTGTAAACACTATGCTCGTAGCTTGTACCCATTAGCAACCGAAATAGATGATTACTAACTTGCATGCTACAAACTTAACTATTATTGTATCTGTAATCCCCGCTGCATTGATTGTTGTCCCCTATTAATTTTGCATCTTCGTAGTCATTATTTTCTGTAGCAGCTAATGCCAAAGTCAAAGTACCAATCACCAACATTGTTTTAACATCATTTTTTAGCAAACTTCTATGTCACAGTGACGACGAAGATGAAATGGAGTACTAGAACTAGCGCCTAGAACTAGCAAACTGAACACATTTTGTACACTCGCAATGCTCGTAGAACCGTAGTTATGTACTCGTAAATGATTTCTGCGCACTATGCCAAAACGGACGGATGTCAAAACTAGTGTACTTAGTACTTAGCATATCGCTTTATTTCCCCAACTACCGTTATTTCCAGCGCCTACTTGTGTTGTTTACAGTTTCCGAAAATCGATAAGCAAATTGCACCGTGTATTGTAAGCTGAATTGGCAACGCTTCCAAAAAACACATTTGCGTTTTAGTTGAATATGCTTTTGGTTGTTTGATTTTATAATTTCGATCAGAAATCTAACTATAGTTTAGCTCGTAAGCGGAGCTTAGCATTTAGGCTCACACACACAACTGCTTCTAGTGCTATCTAAGACAATTACACACACACTCGTACGTTACCACAGACCAGGGGTGTCACATTTTCGATCTTGAGCACTCAAATGGTCGGAGTGTTCGCGCTGCGGTGGCCAACACAGTCTCCGATGCGCTTGCCAATACTAAACTATATACAGAACAGTTGAATGCTTCACTATCCCAAATATGTACTTAGTAGTTTATGTTAACGGAACTTTGTAGCGATTCTAATGTGTTTATGTTAAAACAAAAATTGTGATAATAGTCATAAAAACATTCTCTGTGAATTGTACACGTAATTGTAATTACAACAAGTGTAAGTTGACAACACGTTAGGAGCGCCATGCACTGTCGACGCTCAACGGATGTGTAAAGGAAAATGACAGCCGTCATTTTGACAATATGAAAAATCGAAAAAAGCTGCAAAATTACTCGTACCACAACGTTTGTAGCTAACGAAATTTCGATACATGGAATTTGGCTTGAAGACATACAAACTTAAGTTAGTCTACTTATCTAGTGAAGGGCACGTACACTTAAGTTTATATGCAAATCTTAAAATACCTACAGCAGCTAAACTTAATATTCGGGACACCAAGAAATGCAGTACGGCAAAACCCAGCACACGTCGAACAGATTATTGCTCAAAGTGAAATGAATTTATCAATAATTGCTCGACAAAAAGCTTAGCTGGGCTCAACAAATAACATGGCATTGGTTTTAGTTTTCGTCAAATACTTAAACCACAACAAATTATGAAATGAATAGCCAGTTCGAAATAGCTTGAAAAATTTACGCACTTTGCTTACATATAATAAAATGAAATATCTACATAAATATTTTTATCAATCATTTTGTCTCTGCAATATAAAAAGCGTAAATTCCAATGCAATGAAATCAATACAGAACTCTATTTACAAGTTATTTTATTCATCTCAAAGAAAACCAACTACAACACGCCAGAGTCCAAAAATATTTCATTGTAAGAAATGCTAAAATACACAAATACAATAAATCGAGAAATACTTATTTAAACTGAATGGCGTTTTAATACAATTCGAATGGCGTAGTGGGTAGGTAAAATATCCAGAATCACACTAATCGACAAACCCACACGCACACAGAATAAAAACAATGTAGTAACATCATTGAACAGAGAATAAATCTATTAAAAACTGGGGCATATAATCGATTCCATGAGGATCGTAAACTTGGCAACTGTATCTAGGAATGGAATGGCATACTGGATTTTGAATTAAAAAATCATATAAATCAGGAAATATTTCTTTATGAAATATTTATATTTTTAGGCCTGTTTACAAAAAGAAATTATCTTCATTGTCTCGTAGATTAGATTATAGATTTATTGGGGGGTTAATTGCACTGAGACCATTAATGATCTATTGTGCCCCCTACAGATCGTTAGAGAACATCCCCTAGACCCACCGACCTAATGAAATTTAGTAACGCACGGGGGTCCAGGTGCTTGACATTCTCCTCTGCAAGCCAGTATTGGCCCAGGTATCGCCTACAGCTCCGCATAATCTGCAGATGCTTACCTGTTCTATTCATGTATTAATGTGTTTGCTCAGTCTGCAGTGTCCAGTTAGAAGTCCGGTTATCTGTCTAAGCTGGTTTTTCCACAGCCTGAGGCACTCCTCGCTTCATTTGGGGCTATATCCGTTAATGAAGATTCTGAGTTGTCTAAGACCTGGAGCACTAAACCAGTGTTCTGAATTCCTGGTTCTTTCCTCGCGTCTTAGTGACTCTGCCAGGGTGTTCCTGCCCAGACCAATGAAAGGCTCTGGTCCAATAGGGACAGTGGCCGCAGCGGCCCTAGCAAGGCTGTCCGCCTCCTCATATCATTGTCTCGTAAGAAGAGCAACAAACATTTTATTTGGAATTCGAAAGTTTTTAAAAAACAAATTATGTCTGTGACTCCAGCTCTCTTGTATATAAACAGATGTCTCTGTGAAACATACGAGTATATGTATATGAAACATACATATATAAGCAGCACAGCGTGATTGCGAGACTAGGTTTATGATCGGTTTCCTTAAGTTTTTTCCCCCGTGTAAGGTTTGGTTTCCCACAAAGTTCTTCATTGTGCAGAATATGAACCAAAATACCTATATAAACCCCAAATAAAGTTCAATCACCGACTTTTCATCTACAATTGAACAGTCTATCTCTTACAAAGATATAAAGTTATATTTCGTACAAACATCAGCTGCTTAAAAACCCTTAAAAATTCAAAATGAATGAATAAATAAATTAAATGCCAGATTTTTTAAAATACATATAAAATAACAAAACTCAAAATATTAAAATATTTTTACTGATAATATGTAAAATTAGCGGTACTATGTTTTGACGCGAGTGTATGCATCGAACGTAGTCCGCTTTGCTAGAGTGGCTCCATTATCGCGTTGAGTGAGCAAAATGCGCATATTTTTTGCGTGCACAAATCATCTTCGACCTCACATATTGCCAAAAAGTGAACCCGAAAATTGATAATGAAAATTCCCGCAAATGCTCTAAAAGACCGAATTGCATTACTGGAACGGCGCTGGCATAAAAATAACCAATAAAAATAAATAACTAATAATAAAAAAAATAAACCATGACCATGAACCATATTACAAAAAATAATAAACCATGACAGCGCACCCAGCAAGTATTCAAGTCTATTTCTGTTTGAATTTGTTGTTATTGCCAAACAGTCGTTGTTGATCTCTGCTTGTTTACTTGCGTGTTTTTTTTCCAACATTGCACAGTAATTCGACTCCATACAACCGTGGGACAAAATTAGAAGGAGTGGTCCTTTCTTCATAAAATTTGGTATACTAGTTAATCATGGTCTGATGAATTGAAATCTCCATTTTGTTTTTCTTAACCTTCACACCGACACCAATTTTTATATACGGAAACCGACACTTTTAACATAAGTATGTTAATATTTTTCTTCTCATCCGTTTTATAAAGACAGTTTTTATTTTTTGAGCAAAGTTGGTAAGCAAAAACAGGAAATGAACTGTTCTTAAGAGATTTTAGGTCCAAACGTGGAAGGGGGAAAAGGGATCAATGAGGTTTCAGCCCCCACAAAGTGTGGCGAATTAGTTGATTTTTCAAAAGAAATTCCCTAAAAATGTATTTTCAAATATATTCTCACGAAATTTCGTATTTAAGACTTTTAGGTAATACCACATCACATATCCAAATTTAAGCAAGATCGGCCAACTATATCATATAGCTGCCATAGGAATGATCGATCAAAAATGTGTCACATGGAAAATTTCGTTTAACCAAACTTGGTGCATTAAAGTCACAATATAATTTACACAAGTGCTATACTTATATATTTATATTTATTTAATAGTATTTGTATATGTCTTTTATATTATAGTAGTATAATTAAATGTGAATAATAACAATTTTAGCAATTTTTAAATTAATACAATATACATAGTTACAAACAGAAGAAGGAAAATTGAAATTGAAAGCTCAGAAATTTGAAGTAAAGTATAAAGATAGATGTAAGATGATGAATACATAATCACAAGAGGGTATATACAGAGGGAGAAAATAGGAATTAGGAGAAAAAATACGTTACTGCCGATTTGAAACATCTCGGTTGTTTAATAGATTTTATGTTAGGTGGAAGCAAGTTCCACAAACGAATTGTACTAACAAAGAACATTCGAGACGAGGCATAACTATACACAAACTTCGGGATGCTGAGATGTAAAGTACGTGTACTCTGGCAAAATTTTAGGTGGTTAAATATATACAGTCGTGTCTGGATATAGTGAACTAATTATTGCAAGGCCTGTTTACAGTATTGAGGTTGTTCACTATATCAAGGTTAACATTTTTGTTCAAAAACTCGTTTTATTTGCTCAAAATACACTTTTTGCTTTTTGCTTGGAATTGCTTTCAACATTTTGTTCATGATTTAGAGGCTCCATGTCAAAATTTGGGTGTTGACTAGATCGAGGTGCTCACTATATAGGGTGTTCACTATACCCAGACACGACTGTATTGTAAATTGAAGTCGTAATTGCCTCATCGTTAATGTTTTTACAATAAAACAGTCGAAAAAATAAATTATTTAACAAAATTCATGAGTGAAAGCAAATATTAACATATATTAATATGTGTCCAAAATAGGGGTAACAATTTTCATATATAAAAAAAGATGGATAAAATGAAAATTTCAGTTTTCTGATTATATATGTATTTAGAAAGAGCTTGAGAAATTAGCCACTGAGTCAAAGCCGCATGAAAATCGAGCTTAAAACTTAAAAGTTATAGCAAAATCGTATAGTGTGAAGGTTAAACTTTTGTAGTTTGGCCATGCCTGCGACTTAAATTTGCAATTTTCGTCATTTTTGGAGAGCTATAGCACCAAGTGTGTAGGCTAGACTTCTCAGATTTTGCATTTAATCGGTAACGTCAACATTGATAATTGCAAAGAGTAACAGAAATTGTCTTAGGACCCTTTAGTTTTGCAATAAAAATGATAATAATAGATGTGTGTTTTGCATTTGTGCAGTTTTTTCAATTTTTCATGCTGATTGCATACTTTTAGGGATGAATAAAATAAAATTTGTCGAAAAATAGGTGTTTAGACCACTTTTCAAATTGAATTCTTTTCTGAGATCGGAAGATATCGGAGGATGTAATTACATTATGCAACAAAGAAAGAATGCTTCTTAAAATAAAAAAAAATCCAGGAACATACTTTCACATACTTTTTAGATATTTTCCTCTAAGTTTTGCCAATTTTCAGATTTTAAATTTAGAAAAATATTTTAAATTAAAAGTAAAGTAAAAGCCTCAGCTTTGCAAATTTTGACAAAACATTAAAAGTGAAAATGGCCACATCATTTCTTAATCTATATTGAAAGTTTTATCAACTTCTTGGTAGCCATGTATTTTTGAAATTTTTTTACTCAACAGGCTAAAAAACAGAAAATATGTGTTTTTACATTTTTTTGTGAAAAAAGTTTCAACTTTGAGCCGCTTTTGCACAGACACTAATTAATTTTTTGCACAGATTTTTCTGGATTTTCTTAGTTGGAGTTTTATCTTTCAAATGACATCAAAATCCTTAAATTCTGCAACTATAAATTTTTTGAATTTTTTCTATGGAACAAGTCACTGTGCATTGGTGATGACTTATAGCTGCTTCATTCGTTGTGTTGTTTGTGCTGTTGTGCTACGTCGCCAGCGGTCGACTCGGATGTGCCACAGTGTCGTGCTAAAGTGCTACATGCAAGTGGGCCAACATATTTTTGGTATTTTGATGAGCAATTGCTGAATGGCGCTTGCATGGCGTTTGCGCAGTCCGTGTGTGTGCGGCAGTGGCGTGCCAGGCATTCCTTGGCCCCGAGACAAAGGCACAGTTTATTGTATGAACAGTCCGTTGTCAGGCACTAGACGCACTCACTGATGGCGACATCAAGTAAACGTTTCTGTTTACCATAAGCGGAGGCAGCAACGGTTTATCGCCCATCGCGCCAACGATAGGGCATCCACCACCGCAATGTGAATGACACTGAAAGCTTCAGGAGCTTTTGCCACCCACAAGGGGCGTCCTTGCTGCCACTAACGCTCCACATGCTCACGCTCACGCTCACATGCAAGCACAGACTATCGGGAGCGACTTTGACAACAGAGTGGCCAAGTCCGTTGCAGTCAGTCTCGAATAGATTCGCGCTAGAAGCGGACGCATCGCTGCCTTCGGAGTTCTTTGCGATCTCATTACACACACACACATCCATAGGCATCGCCATACGCACATATACATACATATACGTGCATATATACATACACGCAGCCAAATATACATACACGCGCATCGAGAAGCACAACGCGAGGCGCACATACAGACCATTAGCACACCTGCGCTCACACACATACGCACGCAGCACGCTCCTGTCCATAGTCAACAAAATAGTTTGTTGACCAAATACGTGCTTCGGTGACAACGCACGCCCACCGCAACGGTGAAAAGTTGTCAACTCCAGCGCCTTAAATTGATAATATGTGTTAACGCGCAGCAGGAAACTCCAACCCGCACACCGTCCACCAACGCAGCGGAACGAGCAACCGTTGGTCGCACTTGTGGCACGTTCGCTCGCGCAGCACAGCAACACATTCTCAGCGGCCGTTTTCGCAAGTGTGTGGCGGCGTGGCTCTCTGTCTGGCAAAACGGTGACTAATTTGCGAATGTAAATGACATCAACAAGTAATAAATAAAACGCGCCCGGGAGAATAGCTGTCTACGTATTTGCACAACTTGCAGAAACCAAGAAACTCGAGAAGGCATCCGCTGGCGACAAGTGTTGCCCACAAACGAAAACGCCCATCGCGGGGCGCATTTCATCCATTGCTCAAGAACCGCACTCCACAGCCACAGACAGCAGAGTCTGAGCAGCAACATCGATGGGACGCCGCAAGGATAAGCCGCGGCTGATACCCGAGCAGGACAAGCGAATATGTCGGGCGATATGCTTGTGCCAGCTGACGATGGTGCTGTCCTGCGTGTCCATTGTCTATCTGAGTGTTGCCATTTACTCGCCTTCCCTCAAGTAAGTGCCGGGCGCAATTAATCCCACACCCACACAAAAGCACACAGCTCGTCCATAAGCGGGCAAGCACATACGAAGCAAAGGCCGAAGGCATTGCACTGGTGTCAAAGGATGTGTTCACATTGTGGCTGAAAGAAGCGAGGGGCTCGTTGAGTTCGCTTATAATGTAGAGCAAGTCTGAAGTGCAGAACGGAATGAGTGGATGTAAAGATTGCCATGACGCTCCCCGATAGACTTTGATTTATCTGTTGCTCCATTAACCGAAACTAACATAAGTGTGTGTTCAAAAGAGACAACCAACAAATGTCTGACGTTTAATCCTCAATTCTTGACTGAGAAACGGGCACTTATTTTCAATGTAATTAAACATTTGGTTGTCAGTGGCAATTAATATTACAGAAGATAGCTGAGGTATTCAATTTAAGCTATAGAGGGATTGTTACAGCGTTCTAAAGTATTCTACAGCGTTCTAAATTCCAATGCTCTAAATACAGTGAAATTCCTCATTACGGACAGTCCTTATAACCGGACAGCCCTTATAACCGGACAAATTTCGTAGACACAGCAATTTCATTAAGTTTTCCATACAAATATCATTCCTACAGGGTGGACCATTTAAGATTTGGAATTTGAATCGGTTTTAAAAAAAAACTAATGAATATTTTTTGAAAATTCCTGTTTTATTACAAAGCTTGTTCATATGACTGCCACGACTGGCCTTACAGTACGCCATTCGGTCAACCCAATTTTCAAGTACTTTTTCGATTGTTCCGGGTAGAATTTCCTGAATGGCAACTTCGATTTCATGTTTCAAAGCTTCAATCGTCTCTCGATGGTTAGCGTAACACTTGTCCTTTACGGCTCCCCACAGACTTAAATCGCAGCTCCGAGGCGGCCAATTGACTTCAGAATTTCGGCTGATTATTCGATTTTCGAAAACGGTGCCCAAAAGTTCGAATGTTACGTGCCGGATGGTCATGAGCCTTCAGTTCTTGGACCAATTGAATTTTGTAAGCCTTCATACCGAGATCTTTAAGCAAAATTCTCATCAAAGAAGTGCGGGAAATGTTTAATTCCTGAGAGCGATGGCGAGTTGACGTTAATGGATGTTCATGCACATTTTCGGCTACAAAAGCAATGTTTTCGGCTGTGCACACTGTACGAGAACGGGAACGAGTTGTTTGGTCCATTAACGATCTAGTTTCACGAGCTCGCTTTACAAATTGATCCACAAACTGAGTTGAAGGCCAGTCTTTTTTTTGAACTTTTTTTTTTAATTTCTTACAGTTTGGGTTGAAGACTCTCCACTTTGGAAGTAAGTTATCAATATTTCCCAATTTTGTTCAAGCGTATAGCGTCCCATTTCGAAAATGTCAAACTTTTAACTAAATTACGAACACATATTGAATGATGTTTGGACTGCCATTCTCGAAATAAAGCGTAGTTCAAATTCCAAATCTTAAATGGTCCACCCTGTATAACCGGACGCTCTAATAACCGGACGCGGACACTATATTTTAAACCATTTTGATTAAAATATCTCTCATAAATGGACAAAATTCAAAAATATGCCCAACCAGTTTTTTTTAAATTCTGTACTGCCCTATAATACAAATCTCACTCTTATTTGAAAATGAACATTTGAAATTAAAACAATCAACGATTACAAAATTTGTTCAACCAAAGCAGTACTAAAATTTAACGACTTGTACTTTTTATGTATTTTGCCTATACATGTAATAAATATTAATTAAATATTCAACTTTCATAAATTCGTACAAAATATTAAATAAATAAACGAGGAATACAATTTGAACCCCTCCCCCATAAGCGGACATCTCTCATAACCGGACAAAAACACTGCGACGATGAGTGTCCGGTTATGAGGAATTTCACTGTACTTCAGATCATTCAGAGATATAAAAAATATATTTAATTTGTTTGGAGTGTAACATGCCCATTTGTTTCATTCCGAGAATCAAGAGGAAATAATCATGCCAGCAAACCGATAGAGAATTTTAAAATTTTCTCTTTTATTAATGGAAATTACTGAATGTCAAGAAGTGTTTCGATGTGTATGTGCTCGATGCTTTCAGAACTTTAACACCCTTAATCATGGTACTTATATTCCGCGTTTTTTTGTATTTTCGACTTTATTCATAGATTTGCTTAAATCGAATAAATATGTTGTATAAATACTTGCAAAATATAGGTTATGTTAGATTAGGTTATGTTTATTGGCCCCTAACGAACTCCTAAAACACGAAGCTTACTAAAGAGCCTTCCCCCTAGCTTAGATACTTTCAGCATCCGAGCTAGTCACATTCTCAAGATGGTAAAACAGCAGTAGAAGATATTTTTCTGGGTTCCTCTGAATTTTTCTTACTCCCTGCCATTATCGATAGTGCATTCTGAAATTACGGTCAAAAACTTTTTATATTCAGTCAGTCTTAAAAGTAAATTTGTACGCGCAATGTGAACACCGCCTAATGCAGTTACTCAGAGAATCCTACCTGCCTACTTATTTTACCCATCAATGGCTCCATACATACATACGTACATATCTACAGATAAATTTACGTGTGGTATTGAAAGTAAATATTTGCTTTGCAGAGCGTTCAAGTCTGGCTTCGAGCTGGACCCGGTCATGTGCCAAACCGTTGATCGTCAAATGCCAAATAACTGTCCGTGGGCTTCGTGCGGTGAGTGGTGCCTGACGCGCACCAGTGGCTTTTGCCCGCAAATGCATTCGGTGGTGCGACGCAACGGCACCGACATACAGCTCAACAACTGCACACACGTCACCAACACCTCATGCGCTATGGTAAGTGGAAGCCCGGGAAGGATGTGATTTCATTTGAGTGGGCGCCTTTGAATTGCACATGTACATGTGGGTTGCGGTCATCTGTTGATAGATGTGTGCGATATCGGTGCGACAAGCTTTTTTAATGAGGACATTTAGCGTGGCCGCAACTATTAAAGCGAACGCATCTGATTGTTGCACTGTTGCTCAAACAGTGGACAGAAAGCTATTTACTTGATTAGGATATTTAATTTGTTTCGTCATCCAATGCACTGTGGTGGGGCGTAGGGCTACTTTGGTTTCAGATTGACAGATAGGTTCAGGAAGCATAGCTAATTGTACAAGGAACCTGATAGCGTCCAGGTTCCTTCCTATCAATATTATAAATGTGAGATATATTATATAATATTATAATTGTGTATATATGTTTTTGAAAAGTTATGCGTTTTTTCAGTACAAGTTTCACATATTTCAAACCTTTCCTTTCCTTGTCTTGTCTTAAACTAATGTACTTATATATTCATTGGATTCTTGTGTATTATGCTTGCGACAGATTGATATGAGTCGTTTGAATAAGTTTAACTGCAACAATGGCACCGTATGCAATAATATACGCGGTGTTTTCAACTGCTCAAACGGTTAGTGAGAACATAAAATTCGAATAAATATTTCGATTATTTTTTACTATTCTTTTGAGACTCACATCCATGGGTGCATTTCAGGTCACTGCAAAAACATGTCGGAGTTCTTTTTGTGCCATCACAAAGCCGACGGACCGGTCATTAATTCCGCCAAAGACAACACAAAGCTGAACGGATTCTTCGAGTGTCAGGGAGTGCACTGCACCAAGATCAAAAAGCCGTTTAACTGTGACCGGTATTGCTCGAAAATCACCACCACCTCCAAAAATGTGCTGGTCATGCTTGTAAGTAGCACTCCCCAACTTCGATCTATTAAAACCCAATTTCAATTAGCCTAAGCTATGCAATCTTGAAGATGGCATTTTTCATAGCATGACAAGTCAATATATCCGCTAAGAATTCATGAAATGTGTACATGGAAATAATGAAATGTTAATGAGCGTTTTTTATGCCGCAGGAAGACACCCTCATCACCGCCGACTGCGAGAGCGGCCTCGCCTTCAATGAGGCACGCGGCAATGAGCACGGAGTGCGTATTGAGCCCACCGAATTCTGGAAGGAGGACGACGGCATATTGCTAACCAATTGTGCCACGGTTGCGCGCGACGGCGACAAAATACTGTAAGCATTCTTTCAACTTTCGAAAGGAAAAGTCATTTTTAAAATTCTGAATTTCATACCAGTGCCACGGACTGCCTCAATGGAACGCTGCTCGAGAACGGCACGCTGCCGAAGCCCTACATGAACTTCACCCAGTTCTGGGCCATCTATGCCAACAGCACCAGGGCGGTGGACCCTGAGCAACGGTTCTTGCCCAATCAGGCCAATCTCACCATTTACAACTGGAAAAAGCTGTACATCAATCTCGAGGGCTGCGTGAATACGCTGCGCGGCGAGTGCAAGGACTTCGTAGCGCGCTACGGCAGCGACGGCGACAACAACACCGCACAGTCGCGCTACCAGTGCTACTACAATAAAGTAAGTCGAAGCACACTCGTATGTGAAGCCATATCAGTTGGTACTTTGTGCGCTCGCAGCCATCTGCCAGCGATTCGGTTGTATTTAATTTAATTCAACTTTATTTTGATTTCTATCGGCAACAGGACCCAAATGTCGAGTTTGTGGTCGCGCGCTACGACTTGGACAAGGTCTATCGCGAGTTGATCGTATCGCTAATTGTGCCAATTGTGCTGTTTGTAATCTCCTCGATTTCGCTGTGCGTCATTACGAAATCCGTCAAGGTGACGCAAATTGAGCTAACGTACTGTTGAATGTGCTTCTAAATGGTTACTTAACATTTGCAGGTGGGCGACGACGCCAAAATGCGCTGCGTTTGCTCGGGTGAAGATTCCGACGCGGAGGACGGCTACCGCGGCAAGGAACGCAAGCAGGCCGCACAAGTCTACGAAGTCGAGGACGACATGGGCATCAGGCGTCGAAATATTGAGGTGGGTAATCATTTTAGCAAAACACAGCTAACACAGCTGAATTCATCCTTCGTCTACATTTACAGGAAGAGAATCCCGTCGATCCGCATGAGATGATCGGCAGCACCAAGTCACTGATACCGCTCAGCCCGGCCACCGAATCGGGCGCTAGCGTTCGCACCTACGACGACGAGAAAGCCTCCCGATGTGATGCACCCGAAAAGCCGCTGGTTGTGCTCTAAGTCCCTGTCAACGGTTCGCCTAAATCGCGCGAAACTTCATTCGATTCGCATCAAGCATAGTACTACGCATACTCATAAACATACATACATACGTAGCGCACTATTTAACAACTCGATGACACCACGACACAATGACTGCCTTATTTGAAGAAGAAATCTATGTATGTACTTGTGTGAGACGACCGAGCGAAAGCGAAGCAAAATCAAAAATCAAAAACCGAAGGATCCCAAAAGGACAACGTGACACGGCACACGCGCTGTATTGTATATGGCAATATCTGTCGAAGCAAAGCCCACACAACTATACAACTCCGCCTGCCCCCTCGCAATTAGCCTACAAAATACCAGACAACGGCGATAATTGCAGAGAGCTACGAAAATCTGTTTTCCCCTTTAGTTCGCTTTTATTGCTAAGATGCAGCAACAACACAAAGTGGCTTAACTTATTAAGTTTTGTTTCTTTTTGTAGTTCTGAAGTGGTGATATCTTGCAATAATTCTTTTCAAAACGCCTATGAAGCGAAACAAGTTATTATCGTCGATATTAGAAGTATGTGAAGCAGGAATTTTTCTAGGTAGTCACTTATATTAATTCACAAACTTTTCCTGAACGAACTAGATTTAATCTATCTGACGCAAACATTCTAAATGGCATTTCCTAGATGATTTGATTGAAGTGAGTGTGAGATGTGAACGTGGAACTTAGTGAGTAGAGTGCAGCGCAATAGAGTGCGGCTGGCAAGATCGGTACTCCATAAATTCCATATATCCTTATCTTCATCTATAACACTGCACAACAGCACATCTGTTGCATGGAGTTTTTTACATGAATCTGAATCGTTTTTCCACGCTGTTTTCAAAACCATACTCCGTTTTTATGTAACAGCTCTAGTTTTCGCAAAAAAATGGGCGTGTTACTTTTTCGAATTTTCCTCGGCTTTTTTCTCGTTTTCGACTTTAATTTCTGAACCAATAATCCTATCAACATGATAGTATATATAGTTGCACTAACAACATCTCACGCCATCTTTTCTGACATTAATCAATTTTATGCGTTCTAAATTGGCGTTGTAATAAGGGTTCAAAGTAGGAAAATATTGAATTTCAAGGCGTTTTTTCTGATGGCGAAAATTGTACAGATGTTTCATAAATCAAGTTACGAAGTATATGAATATCTTAAGAAGAAACATCGAGCGATACAACACAGCCAAATTATTTGGCGGAATACACATTCGCATCGAAATAATACCATAGCTATTTTCATCACTTTTCATACTTTTTCCTTAAAAAATGAGGGGCCTCAAAATATGCTCTTTTATATGTTCCATTTATAGTCTGAAATACAAGCAAACAACAAAAAAATTTTGAATTGCTCGGAACAAAAAAAATTAAAGATGTTGCATATTTTTAGGCTCCTATTTTTTTAAAGGAAAAAGTATGAAAATTGCTATACTACATTTTTGCTATTATTTCGATGCGAATGTGTATTCCGCCAAATAATTTGGCTGTGTTGTATTGCTTGATGTGTCGGCTGTCATTATACACCTAACTCATTAATTGATCTACGAAAATTGTGTATGTTTTTGACCATCAAAGAAAACGCCTTAAAATCAAATTTTTTCCGACTTTGAGGTCCAATTACCGCGGCATTTTAAAGCTTATAAAAATAAGTTGCATCGCAAAAGAAGCTGTGCGGTGTTGTTAATGCGATAAGGTGAAAATCATGTCAATCGGTTTTTTGGTTTAGAATTTACGATCAAAAATATGGAAAAAGTAGAGGAAAAACTGAAAAAATGACACGGTACCTATATCTCACTAACTAGAGCTGCTAGAAAAAATCTGAGGATAGATTCTAAATCAGCGTACCCAAATTAGTAAGAAACAGTAGAAAAACTCCATGCAACAGAAAAAAAGTGTTTTTTGTTGTGCTGTGTTATGTAAACCTTTAATTTATTGAAATGAATGAACCATTTAATAACCGCTACTGAAAAATCTCCCCAAGTATATGGCAAAATAACGCTACGATAAAAAAAATTGGTTTACAGCAGCGCTATAATCTGTAAATTTTTTATGCATATCAATTCTTTGATGCTTACGCTGTAGTTTCCAATATTTTGTCTTTGTAAAACAGAAAAGATGCAAAAAGTCCTTAAGGGGGAAAGCCATTGTGACGGGTAAAAAAAAAAAAAAAAAAATCAAAGCTTATATATTCACAAATATGTGTACAAAATTTCAAGTCATAATTTCAAAAATTGACTAAGTTACAACGATTTTAGTGAGAGCAAGTAGGCCGACTGCAAGTAGGACTCAAAACTTTAAACGCGTTTTTCTCGAAACGACTTTTTTTGAACTGGCGGCATCAATAACTCGAACAATTATGAACCGATTTCTAATTTTTTTGTTTTGTTCGTCTTAGTAGCGGTTAAGGTTAAGCGTAGCCGATTTGGAAAATTTTGTTTTTTACTATTTTTTAAACTGTCTCAAAACCAAAAAAACAAGGTCGAAAACATGGAAATATTTTCAATCGGTCGCCATTTTGTGAAAAATCAAAATAAAAAAAAACGGCTACGTACAAAGATAGCTACATTCATACAGATTACAATAAAATTTTATTTTTTTTTTCTGAGTACGGGTTTTTGAGAAATCGATGCCGCCATGGAGGGGGAATTTTTTTTCAAGCGCTACGGGATCATCTCTATTGTTTAAACTATTTAATATTTTTTAATAAAAATGTGTGGAAATATTATTAGATGTCTGCTTAATAAAATAAAAAAACCCGATCCAAAAATTCCTATATTTACTCGGTAAAAAAAAATGTTTAAAATCACTAATTTTTTGACCCGTCACAGTGGCTTTCCCCCTTAAGTGAAGAAGCAAAGTTTGTACTTTGACAGAAGCGGGTTTATGACCCAATTTGGGGTGAAATGAACGATCTAAGGAGCTTGTTACTTCCTTGAACTGGAATTTTTGTCCAGCAACTATGCCACAAGCAATAATGAATTAAATATAATCAAAATTTTTTATTAGAACTTTGCACGCCGATATAAATTTTGAGTCATTCTGTACAGAAACAAAAAATTCCAGTCTGCCAGTGCAAGACCAAAAATGCCAGCTAGTCACTGTGCGCAGCACTGTGAGCAAGATTTATGCATAAATTTTACTATATACTCTAGTTGAATGAAATCCTTAGTCCAATTTAATCAGAACAAGCGCCTTCTCAGTCCTGCTGCCTCTTTGGGTAATTAGGCGTAAATACTCGTACCCTCCCATTTAGCGTCGAAACTGACACCCTGACTCTGCCACGCACAAATACACACATACACACACACACACACACACACAAACACGAATATAAATTCTATTAACAAAAATTGCTATATACAGACATACGGCTATGTGTGTAGGTAAGCCGATACTCGTGGACAAGTACAATGTCTAACTGTACGCTAAGCATTAACGAAATTATGACCGATTTAAGGAACACAATTGTATAAGAATTTACAAATTTAGTCAAATAAATTAGAAGTAAAATGAAACAAGACAAACCAAACCAAACCGAACATTCTCGTTAACAATCACTATTTATGTATGTATTGTACGTAATAACAGCACTTTACTTATTGTACGTATAAATATTCTAAGCATAATGCCAACAACAAAAACACTATGATATGATGTATGTATTTACTGTTGCTAGCAGCAAGCAGCATGCAGAGGGATGAAGGCCAAGAACGTGCTGACGTTTTGTAAAAGAAAGCAGCAACTTTGAAAGTAGCCTGAAGTGTACAGTTCAGTGTAATTTTCGACATGCATATATCTTATTTTGCATTCAGCTCAGTGCAAAGTGATTCGACTCCATACATCCGCGGGACAAAATTAGAAGGAGTGGTCCGTTCTTCATAAAATTTGGTATACTAGTTAATCAAGGTCTGCTGAATTTAAATATCCATTTTGTTTTTCTTAAACTTTTGTAGTTTGGCAATGCCTGAGACTTAAATTTGCAATTTTCGTCATTTTTGGTGAGCTATAGCACCAAGTGTGGTGGCTAGATTTTTCAGATTTTACATTTAATCGGTAACGTCAACATTGATAATTGCAAAGAGTAACAGAAATTGTCTTAGGACCCTTTAGTTTTGCAATAAAACCGATAATAATAGACGTATGTTTTGCTTTCTTGCAGTTTTCTCAATTTTTCATGCTGATTGCATACTTTTAGGGATGAATAAAATAAATTTTGTCGAAAAATAGGTGTTTAGACCACTTTTCAAATTGAATTCTTTTCTGAGATCGGAAGATATCAGAGGATGTAATTACATTATGCGACAAAGAAAGAATGCTTCTTAAAATAAAAAAAAATCCAGGAACATACTTTCACATACTTTTTAGATATTTACCTCTAAGTTTCGCCAATTTTCAGATTTTTAATGTAGAAAAATATTTTTAATTAAAAGTGATGTAAAAGCATTAGCTTTGCAAATTTTGAGTAAACATTAAAAGCGAAAATGGCCACATTATTTCTTAATCTATATTAAAAGTTTTAGTAATTTCTTGCAAACCATGTATTTTTACGATTTTTTTACTCAATAGATTAAAAAACAGAAAATATGTGTTTACATTTTTTCGTGAAAAAAGTTTCAACTTTGAGCCGCTTTTGCACACACTCTAATTAATTTTTTGCACAGATTTTTTGGGGTTTTCTTAGTTGGATTTTTACCTTTCAAATTACATTAAAATCGTTAAATTCTGAGACTATACATTTTTTGAATTTTGTCTATGGAACGAATCACTGTGCAGTGAGTTGCTGGGCTTACGCAGCAGTAAAGTTCCATGTGCACAAAGCTTAAGTCGTATTCAAAGGTTATCCACAAGAAGGGCGAGCTAAGGCTAGCAAAAATACTTCAAAGAGACTAACTTGGATATGCCTTCTAACGACTTTCTTGTGGCATACTTGTAGGCTGATTTTTGTATTATGTTCCTGCATTGGCCGTACTGACCACACTGAACTTGAACAATTGTGAGTATAATTTGAAAATTAACACACTCACACTGGCCACGCATGGCTGGATATTGACTGCAGCTTACGTTAAATGCTATTAGCGAACAAAATAGACAGCGTTTTTAAGTTCGATGGCGCAAAACTTGACGGGCTGCATATATGTATGTACAGCGGATTGTAATAAGAACTTAAGCAATACTCGTACCACCTGACAAAAGCCAATAAACACCAATAAATAGGAACAAAGGAATCTTTCAAATAGTAGCACAAGAAAGGCTGATCCTTTCCACATACACACAGCCACACGCACCACACACCTATATATACGAGTATATATATATATATATACAGTTTCATTCAAGCACGCATACAGACACATTTACAAGAAAACGTGCCTTCGACGCTAACTTTAAAATCCACGAAATAAATTAAATAAATCATAGAAATTCAACTAAAATAAAGCAAACAAGTTCAAACATATTTATAATGAAAACGATTACACAGACCAGAAATGCGTTAACAAAATTAAAAAACTGCTTGAAGAATTTGCACGCAACCTTCAGATACACACACACACACTTAAAGCTGAGCACAAATAAACAAATTCACTGAAACAATGAAACAACAAACAAGGAAATATGTACCAAAAAAATATTTCGAATTCGCAAATAGAACAACAGTAATCTGTACTCATAGCAAACAAAAACAACAAATATAACAAAATTGTGAGCTATAAATATTGTGAAAGTGCATTTAAGTTCCGCTATGCGTGTTGTAGACGGAGCAGCTAAACACGCCCCGCAGGCGCCCCCTGCAGTCCGACAGTCACCGATACCGTACCACCGGTTACAGTTATTACATACTCGTACGCCGAAGCATTCTATGCTGTACTAAACCATACGCTCCGATATATAAACAGTCACCAAATGCGATAACGACGATCACGATAACGATAACGACAACGCTAACGATAACAATAAAGCTGCTATCGATAAAGTTCAACTCTTCCCGCTAGTTATTGTAGTTGGTCATATTAAATCGCTGTGACATTCGTCGTAATATGTAATATGAGAAAACAATCATTCAGTCTGTTTTATGAAACTATTATACACAATTTTATGAATTTATATCTGGACCCAATTTACTTCTCGAAACTGAAAAGAACAAAATTATAGAGCAACCCACAGTGTACACTGCTCGCTCGCAGCTAGATATGTACAAAATATATTTACCACTAACTGAACAATTACATAAATACATTGAATTGTTATGTATTCTACTATACTAATAATGTATGTATGTATGTATTTTCAAAACGATCCAGCTTAAATAAATACAAATCTGCACTTGTAACAACGACTGAAATTGATCTGAAGACATTGGAAAGCCAATAAAGTTGAAGTAGGTAAGTCTGAATATAGCAAAGTAAGTTTAGTGTTAAAGCAACGTTTAGAAGAGTTTTTTTGGAAATAATTAGCGATCAGATCTGCAATGCAAACCATTATTTACCGATACTAACTTAGATTTTTTTTAAAGAATTTGTAATAAGATTTAGACGAAAATTTGAAAGGAGATTCTCGCGCTTCAGCTGGCTAAGTCATCCTAAGAACTTAGGAATAAATCTAGTTGAAAGCATAGTTTGCTGGGAAATGATAAAACAAGTCATGTTTTCTCTCCGACGCACAGTGCTTCGACTCCATACAAAATTGCGGCAAAAATAGGAGTACGAGAAATTCGCTGATAATATGAATTCCAAGACATTTTGGGCTGCTGACTTCAGAATTTGTATTTGTTTAAAAAAAAAATATATAGTTAAAAAAAATCGAATATATGTATATGGTTTTATATTATTTTATCACCGAGCCCAAACCGCTGGAGCTATAATGATGAAATTTGGTCAAAATTTGTATTTTAGAAAGTCAACCCTTAAAAAGAAGCGATTTTAAAAACGTCGACCTTGAAAGGGCGGAAAGGGGGTGGTGAACCTTATTTAGAACGTCGGAATGTTTAAAAATTGTATATATGTATACTAAAAAAGCAATACCAAGATACTTCGATAATTCGACATTTAAAGGGTGGAAAGAGGGCGGTAAAGTTGGTTAAAGGATATATTTTTTGTTTATTTGATATCCGTAGAGTTTAACGTGGAGATGAGACAGGTGAATATGCAATGCAGCTCAATTTATAACGGCGAGACTATTATAATAATTATTCTTCAAAATTAGACCTTCTTCAAAATTAGACATTCCTCCTTTTTTTAGAATATATTAGCGTTAAATCACATTTTAACAAACAAATTCCATAATAATGAAAAAATTGGATAATATGGCTCATAATTGGTTAAATAAGCGTGCCAAACCTTTTTTTTTTATAAAAAACATTCATAGTTCGTGGCATTGACTTGGTTACACATTTTGGTCGTAATTTTAACTCAAGCGATTTCTGTAAAAAAAATCAACATTAGTAGTTTCGAAAAAATTTAATATTTTCCGAAGGCGCAAAAAGACGCAGAATTTTTTTTGGCGGACTTACGAGAAGAAAGTCCATCTAAAAAAGGTCATAAAAAGGATTTACGCCAGTTTACTCCATTCGATTTAAATTGCCTTTTTAAATTTGGTTATTTTTAATTTTCACTGGTTAAAAAATATTCATTTTTTAAAAATTCGTACAAAAAAAATTATTTATGCTAAACAAAAAAACCGATCAGCTTTTTCGCTCCTATCAATGTAGTTTTGATATTAAAAGAAATTAGTAGCCTATATACAACAACACATTTTCTACAATTTTTTTAAGCACCTAAATTTCATTTTTCCCCTTCATAAGTTTTTGTCAAAATATATCCGACTTTGACAAGCTATAACTTTTAATCTCGACAATTTTTCGAGAAAGTATTTCGGATCCAACTTAATTAAACAATTACCTTTAACATGATACTACTTTTGTCAAAATCCGCGATATTTATTTTCTTATTTTTGTCCACCCTCGAAGCACTGTGCGACGGAACTATGTAGTAGGTCGAACCAATCCTCTCCGAGCTTAGAGAGTTGGTAATAGGTTGTTATGACCACAATCATATTTATTTACATATGTAAGCTAAACAAAATGGTGGTGCCCAAATGTAAAAACAATGACAATTGCTTTCAACAAGTATTCGAAATAGAAAGATAGTAAATTATATTTTTTTGGCAACATACTTTTCAAAGTAAATCTATCCAAATCGAACTTTCAGCCGCTTACCTTGAGCTCCTCTTGTCGACGATAGGCGTCCGCCATCATACGACGTCGCATCTCTTCAGTGACAACAGCTTCACGTCCCGGTGGACCTTCGCCATGTTGATTCAACTTGACCACTACCTTTACACACACACAAAAAATGAATATGTAACAACCTACTTAGAGAACTTTGAATTGTAGTACGCACCTTTGTCTTGTCGTTTGTGCCAATGAATTCCGATAGCTTCTTTTCCGGCAAGATCTGCCTGCCTGCGAACCACAACTGCGCCTTGCTCGGCTCAATGACATCCATCGACGCCTGCGTGCCACTCAAATCCTCGGTGTTGGTGAATTCCATGCGTATGGCGTCGTGCGGCGGCAGCTGCATTGGGTAGACTATGGTCACGGCGCCGCGCAGTAGATTCAAAGCTTCTTCTACTGTTTTCAGTGTCAATGTTCTGCGCGTCATTACCAATTTCTACGAGTAAAACAGAGTCAACAAAGGCGAATATTTGAGCGGCGCTAAGTGCACCTTATCAATGAGCGCTTGGGCGTCCTTGACCGCATTCTTCAGTACAGCTTGCATATTGGGTTGGGGCTGCTGACCGTTGCGCCGGCCCATTTTATCTTTTTTAAATGTAAAACCGCCGGACGGTATGCACTTCTCGGCCCACACATCCTTCAGCTTGAGTTCTTCGATTTGCTCGTCGGTAAGGCCCATCATCTCCGGCGGCAGCATGGTGCCGTGTTCGGCCAAGTCTTCAATTTCCATGCAGACCCGGTAAACTTTCAATCGACCATTGTAAATTGCGGTAATGTCGCGTATGACAGGTGCAGTATTTTCGTCTACACTGGTCTCGTAGATGAAGAGATTCTCATCGCCGCGTTTCACGTGCAGAAATACCATGTTTCTTGTTTCTTTGAAAAATTTGTTGTTAGAATTATCAAAAGAGATTAAACGTTCCAGAAACGCTTTTTGACTGAAATATTAGAGCAATTAGACAGACAAATCGAAGCTAGTGGTGTGGTTTGCGTATATAGGAGTACTACATGATGCATTCTACTTATGCATGCATGCAGGCTTGCATCAAGTAGCCGGTGTTGTAATTTGTTGCCAGGCAACATGCGGTTTAGTTTGATCGATGTCAATGGCTATGCATGAAATAAGATTATGTTATCCGCGTTGTAAAAAGAGCAACATCTCATAATACGCATCGGAGCCACAATATGCCGCGATCAAAAGAGACGTCCTAAATAACTCTAACCAACTGTGCAGTGGTTGGTCAGTACCTAACGAATAAAACAGGCTGCACAATATATTTTAGATTGTGTTTATTTAACTTTGCATTAGATGGATTTGTGTACCTGTACGTATTCAATTTTACCAATATATAAAAAATCTCCACTAAGTTCTTCTCTTAATACCTGTTAAAAACATTAATGACTCTCTCGCTGTGCCATATAAAGCTGTCAATGCTGTTTTCATTTTGATTGTGTAAGTCATGGAATTTAATTGCACACGATTACAAAGAAATATCATTTTAAAATTATTTTCAATAAATACACTTAAAATGTAACTTATACGTAATTGATAGTTTTTGTTTTTGTTGATTTTTTCCACCATAATGAATATAACAGCACGTCTATATAAATAGCGTCTTCTGGGACGTTGCATGAGGTAAATGGAAACCAGATCAAATTACATTTACAACAAATACTACTCATTTGCTAAGAGGGAGCTGGGACCGATTGCCGTTTTTTGGACGTGTCGGCAAGAGCAGCAGTTGCATTTATTACCTAAGCAGCTTACGAAAGTTATCCACTTCCAATATACTGGTTGCTAGTCTGTAAAAAAATCAAATGTGGTCAAAATCAATAAGTTGTAATTGCATAAATTAGTAAAAACCCGCATGCCCACTCACCTGCCGAAAGCGTTGAATAATGCCACAATCTCGGTACGCGTCAGTCTAAAAATCGTATCAGCTTCTATGTGCGGTTTATCGAACAAGCCACTTTCCGTCGCAATGTTTAGCTTCTCCGAGTACAGAATCTTTAATGCGGTGCCCAGCCCTTGCGTCTGCAAGCAAGCAATTCAATAAAGTTAGCAGTTGGCATTTTGCATGTGTACAGATTCCAATACGAACTCACCTGCAGCTTGCCCCACAATCGGCATTTATCGCACCCAACACAATCCATTATTCTGGATATGTTTCTAAATTTCTCCTTGTATTCGTTTTTAAATTTAAGCGACGCAACGCCATTGGAAAAGAGTGCATTTTCATTAAAGTGTGATGGAAATGATCTAGCGAAAAAAAACTCGATAAGTAAATGTTTAAATAACACTAACACTTAATGGCAAAACTCACTCGACAACGGACAGTAGATCGTGAATGGCCAATTTCACCTCTTCGTCTTCCTCAGCGATGCCAGTGTAGTACTCCTCGTGGCGCAGATAGGGCGCCGCCTTGGCCAACGCACGCAACTCTACCAAATAAATAAAATACAAATTGCGCAGCCAGCGTGGTCCCTCGTAGTTCGTAGTTTCCGGGCTGAAGCGGCGTTTGAACTCCTTCAGATTTGGGCCCCAAATGCCTTGCGGATCAAGGAAATCCTTCGACTCAGACAGCAGATACTTGGCACTCAGGTGTATGTTGATGCTCGTATGCAGGCCAGAGATGATACGATAGAAGGCACGCTGCTCTAGACACACATCATCCACCTCGAAGTTCGGTATCAGATCGGTGAGCGTTTTGCTGCCATTGCTGCGACCGAAGCAGTTCTCCAAGTAGATGCTATTCCAGATACGATGCGCAGACTCGCCCTTGTAACCGGTGTAGCGCTCAGGATTGATCAACAAATCCACGTACTGCGCAGCATCGTGCTGATCGTCGAGTATGCAAAAATCCTCCTCGGCAGCATCATGCTTGGCCCAGCGCTCGAATTCGCGATGTGCCTGATCGCTGATGCTGGTGTCCAGGTAGCTGAGTATGCTGTTGTAGTCCTCGGCATTAGAACAGTCTGCCTGTTGGCCATCCTTTGTGTACTGCGGAACAAAATAGAGGCCAATTAGTACAAATCATAGATGAATTTAGAACCTTTCCTATAAGTTTATTTGATGCTGAATTTCGAAGCATTATTTGGCGTAAAAAGATTGTTTTGTATTGTGATATCGACTGTAAACAAATTGGACTCGATTCGTCTCGACTTTAAATTGGAATCGTAATTATTTAGGCAACAATTGTATAGAAAGCATTTTGAAGATAGTTAATTACAGACAAACGGTGCTGGTCAAACCATTAATTCGCTATTTATAAGCAAACTCGTGCTGAATCCCAGAGATCAACTCCCGCGGATTGAATGGCAATCAATATTGCTCGACAGACGAAATTTCGCACTCGTTGATGGGTTGCATAGATAGTGCCGTGTGAGACTATAAAGTGGCCAAAATTATATCGCGAAAATCCATAAAAAAACTTTCATATGGCAAAATATTTATATTGCTTCTGGTATTAGAACAAACCCTGCGCCGAGCAGATAAAGCAAATTAAAATTTCACATGCAACAGAAATAATGGCTCCGCATATTTCCCCCCTAACGCCTGAACGCGTACATCTTATCGTGAGCGCGTACGTGGCTACAAATTATACCAAACACAATAAACCAAAACGCCCGCGTTTCAGTGCAAAACACAACTACCAGCTAAAGCGATAACTCCACTGTCACTGGCAATTTATGGTTGATTACACAGATGTGACGGAAAAACCGTTTGCTACGAGCGCCGCTCACCTTGTAGGCTGCCGATTTCACATCGACATCACTTGGCTCTTCTTTTAACCCGCGCGGTATATGGTGTTCCTCGCAGTTCTGCACCTGGCAGAACTTGATGGCGCACTTGCTGTCGTCCGGCCAGAATGGACACTCCCGCTTCAGGTTCACCTTATAGAACCGGAAAAAGTTCTTCACCAGTAGACTCTTGAGTCGCGGATAGATTTTCATGTTGTTGAAGTGATCCACAGTGTCCACATCGCAGCTGCAGTCGTTTATGGAGCCCTTCAGCTGCAAACAATGGCCGTAAAAACCAAACACCACCACACAATTGCCTTGCGCTCACCTCACAAAAGCAGGCTTTAGTACGCTCCTCCTCGTCTTCGAATGCAGCAAAGTAGCCGTTGGCATTACGTGTCCAGTAGATGACGCACAGTGCCAGCACCAGGTACCAAGCGCAGCCACGCACCTGCCGCGCTATCGACATAGTCGCGTCCTGTGTCCGGCGTCGTAGGATCAAAGCTGTCGTAGGGCAATATTTATTCTGCAACACGTTTGGTTTCTGCGACTCTCACTCTGATTGCAAGTGAAAGCCACTTCGTCAATTGTTAGTAAAATTGTGTCTCCACCGCCGGCAACTGTGACGAATTTAACGTTTTCTCAATGAAATATCTTCGCGCTTTTGTTTGCTTTTCTTTCCAGCTTTTCCACTTGTAATTGGCCAATTTCACGATTGTTCTGCTCGTTTGCACTCACCGCAGCAACTTTTCTAAACCTCCTATAATGTTTTACAATTTCGTGCTGCAGCTAACGTAGCCTCTTCCACATACGTGGTGTATTTTTGTTTTTGTCTGGCTGTTTCACTGATTCTGGCATTTTAGTATCGGCGTTGCCAACTGCTTTCAGAATAACTCAATATGAGCGAAATGCAACGCTGTGCTAGAGTTAGAGATTCAAGTCACATTCGGTTGATGTCTCAACTGAATATTTTAGTACATGTTGCACCACACTTAGCAAAAACATAGCTGAAACATAAAGGTGTCATTAACCCTCTACTGCCCCAATTTTGTTTAAGTCGAAAAATTGTTCACCATGTAGTTTTAGAATCATATAAGAAGGGAAAATTTTAAAAATAAAAAAATGTGCTTCTGTGTGGGCGTAAAACCTATATAAATTTGCGTGCCTTAAGACCGTACTGAGCACATAAGCTAAAAAATTTAACTGATGAACAGTTTCACGTTTTATTGATTACACTACTCGATACGAAAAATGCACCTAAAAATAAAAGTGTTTTCTAGACTAACTTTGCGCCGCTGAACACGAAACTGAAAATCAAAAAATTTTTTTAAGAAGCGTTTTCGAAAAATCTTCGAAAAACAGTATTTTTCCCTATTGTTTCAGTTATGAGCACATATCTCATAAACGAATAATCCGACTAACACAATCTGTGCGGCGATCAGAAGATAATACCTTATCCTTTCCAGCAATATATAGATTGTTTAAATCAGATGAGATTTGGGAAAGTTACTGACGGTAAAAGTTGTAAAAAAGTGAATTTTTCGACCATTTTCAAAATCGTAAATTTTTGAATGATTTTTTTGTGGATAAAATAAATTATCTGCTCTGGTTTTAAAATTTATGATGAAATATATATTATTTGAGCAAATATTAAGCCTAACATCAATAGAATCGAAAGAAAAATTACAAAGTTATGAAGCAGTGAGTGATAGTGAACTTTACATTTCTTACACCGTGCGACAAAAAAAACATTTTGGCCGAGACCCATCCAAATGTTGATATAGACGTGAAACTAGAGGTCATTTATAGTAACTTGGCATAGTCAGTTTTTCATTTTCTGTCCCAAAGTCCATTTTAAAGGACTTTACAATTTGAAGGACATACACATTTCAAACATTTTTTTAAATATTTGCGGTTATGCAATGATGAAGATATGGGTATCAAATGAAAGAGGAAAAATGTCTCCTTTTATTCTATTTTGAACTTTGAATCTAACATAGCTAACACTTCATTAACGGTTTCTTCATCAGTTTCTTCGAAAACATCGGAATCCAAGTTTTCTTATACTTCCTAACTTCTTTGTCCCATAAAACCGACAATTTTTTTAAAAAATGCCGATTGATATCTATCAAACGGAAACCACATACAAGTATACGTTAGTGACCAAATGCATTAAATCTTTTCGCTTTGGTGCCTGATGCAGCCTAAAGGCAGTCTGCTTTCCCAAGCCGAAAACTGTAGTAACTGTAAATCCTTTTTTTCACTATAAAACACTTCAAATTATTAAATTACATTACAAGGTACTCACTCATAATTTTCTTGTTTTATCTTTTAACGAAAAGTATTTTTTCTTTTCTTTTCACGAAATAATTATTTCTACTAATTTCCACGAAGTTCAAATTTCAACTGATAGTAATGGGAAACATGTGATGCTTACAGCCGTGCTACATTAAAGAAATTACCACTTAATTTATCTATAACATGCCCTAAAAATTTCATTTAAAAAAATTAAAATTTATGTGGACTTTTCTAGGTTTTGGTGGACCGTGCCTTATGGGGCAGTAGAAGGTTAATGTGGATTTCTATATAGATACATATTTCGCATGAAATTAACTAACTAATATTTTGGTCGATATTTAAAACTGAAGTTGCCAACATTTAATAATAAAAAGTTATGTACACATAAAACAGCAAATGGAATGTATTCACTACAGTAACAGCAAAACGTCTCTGATTTCCACATTCATCTAACTTTAATATTTCTATCATCGATCGTACCTTGTTAATTAATTACTTAAAATATTGATATAGCTCGTTTGTTTAGCGCAAGCTGCATCACTCGTTCACATCATTCTGCCTACAGTAATCCCTTACCGTTTTCTTCCACTGCGTCAAGTCAGTTATGCAAATGTGGTCCATGTTGGACTCATATAGAATCACAATGAACAGTGCCTGAGTAACCACTACTGTCAGCTTGGAAAGACACCCCGAAAGTTGCCGAATTCGGCGTCACAGCACAGAGAAATGATCGCCCAAAAATTATCATCCAGGGTGAATCCAAAGATATATGCAAATGAGATAAGGAAACAAAAGGGAGAGCAGCAAGAGTGATGACCCTAAGCGGTTTAGGTATGCACTTACGGTGAATTTTTTTGGTAGAAAAAATATGTAAATCAATAAATATCCAAATGGGTTTATAGTGTAAGTACTGAACATGATTGGCATCAGAATTTACGTATGGAAGCCATCGAATGAATACTGAAACAAAACTTAAAGCTTTTTTCTATACTTCTTTGAGAGGAATCTGTGTAATTATAAATTACCTTAACTCGGGCGTAGGTCAAACAAATTGCCATATTGTGTCGTTTACAGGTTCTCTTACATATGTGTGGCATTGGGACAATAACTTTAACTTCACTGGGTCGAAGGTTAATGCTGAAGTTTTTGCATAACATAATTCTCAATTCTTATTTGAAGGTCCAAAACTAAATAAAAATCTTACGTAAAGTATGCAAGCATATTTTTGTGTTATGCAATTGTTCGCTGAAAATTCTCACGCGAAAGTGAAATTAAAAACAGCATCAAATGTCGTTTTATACACACAAAAAAAACGTAAAAACCCCGAAAAAATCGAAAGGGTTTTGATATTTTTTCTAAATACTCTTTCCGTATTGCCAAAAAAAATTGCTGATGCGCATGCGGCCGTCGTGCCTGTCGCTGCCGCGCATCATCAACATCAAACCCTTTGTTTAAGCAACGCTGACAAAGCGCCGCAGCGCAACCTAATCTGCATACGGAATCGCCTAAAGGTGAAATAAATAAAGGTGTACATGCACTTCGGGCATCCCCAACCCTTACGGCCACTAGGGACAACACCACCACCAACACCATTACCGTGATCAGCGTCGGTAGCTTCGGCCTAGTCGACATACATATGTATAGTAGATATGTTTGTAGGTTTATCTATTTGTGTAGGCAAACATTTGGTATAATAAATTGAATTTTTTTTATCAATCCATTTTTTGTACAATTTCTCACTTTTTTACCACTTTCGATTTTTTTTGGTTTTTTCGAAGAATGGTTTGTAGCGTGAGAAGATAATTTAAGCTAGGCAGCAATTTTTAAGGCTGAGAACTTCCGCAACAAAAAGGAGCATCTGTGTCTTTGAGAATTTTAAAAATTGTATTAAAAAATTAGAGCTAATTTGGTGTGGAGCTGAGAGACGAGAAAAAGAAGTAACTGATGAACGTGTGAAAGTGATTTGGATTGGATTCAGTTTGAAAGAGCATTAGAATTATTGTAATAATATAAATATAATTAAATAAAATGAAGGCTTCCATTTTTTTCATTTTTTTTTTAATAAATATTGTTAATGGAATTGGAAGACAAACTTAGACAAAAGTTGTTCTTGACTCAAGGATCAATAGTCAACACATGTTTTCAGTACACCATATGGACAGCCACAACTTGTTTAAAGTTTATTAGCACTATTTGTGATCATGTGATCATCACAACTCTTCAACAAATCTGTTAGCGGTATCTCTGCAAACACTACGCACAATTTCATCATCGATTTGCATATTCGGGTGTGCAAATTTTGCATTCGACACTTCAAATCGTATTTGGATTTGCATAATCGTTGAGCGGAGTGACACCCAGAATTGCAGCACAAAACCAACAAGTCCCGACAAATGAACACATCAGACTAAATATCATGTTCCCAGTGTGCGGTCCACGTGACTGTGCAATTTCAATTGAGTGCCATTATTAGCAAATTTTATTGACAAATAAGGGTGAGAACATCGACACAAAAGACAACAACGGTTCGCAGGGTAGCGCCAGGCACACAAGTCAACCACAAACAAAGACACGGCAACGGCGGATCGGACGGATGAATGGATCGAAGCGACTCGCCGAGCGTGATCAATGTTGACACAATAACATTAAAGTGTTGCAGGTAGGGCGAGCGCCAGTTTTCGCAAAGTAGCCAAATGCGAAGACAATTCGCGTTTGTTTGTCTGACAGATCACTCAATAGCGTCGCGGTTGTGAGTCAACACGCAAACAACAACAACACGATAGGCAGCAAGGGTGTCGGTCGCGATTCGGCAACATTTGGTTCGTGGTATTTGGTCCACTCATCTCACGCAGTTACGCTTTTTGGCCGTTCCTCCGTGCAGTGCGTGGCGGGCAGTCCGCGCAAACGAACAGCAACAGGTGCTTAAGCCACAGGTACGAGCATCTTCGCGTTTGTCTGAGCGCAGCTGAGTGCGCAGAAAAATCGTAATGGTGCCTGCATTGGTAGTTGCAAAGCTGCCAGCTGGGAGAGTTGGCTGGGAGTGATGGGAAAGTCAGGTGCGTCTGTCGATAGCGACCAACGATGGCACGGGTTCGAACGCGCAGAAGCAGCCGATTACCGTTGGCTGGCGCAGTCGTGCTGGCCTTTCTGCTGCTCTCTGTGTGCTGACGTCGCGTCGTCTCCGCTGAGATCTGCTGTTGCGCTGCTGGTGCGGCTTTCTTCGGTGGCGTGCTGCGTGCTGCTTGACTTGGCCTTGTCTTGTGACTGCGAAGAGAAAGACAGAAGCAACTGAAGAAATTCTTGGCACACCACCACCAGCACACATTGAAATTTCCACTTGCTCCGGTGGCCGTCTGGTGTGCGGTCTGTGGTTTGCGGTCTGCAGTCGCTGGCCGGAACGGTTTGTCGGCCACTTGTCGAGTGTGCATAATTCAGTACGCGTTTAGCTTTCGGAAGGAGCACACAATCTGGTAAAGGTGCGTTATATAGAAGGTGTGCAGAGTACAGTCGGTTTTCTTGTGTGTCACTTAGTGTTTGGTGTGTTGTTCTTCATTTTCGTTGTACTGCTTTGCTGCACAACACGCCTCGTATCTGCTGATGCGATTTTCCAATTGAGAATAAAATCCGATTGATTGCGGGTTGGTGCCGCTATGCGCTGTCAAAGTGTGTATCCGGCAAAACAACGGAAATATGCATTACCGTTAGCAAAAGTTCGTGCCGTACGATGTGATGTTTTAGCCATCTCGATCAAACACTTTAGTGCGCATTCTACACAAATCAGCCAAGTGGCGCAAATTTTCAGTCAAGGAATCAAAATGTTATGTAAAAAAGAAAGTTTCGAGAAAATCGTGCAAAGCGACACTTCCTCTTGCTAACATAACAAGTGCCAACATTTTAATCGAGCGCTGTGACAGCATTATTTGTGGCTGCAACGTACGCGCATAGATTTCAAATCGAGCGTATGGACGTGTTCGTGTATCTTTTCGACGTACCATTATCGATCGACTAACTTCACGCGTGTGTGTGTGTGCATGCGCGCGCGTGTGTGTGTGTGTGTGTGTAACTGAAATTGTGATGTCCAAGTACGTGCATTTACAGTTAGTTCCCGTTTTCGAAAACAAAACGACACTTTTTCATTTCTTTCTTCATACTTTTGAATAAATTTTCTGTTGGTTCATGTTTATGATTTTAAGCTGCCTTTTGATTTGTCGCTGGCTTCGACTGTGGCTTTAATTTGAACTCGAACCACGCAGACTGTTGTCGCTGTTTGTGTGAAATTGCCAACAGCCATCGGCTAACGTTCTCGGCTTTGTCACCGCAACCGTCAGTCTTCAATCGTCAACCGCCTTTTTGGTAGTAAAACCGCACTTCACACACCGCGCACGAATTCTACTCTTTTCTTTCCAAAACATTTTGTTGTCTTTCCTTTTGATTTTCATTTTAAAATTTTTTTCATTTATGATTTTTTGTGTAAGCTGCTAGCTGACACACTTTCGTCTCACACTGAATGCGACTGAGCCAAACTGAAGTGTATGAAACAATTGCGCAAACGCTCGAATGTGCTGAAGTGCGCGGCACATGCGCAAATGCGGTGACAGCTAACCGAATTACCTGTTTCGTTATGTTGCGAGCCATGTGAAAAGTGCCAACGGGAGTGCTTCGCTTGCTTATTAACTGGACATTCCACTCACGTAAAATGGAAATGTGTGCATGCAAATTGCTTCTTCGACGTTGCACAGCTCACCAATCAAGATTTTATTTGAAGTTGCAGTTCATTTAGAATGTTAACACTAGAATGCCCAAGGTAGTCATTTTGACTACATTGAGGTCTTTTATTGTAAATAACTTTTGTTGCATCGCTTTCTAAAAAAATATCGTACGTGACTTTTATTAATTTTTAAAGCTAAACGGAATAAATAAATCAAAAAAATTGTAAAAAATTTGTTTACCCCAATTTTGCAAAATTTACTATAAATGCCCAAAAGTAGTCATTTTGACTACCTATGTAAAATTTTCAGCAAATCTTACTGATAAATAGACAAATATGCATCTACAATTGCGAAAGATGAAAATTTCAAATAATTGCAAACATTTAAAAAAAATAATATCATAGTAGGCTGTGACAATTGCCAAGTTTTTCAATTCAAAATTCACTTATAAAATTCATTAAAAAATTCCAAATTTCATTCCATTTTATCCCATTTATGTGTAAAGTACGCTATTTTATTTAAACAAATTTACTTTGTAAACCATAAAAAAATAAAAACTAAAGGCTTATTTTAGTTTAATCTCGTGTACATTTATTCATATTTGCTACTTAAAAACCAATAAAATTAAAAAAAGTCAGTAAGCAATAATGTAGTCAAAATGACTACATATGGGCATTTTAGGTAGGTCAGATTGTCGGGCATTCTAGTGTTAAGCGGCTTTCAAAATAGCTAAGCTTCATTCTGTTGATGTTTTCTATTAATGATAAGATATCACGCCTGTGCTGCTAATGCTTATTATGTACAAATTTTACATAACTTACAAAACACAACTTTAATAAAATCACAAGAATTGTGACATTAATTTCTTTCAAGTCTTACCACACAAACCCTTTTTACCAAACAACAAGACTGCAGAAGCTTTAAACCAGTTAAACATTTATTATACAATTACGAATACCTGTACTTTCCTTACTTAAAATTAAACCAAAATAATAACTTGGACGGTTCAAAATAGAATGTGTGCCTTTTGATTGGCTTTCTTATATCATCACAATGGAGCTTTTCATGGTTATGACGTTGGAACTGATAAGTCGGCAAGCTGTCTTTTTACTTGTCCTTATATATCTTAAAGATTATATGTTTGCTTGTTTCTTTTTATTTTTATAATATAATATGTGCATATGTATATAATATGTGCATATGTATATAAAGCAATTAACAGTTTACTCACATAATGACTGAAAACATATTCATGCTTACAGCGTCTCAGGTACTTCTGTTTGAAATGATGTTTGCCTAGTCTAGTCCTTGCATCAGATATTTGTAGATAAAGTAGCTTCCGAAATACCACACATTCCATTAAATTTCGAACACCTTAAATTCTATTCCATTCGAATATCAGAAATGAGGATATACATATGTATGTAGGTACTACGGCTACAATTTAATATTTATGTTGATACCTAAAAAGTGTCCAATTTTTATTTTATTTCATATTTTTTGTTTGTTTTTACTCGATCAGCATCTTAAAACTCCTGTACAAATAAATTTCGCTTCAACATTATCGCAATTTTCTTAAGCAACACCAATTGTCTTCTCTATCGTTTCATCACTCACTTTTAGATACTTTCTAAACAAACTTCTAAGCGGACTGTGCTTGTCAATCTTTACCATGAAGAATAAGCGAATTTCAGTAACGCGAACAGCGGTGCTGTAATCACTGATTTTCATTGGTCATTAAGTTCCGGCTTATTAGCTGGAAATGAAAGTTGCCGCTGCAACATGCTTCACCGTTGTGGCTACAACATCTTCTAATTGTGTTCCTATGATTTGTGCACCCTCAAAAGCGTGTTGGCTGACTGACTGACTGGCTGGCTGGCTGTCCAATTAATTTTATTCACCTCATTTTACTTTCGCTTGAATGAAATGGAAATTGTACTGTACACAATTCTTTTTGTTGGCCAGCAGCATTTTGCGCTGAGCATTGAGCATTGCTGGCGAAAATTTTAACAGTGCCATTTCAACTCTTTCCACCAGTGTTATTGAGTTTCGATTTCACGTTTTATATGCCATTAACAAACTTTGCTTTCTATTTATTCAAGCCATCAAGATAGTAGCTGCAAAACACTCTTAACTATTTCATTTAAACATAAAATCAGCATTGCTTTACGCAAAAAGTGCAATGACATTTAACACCTCCGCAAGCTAATGAAAAACGCTATCAAATATTCTGTATGGGGCACCATTGTCCACACTAGCTCATGTCACCTCAGCTCTGCTCAGCCACACACGTCTTCACTGCAATGCGCAACAACCAATTCCAGTTTCGACAGTCGATTTGTTTACACAGCTTCGTCTTTGGAAATAGATGCACAGCCAGTGAGTCGCATTAGTACGACTCACTAGCGCCGCGGCGAACAGGCCGTGGGCTTTCTTCTGGTTCTACCACTTCGAGTACCACACAAAAACCAGTCTGCAACGAAGAAAATTCAATTTCTCGCTTTTCTGGCATTTCAACCCAAATACATACATTAAGGCCGCAACAACAACAACCACAACAAAAACTAAAACAACAGCGGCAGAACGTCGCTTCTTCTCATATGTCTTGTTTCTTTTATCGCCGTTTTCTTCCATGTATGTTAATTTGTGGCACTGTGCTAACGCACAGGTATGCAGCCGAAAAACGTAACCCCGAAATGGAACACACGGGCCAAATACCTGTTCAAACGGCCGGACAACTAACGCCACTGCCACGGACACTCGCAGTCGCTGTCGCTGTCACACCGGCACTGGCTCTGGCTCTGGCTCTGACATTGTCGTCATAGCACAGTCAATTAGTTAGCATGCCGCTCGTGTGGCATGCAAGAGCAACAGTTGCAGCGCTGGTCGCTTGAAATAAATCTGTGTACCAGACAGCAGCAACATCCAGTGGTCGAACTCGTTTCTGCGCTGAGTTAGCGGTGCATTATTAGCCGCCTGCTTCTGGTATTAACTCGCTTCCAGTATTGAGCATTCTCTATCCACCGCGACATGGGAATTTTCGTTGCCGGGACTGCTCATCTCGCGGAGAAGACATGCAACGTGACGACTGTAAGTGTGAGTGTGTGCACTGAGAATTCGGAATGGGCCTGCTCGTTATGTCATTAACTGTTGTCATTCGGGGTTTTTGTATAGGTAAATATATCTATATGTTAATAATACCGTTAAGTTATGACGACACTGACACACATTCTGCTGATTGCACACCAAAGCGAACAGGGTGATTCATAATAGACTTTCACTTTGCGCAAACAATGGTGATGATTGTGTTTGGTTGAAGTTGGAAGACTGTCGATAATAGCGATAGTTCTTTTTTATTTGCTTCGTTTCGGATTGGGCCTTTATTGTTCTTTTTATACTGTGTAGAAATGTAATATTCAGAGGAAAACATTTGAATTGCATTGAAAGTACTAATAAATAAGTATTGATATTTATTAAAAGCACATTGAAAAATTAAGGGGGCTACTTGCAGACACTACTGAAAGTGAACTGATATATTTCTTATTGCAATCAGCACCATTAACAGCTTGACGACGCTAAGTGAACTTTCCCGGTTTTACGTTTTCATCCTTCACTTTTTTTTTTGTTTTTAACTCGAACAAACGCGCAGGAGATGACCCCTATTAATGCGAAGCATTGCGTTGGTTCAGGAAGGATATAAAGGTTAGGAGATAGGGTTATGAGTGAAGTGGTTATGGACTCTTGCCTTGAACCCATCGAGATCATAAGTGCTGGGGAAAATATTCGTAGGGAGACCATTCCACAGCCGCGCTGTACGGGCCAGAAACGAACTTTCCCTGTAGTGCGTAGTGCGCTGGAACATCGTTTCGACGTGGAATGCATGGGCGCCAGTGTTCAAACGGGTTGCCCGGGGGAATACCCGGAGTGATGGCATCAATCTGCTCATCTTCACTGAGCAATTGCCGAAAAAGTATCGGTAAAATAACACCACACATGTAACGTTTCGACGATGCTTCAAGGAGTCAATAGAGCTGGATGCCCTACTGTCCCCTATAAGTTTAATCGCACGGTTTTGCACCCGATCGAGGAGCTCCAAATGGGGTTTTGAAGCCCCCGCCCATAGGTGTGAGTTAAACTCCATTTTAGGTCGGATATAGGTGGTATAAATAATGCGGACCCCACTTGGAGATTGTTTGTAGGTCTCTATTAAGTGTGTCATTCATACGGCGCCGTTCTCTTTCAATCTCCACAGAGCTGGGACGCTTTGTGAAGGAGTATGAATGACAAATGGTGCTGTCATCTGCAAACGAGTAGATGGGATTCTTCGTCAACGACAATAGGACGTTGATGAAGATCAGGAAAAGGGTTAGAGAAAGGACCGAACCCTGCGGCACTTCCGCGCTAAGGGAATGCTTTTCCGAGGCTATGCCGTCTAATACAACACGAATAGAGCGATCATAGAGGAAGCTCGTTATCCAACGAAAGAAGATACTACCGACGCCATAGGCAATCAATTTTGTCACAAGTGCTTTATGCCACACCCGGTCAAAGACCTTGGAAATATCCAATGCAACAACCTTGCTTTCACCGAGGTTTAGAATGCTATGGATCCCGTCGATCGCTGTCTTCGGAAGCCGTATTGGCGGTCACTTAGCAGTCTATTGTGCTCCAGATATTTCACAAGGTTGAAGTTTACAATGTTTTCCATTACTTTGGAAAGCACCGAACAAATTGCTATAGGTCGGCAGTTCGCAGGGTCAGCACTTGTTTATTCTCACTACTTTTGCATCTTCGCTGAGTTTCCGTGGGAATTTTTTATGTTGCACTCGCAAATCCAGGCTGGCCGGTCTAATCTGGTTTTGGTTTCTAAACACAAACTATTGAACCGCCGGACATTCGGTATTAACTAATAACGTATACTGATGTACTCACAAGATTGTAAACTTTTTTAGTTCAATTTCACTTCACACTTCTGAGTCCACTTGTGAAAGTCCAACAGCTTAAAACTGTTTACTACTAACAACATTCTTATGCTCCAATCACTGACTAAAACTTAAATCAAATCAAAACACTGCAAAATAACATCTACTTGCCAATCATATTCAAGAACAAGGTACAACATTTATTTAAGAAATTATACAGTCGCATACTTACCGACCACGTCGAATGTAGTTAAACTAGCTGCTATTGAGTGAAGCTCAAAAGAAAGTTGGCAACAGGTGTAAATGAATTTCGGGTTTTTATACATGCTTTCATTCTTAAAATGGAATTTGTTCTCAATTTTGTTGGGGCACAACCACACTAAACGTAGACATAACCCACATTTGGTACTTTGGCCAATGGCTGACATTTCCTTTTTTTGTTCCAATACTTTCAGGTTTCGACTAAGTGAGATGCAAGATTGATGTAGGTAAATTTGCACTCTTATCAAAATAGACAAGCTTTTCCAAAAAGCCAACTATTCCGATCCATATATAGTTAGCATAGAGAATCGGCTTTCACTTACGAACGTACGCATCCAACGAAGAATGAGAGGCTTTTTCGCCGCCGCTTTGGCGGTGTGCTTAGCGCTGTGCCTACCCAGTGCGACAGTCAGTCAAGACGACTCCTTAGCTGGCAGTTTTCTATCGGGTAAATACGTCTGCAACCGATAACTTGTGGCTTCTAATTTAGCTTTGACTTTGTTCCAGGTCTCTTGGATACTATCACAAGCACCGCCGATTCCAAAGACTGTCCCGGCGTTTGTGTGCACACATTGGCCACACTGATTTGCTATGAGGTACTCGACAATGTGCCCTGCCCTTCGCCCAGCATGAAGTGCTGCATTGAGAGTGCGCCTGGTAGAGTTACGCTGCTGTTGCTACTTGATTTCGAAACTAATTTCCTACTTTCTATTTTGATTTATTGAAATGTTGTAGGCAAAAATGTCACTGCTGTGCAATCTACAACAACTACAAGCACCACCAGCACAACTAAACGGCCGACCACTGCCAAAACAACGCCCAAAACAACCACAGCTAAAACCACTACAACTACACCAAAACCCAAGACAACCGCCAAACGTCCGACAACGACCACCACAACAACAACATCCACAACGAAAAAAACCACCACCTCAAAGAAGCCCACGACCAGCAGCACATCCGCGCCCAAAGTCGTGGAGGACGCCAGTGGTGAAGATAATAAAAGTAAGCCAAGAGCATTCTTACAATTTGCCAAAGAACTACAAGATTTAACCGTTGTCACTAATCGTACTTATAGAGGACGCTTGTACGGGCGTGTGTGTGGCAGATAGAATTGCCGAGTATTGTGAAGCCTATCTGACAACCAGTGGCCTCTGCAAGGCCGGCACCAAGTGTTGTGTTTCGCTGGACGATTATTCAAACACCAAACTGCCAAAGGATATTTATGTGCCAGCCAGTAAGTGCCGCTATCTAATCATTCTGTACATATGTATATTTACAATTACTAAAATATGTTTGTTAAAATATTCTTTTTATATGATGCCCAATATTGTGTAGTGTTCTATTAATTCGGAAAGTTCTTTAAAGTTATATGTGTATTAATTAATAAACAAAACATATATTTTTCAGAGCACATGGGCAATTTGAATAACTTGCAAAAAAATAAAACTGGTAGCGCCACTAAACCAAGCCATCCGTCTACCACCAAGGCAAGTCTTAAATACACCATTTTCTGTCTTGTTATCCAGTGGAACCAGAGAGAAATATATGAAAGCTTTTATTATTACCGAAATCCATTCCATTCATTTACTTTAATAGCATACCACCGCTTCAACCAGCACTACTTCCACCACCAGCACTACCAGCACAACACCGGAACCGGCCCGCACCAAGACCAACAATAATGTCAACCATAATAAGCCCACCAAACACAAAAAAACCCAATCCACCTCCACCACCACCACTGAAGATCCTGCTGAAGAAGAGCCCGAAGTTGAAGATGATGATCCCGATGGCAACAACAACGAAAATGACAAGACCGACAATGGCAACGGACAAACTCTGAAAGAATGCGAGGGCGAATGTATGAATGGAATTTTTGCCATCTTCTGCGATGATATCGACTCGGAGGCCTTCTGTCCTGGTGAGGGCAGTTGTTGTGTGACAGGCGTTGCATCGGAGGCGCCACCAGTACCGACCTCCACCAAAATTACATCCACCAGACCGGCAACAAAAATCAATACAAAACCACAACAAAAACCAGTCGTCAAACCAGCACCCGCCTCGCAGCCATCACCACCACAATCCGCTGGCAATGACTTCTTCTCGCAAATCTTATCGTTCGCTGAAAACACGCTCAGCGGCACCAATGCCCCACCAACGCCGCAAACGCCACCGCCAGTGCCACGTTGTCCCGGCTTCTGTCTGCTCAATATTATGGCAGCGTTCTGCGAGCGACCCTCAGTTCTGATTTCAGCGCCTACAACATGTGCCAAGGGCTCCGTATGTTGCGATAATTCCAGGTGAGTTGCACTCCACACAAATTCATAACCTTTATATTAATTTTTTTAATCAATATAGGGCCGCACCTCCAAAGCCACCACCGCAACTAAAACGACCACAAGCACCGCCGGCACCCACAACAACCACTGCAACATATGTGGTGCCCAACACACCATTGCCGGATCCGCGAGAAGAGTGCCCCGGCTCCTGTATAGTCAGTCTGCTGAGCTTTACTTGCTTCAGTATGTTCAACACCGTTCAGACACCGCAAAAGTTGTTCTACCAAGTTATACAACTTGTTGTTTGTTTTTTGCAGAAAATGCCGAAATGACTGATCTGTTCAAGTGCAAGCGATCCGGTCAGATTTGCTGTGCGCCGAAGAGTAAAATCCTCGAGAAACAACAATTTCAAACGCGCAATGACACTCTGCACGCCAACTATCCACCGCCGCCACCGCCAATGGCCTTGCCACAGCCACAGTATCCGCCACAGGCGCAGTATCCACCACCACCTCCGCCCTACATGCCAACGCAACCGTCGCCGCCACATCATCACTACCCGCCACAGCCGCCCATGCTGCAGCAGCCGAACTACAAATACCCACACTACGAACCCGCTTTAGGTGAGCAAATGCACAATGTGCAGTCTAGACAGAACAACGCCGATGAATTTAACAATTTATTTCATTTGCCTGCAGTGCCGCAAGCGGCGGGCCATCCACCACCACCGCCGCCGCCCACTACCACAACTACAACCACCACCACCACAACTACGCCGCGCCCCCACATCTACTCGAAATACGTGTGCGGCGTCAAGGGCACACTGCGCAGCGGCCGTCGAGGACGCTCGTCACCAGCACTGTCGTTTGTTTCGTACGCACGCGCCAAATACGGCGTACAACGTTCGCCTCGTCAGCAGTCCAGTGACACCCTGCCGGGTCAGGGCCAGGTCAATAAGTCGAATGAGCGGCTCATACTCGGCTCCGCCATTGTGCCCATACAAATACACAACGATCTGATACAAGGCGAATTCGATGAGTCCAATCAGGTGCGCTCCTACCAAGGCCAGCCCCAGAGCGGCCACTACCAGCAGACGGCGGTCGGTCGGCCGGTGTACGGTCTGAACAGCACACGACGTCGGGCGCGTGTGGTGGGCGGCGAGGACGGCGACAACGGAGAGTGGTGCTGGCAGGTAGCGCTCATCAACTCGCTAAACCAATACTTGTGCGGAGCTGCTCTCATCGGAACGCAGTGGGTGCTGACAGCGGCTCACTGCGTAACAAAGTAAGCCAATGCAGCGAAAAAAGCGCCGCCACTTTGAGCGATTGTGTGAGTTTTACTAAACTTTGGCTCTTCCAGCATTGTGCGTTCGGGAGATGCAATTTATGTGCGCGTAGGAGACTATGATTTAACCCGGAAATATGGCAGTCCGGGCGCGCAAACACTGCGTGTGGCCACCACTTATATTCACCACAATCACAACAGCCAGACGCTGGACAATGACATTGCGCTGCTCAAATTGCACGGCCAAGCTGAACTTCGAGACGGCGTGTGTCTGGTAAGATGAATGGATAACTCTGCGTCAGTAGACAAGCTAAATAATGACGAATTATTTTGCCTTTCTGCAGGTGTGTCTTCCAGCACGTGGCGTCAATCATGCGGCAGGCAAACGCTGCACGGTCACTGGCTATGGCTACATGGGCGAAGGTAAGTCTGATTTGTGGTAAATCAAAAGAATTCATTTAAAAAGAATCGCCACAATGATTTCGTTTTAGCCGGTCCGATTCCGCTGCGCGTTCGCGAGGCGGAAATTCCCATTGTCAGCGATGCCGAATGCATACGCAAGGTGAACGCTGTCACCGAGAAAATCTTCATTCTGCCCGCCTCCAGCTTTTGCGCTGGCGGAGAGGAAGGCAACGATGCCTGTCAAGGCGATGGCGGCGGTCCGCTGGTGTGCCAGGACGACGGCTTCTACGAGCTGGCTGGCCTGGTTTCATGGGGATTCGGGTGCGGTCGTGTCGACGTGCCGGGCGTGTACGTCAAGGTGTCTTCATTCATTGGTTGGATAAACCAAATAATTAGTGTTAATAATTTATAGTCTTGAGCACGCGAACGCATATCTACGTAATAATATTCATAAATTATTCGTGTTTAACTAGAGCCATCTATATGCAATATAGCTACTCTATATCCTAAATATCTAAACTTAGTTCGTGGAATCCACACGCTCGTAGAATGTGCTCGGTAAATTACCAGAGAATTCTATGAATGCGTGGTTCTTGCATGCAATGTTTGACTGTCGATGTAGCATTTCATAATTAAATTATATCTATATAATACATAACTATATACGCACACATACATATCTACATATATAATATATTTATTTATAAAGTTGAGATTAAGATTTATTTGGGACAATTGCATACATGAGACAACTACAAAGTATATAATAGAAGTATATTATAACACATATATATAGGTATATGTATAGATACACCTATACGTATATTTATTGATGTATCTATACACGTATATTTAAACAAATATATTTATTTAAATAATTGACTTAAGCATTTTGAGACAAAACACATGAAATAATTACAAAAATATTCATACACATATATTATTTAATAATACCCAAACTGAATACTCGATTCGTTTTCCTTACAAATTAAAACACAACTCTGTATATATTATAAGATGATGCATGCATGAATATGAAATTCTAGTTTGAAATAAAGTGTTCTTGGAGTCAAGAAAAAACTGTTGTTTAAATAAATCTTCAGCTCATATAACGGCAAAACTGTCAAATAAAACACATCGTTTTCTTTCACTCGCAGCAGATATGAAAAAATGTCAGTCATTAGAACATTATTTCCGTTCCTCCATTGCACGCGAATCATTTTCCCGCCAAAATTTTCTTGATCCCATCTTTTTATTTATTCTGCATATAAAGAACATTTTGAGGCATCACAATTACTAGCGACAATCTAACGGAAAACCTAGAAAAAACGCACATTCAACACTAAAAAACGATCAAGGATACCGCAGCCAGGAAGGAAGCTCGTCTGTCGTTCGCACTCACAGTAGATATTGTATACATAACACGTTATTTCGTGTAGCTGCACATGCGCACACCGCACCCAAGACGAGACGAACGAGCGCAAGAGCACCTAATTCGCAGCAGCTAGGCAGGCAAAGGTGCGCTGCCTTTGAGGCGGAGCTGGTTCCACTTCGTGCGCAGAAGATCGTCTCAAAGGTGTGCTGTGTGCTCTCTGGCGGCTGCTGAGCGGCACAATGACTTTCCAATAGGAATGCGGGTCACACATCTCTCATACGAATTTCGAATTCCATTTGCAGCTTCCCACTCTGCCATGCCATGCCATGCCATTTATCTAGATGCTTGCACACTTTCACGCATCCGCCGATGGCCATATTGGTCCAGCTCGGGCAGGCGTGTGTGCGTGAGCAGCTACAGACTTCGGTCGTTGTTGATTTCTCAATTTCCTTCTGCAGTTGGTCTTGTTGTCGTCGTCTTTATGTTATTGTTGTTGTCTCAGTGGTTGCAGTTGCTCTTTATGTTGTGTTATTCTGCTTCTGCTTCTTGTTCTTGTTCTTCCTCTTTCCAGCAACATTGTATGCTACTCGAATTGTTTGTGTTGTTTTTTTTTTGCTCCTGCTCAATTTAACCCTTTCACACTGCTGTCCTTGCAGTGACTACCAATCGTGGGTATACGTAAAAATGTAAGTGTGCGTGCGGCTGTGTGCTCGTGAGTCCGTGTATGTTTGTGCCTGCGCGTGTGCATGAAGCCAAACCGCATCGAGAGTAGCGCAAAGATTTTTCCCTCCAAGAAATCAACGAGATACGCGAACAAACGCAGCCGAAGGAACGGACGCCAGGACAGACAGCTGAACGGACAACCGCGCGCAGGGGTTTCAAAGCTGTCCATTGACGACGCAAGCAAACAGAAGTTTGTCTGGCTTCGATAAGAACGGATGAGAAATACTTTTAGCTGCGCCCTTCGGCCAAAACAGCGAGCAACAAGCAGCATTTTTCGATTCTTTTCGCCAAGTTTCAATTATTGGAAGAAATTTAAAAAATTAATAAAAATACATGAATTCGAAAAATTTCCTAATATAAAAGAAATAATTTTTGAAAATATTGAGTGTAACGTTTTGTGTGTTGCTGCGCGGCGTACGAGTGCAGCCTGCAACTTGCCGCCGCGCGCCTGTGTCCTGTGCATCCTTAGTGCCTTCGCTCTGTAAAATAGTTTGCATGCGTTGTGTTATTGTCTCGTTGTTGCCTTTTTTGTTGTGTTGCGTTATGTTGTGTTGTGTGTATTGTTAGTGTTGTTATTTTTTTGCATTTCCACCAACGCATACTGTGCGTTGTACCGCGCACTCGCACGCGATTCGATAAGCAGAACATTTTGTGCGCATAATGGAATCAATTGGCGACAGTGGTTCGAGCGCCAAAATAGCCCCAACAGCAAACGCCACCTCAACAGCAACGCCAACAACTACTACAGCGGCAGCAACAGTTGCTACAACTGCAGCACTAGTCGCCACAACCACAATTTCCACCAGCAGCGGCGGCTGCAGCACAAACATTGGCTCAACGATTGCCGCCGTAAGCAGCAACACTGCTTCGGTTTTGGTTTCCAGCGGCAGTCTCACCGGCAGTGCAGCCGTTTGTCTGCCTATTTTCTCGGCTAGCGCGCAACAGTTGTCGCAGCAGCAGCAACAATTGTTTTCTGCTGATATCTCCAAGCAGGAGGATGCCAACAACTCCTATCAGGCCAGCGCAATTTCCGAGGGGCAGCGTTCGCTTTCGGGCGCTCCCTCCGCCTCATCCAGTCCCATTCAGAGTCCGTCGGGCAAAATCTTCGGGCGAAATGCTAATGGCACATGTGAGTACATTCTTTAACTAAATTTTATAGTTGAAGGCCAGACTAAGGATACACCTGATCATTGAATTAAATACAGTATGCAAAACCGTATTCGTACGGGCCCATTTTACTACAAAATTGAGATTTTCTTGTAAAAAAAGAGAAGTAAATCAAATAAAATGCACCATATTTATTTAGAAAAGACACCTTTATTATAAAAAATCAAAGAGGATCATTTCCGTCACAAGATTAAAGAAATAAATATGTAATTCAGTTTTTAACTCAAACAAAATTCGTATTCGTACATTATATTACGTAAGAAAATGTTCTTTAAAGTTAATTTAATATTTTGTGGGATATCCTTTTCGTCTGATGATGGCGTGGAGTCTTCTTGGCATCGATTTAATTACCTTTTTCGTTAAAGAAGGTGCAATTTTGGGCCACTCGGTCGCTAAAACAGTTTTTAGATCCTGCACGTTTTTTATGTTGTAATTTTTTAACTTTCTTTTAAAAATCGACCACAAATTTTCGATTGGGTCAATGTCAGGGCTTTGCGGAGGAGTTTTTAAATATTTTGGGCAATATCCATAATCGTGTATCGAGCGCAGTATGCTTCGGATCGTTGTCCTGTTGGAATATAAAGTTGTTTTCGCAACGCAATTTTCTAGCAGTTTGCCGTAAGTTTGTTTTCAAAATATTTATATATTTTTTGGCATCCATTATTCCATCTATAAAATGCAAATTTCCAACGCCAGATGCACCGAAACATCCCCAAACCATTAGTGATCCTCCTCCATGTTTAAATGACGGTTGCAAGTTGCTTGTGTCGAGGCTTGTATTCCGTTCGCGCCAAATTTTTATGCGTCCATCAGAAACTTTAACGTTGAATTTACATTCATCTGATTTTATAGATGTGAATATTTTCTGATGTTGAAATTTCTGGTCATAAATCTGAAAAATATTTGAAATTTTTGTCGTTGCATATCTCAGATTTCCATGTCATTTATATTGCGAAACAGCTTTGTCTTCAACAACCCAATTTACAATTTTAATTGAATAATTTCAAATATTGTTCAACACTAATCACAACTTATTTTTTGCAGAAAGTGCTCATCAATGTCATTTATTTAAATTTAACTTCATTAATTTTTTATATTTGAAATTATTTATTTATTAGCTTATTATTTATTATCATTTATCAGTAGCTGCTACTACTACGGGCTTCAACCATTTTATCAAAACCAGTTCAAATTATATTTATTAATACTGTGAAATTGTGATCTGTTGACAAAACCTGCACTGGTGGTTAACATATAAGAAAATTTACAGGTTTCTTGCACTAGAAGATTTAACCTTAATTCCCAGACGTGAGCCTGTGAGGCTCACTAAAGATTTCAAATGGTGATAAATCCAAAAGATTTTCGATTCCATTATTTTATGTAATCCTCTAATGGAATGTTAGAATTATATTGCATTTATAAATTTAACATTTTAGACAGTTTTTGTACTTTTTAAACAAATGTTTTCAGTAATTTAGCTCCTATAAGCCTGACAGTCTCACTTCTGGGTTTACGTTACTTTTAAAATTCTGGGAATTAGGGTTAAATTAGCCAAGGTATCTATGTTCACAAATAAAAGACCAGACTTTCGAAAACATTGCAAGCAATAACTTTCACATTTTCACCGCGTGAACCAATCTTGAAACCTATGTATATTCCATTATACATATTTTTCTTAAGATATTTTTCTAAATATTCGAAATGAAGTCGGACTGCAAACTCGATAGTGTACAAATCATTTATAGCTCCATACTTGAAAATTTTCTGACAGTGAACTATCTGTTGTTTTAATATTCAAACTAATCGAACCTAAAACTACAGTCTGCCATAAAGCTTTAGTCAGACTTTTCTCACACTTCTGCTTCTAAAGCACACTTTAATTTTGCGCATTTCTTTTTTGTCTTCTGAAAGCAACCCCCTCATGGTTGCTGTCTCGTTTTGCCGCATCCACTCGCTATCGGTTTGAAGGAATGACGTACAAAAACTGTGAGACTATAGGATAAATGCAGTCACCCAGTTAGACGCCAAGTTTTTTCCAATACTATTTTCTGCAATTTTTTTCCCCTAGCCATTATGTACGCAACAAAAACTCAAAGCCGACAACGTCGTGTCCACTAGTCTCTGTGTGTGCCTGCTTTGTGGTCTGTAGCAATGGCAGCAAAAACAATTGCATCGAAAAAAATAATTATTATGTACATTGGCGCGCTTTTTTCGGCATGTGCTTTACTTATGCGGATTGTGATGTTGCTTAAGCAATGTAAATAGAACCTGATAGAAATTTGATAACTAATCTGATAGCTTATGCAGTTTGTTTTAAAATTGTTTGACTGAATTATAAATAAAAATAAATAAAATAAATAAAAAATAAATTGATAGTAACATACAACAAAATTGTTCAGTGGCGGATTCGGGGGGCGGGGGATTTGGGGGTTGAAACCTCCCCCCCGAAATATTAGGATCGACTTTAAAACTACATACAAATTAAAAGGCATTTTATAAATATTAAAGAATTACTTTTTAAAACCCCCCGAAAAATTTTTCTGAATCCGCCCCTGAAATTGTTATATGCCATAATAAAGTTGATTAAACAATAAAATAAAAAATTTGAATATAAAAACTAGTGTCCGACCGATACATCTTTTTTGGGCCGAAACCGAAACCGAATTTCGGTTTTTTTTAATATTCGGCCGAAACAGAAACATTCTAGTTGAAATAAAAATCACCATATTAAGCATTTTTTTCAACAAACGAATTTTACATAAAGTAAATAAAGAACAAACATAACATAAATAAATACTTATTAATAAAAACAATTTATTCATTTTTTAAAAACATAAACATGAAAAAATCACCCTTTCATACCTTACTCGCTAATATTCAAAATTAAATAATTTGATATTATATGCTAAAAAAAAATTTATTTACATTGGTGGCATCTAAATTACTCCTCCTTTCACTATATATCTGCTACATACTAAAATGTAAAAAAATATTCTAGAAAGTTTCGGTTTCGGCCGTGCTGCCCTTTTTTGGCCGAAACTGAAGCCGAAACCAATTATTTCGGCCGAAACCAAAACCGAATATTCGGTCGGACACTAATAAAAACCAATACATATAAATGAGTACATATTGCTTTTAATAATAAGAGACTTAGACTGTAAGAGATTAGGACCATTAGTTGGCCCTCAAAGTGGCGAGAACAGCCGCCGAAAAAAGTTTTAAATTTCGTTTTAACGGTGAATTTGAGCCCATAATCCTCTCATTTCTGATCATCATCCTAACTTTTGTTACACTGATTCGAATACTAAGTAGACTCAAGTTCGGTTAGGATGCTAGCTTATAGAGTTTACGTGGGCCAGTGTAGCCCTTCAACCGCCGCCATAGCTCAGCTGGCTAGTGCGTTGGGCCGCGAGTCAAATGCGACGCTCGAACCCAGGTTCAAGACTCCGTTGCTGCTAACAACGAAAAAAAAGAAAAACAACAATTTTTCTTTTGGCGGCTGTCCTCTCAGCAGGAAATGGCAAACCTCTGAGAGTAAAATTGCCTATGAAAAAGCTCCCAACTCGCCGTTCGGAATCGGCATAAAACTGTAGGTCCTTTCCAACCTTGAAAAATTCACACGCACAACATGGATGGTTGCGGGTAGCTAGGCCTTAGTCTCGCAATCGGGCTGCCGTGCCAGTCAAGAAGAAGAATAATACTAATACTAATAATACTAGAATTATTAATGCCAAAATTCCGTTAATACGTTCCCAATGGTATCGTTTTTTTCTAGTTTCTTCATTCATAAAATTTCCTCCACTTAACAATTACTGCACAAAAAGCTTACCCTTGGGTGCCTCGAACAATGTGAATAATTGAATAGATTCACTTCCCTTATGTAAAACCGCTTCGCGCCATCTTTTTGAAAAAATACCAATACGCACAACTTTATGATTACGAGAAACACACCCTCCAAGGTAGCACCGCTACCCAAGGAAAAAATTTCAATGCAGGCAACAGGCAAACGCAACTACAAAACATTGAGGATCATAGATCCATACACGTCTATACGACAATAGCTGCAGCCGCGTCATTTGATAGGTCGAAAGAAAAAACGCCACCAAAGCCAGCCACCAACCCTGACGCTGTACGCACCGCTTCAGGGGTGAATCAACGGTCCTCTCACAGACAGCCACAGCCAGCCATTCGCAGGATGCCGTCATCTCTTCCAATCAGACCGATCGCCTGACAATGGCGCTAGCATTTTCACCGAAGAGTCAGACGTGGACGCGCGATTGCGATTGCCAGTGTGGTCGTATAGCGCCTGTAAAGGTTGTGCGCTTTATGGCGCGCTCGCTGCGCCTTCAACTACAGCTGCCCGTCTGCACCAGTCCTCATTTCCATTGCGACGTTCCGGCTCATGTCCCCCTGTGCGTTTGCATTCCTTAGCCACGCTGTTAGGCAGTTCTGCTTTGTTTAGTTTTCTGTTTTTCACTGTCCACCCTTCGATCGCGCAGACATTAGCACGTACTCGCGCGCACTGCAACTGACGTCGCTGACGTTGCGACGTTATTGCCACCGATGGAATTTTGATCGACAAGAATTTGGTCGTTTAAAAACTCCTTAATTTATCGTGCGAGTGTATGAGAAATAGTTTCGGTTTTTACTGCAGCGCCAACCGCTGCTGTTGCGCTGGTGCCGCCGAAGACTGGCGTCCAGTGCGCGTAACGCATATGCACAACGCACCTCTTCGAACTGTGTGCACGCAGCGGCGGCCGAATAAGTAGCCAGTTGATTTTTTTTGTCACTATCGACGATTGCAAAGCCAGACGCAAAGCGGCATTCTACCTCATCGATGATGCCAGCCTCAACACCAGTCGCGCTGAGCGACACCGCCAGCCGCAGCCACCGCAGCCCAACAGCATCAGCGCAGCCGCGGCCACGCCACTGCCACTGCCACTGCCACCGGCTGCTTGGTATGTGGCGTCGAATGTCATTATTGCCTTCAAGTGGCAACTAAAAAGCTCCTGCAGCTCAGCTACTCATTTCTTTACCGACTTACGGCTGCTGCGGCAAAAACAACATACTTAGCAAATGACAATAACAACAAATACGAGTCGGCAAAAAACAGCTACGCATCCAAACTAAAAAAAAATCTTAAATTAAACGAAAAGAAATGTGCTACGTTATTTGTGTATTAAAATCACGTCTCATTTATTTATTGCTCTTGCCAATGCAATTCCGAAGAGAAAACAATCAGAAGAAGCGCTTTTTATGATAAAAGCAAGGTACACCGAACTTAAGGGTCCCGCACTGACCATCAACCATTAACCCATCGATGCGGTTAACAACTTTATGTTGAAAAATGGGTGTTAATGAATGGTTTCTGGGCAACACTGCAATACAAGCAAAGCGCTTTCATATCCATGTAACTTCCAAATATCAAACAAGCGTCTCTCAAGTTCCTCCTTCCACTTACTATTTCGAAAATAAATAACGTGTGGGGAATGAAATACGAACAAATTTTAAAAGTTAGTAAAAAACTGTTACATAAAAGTTATTTAATTTGGTTACAGTTTATTAAATTGCCAATTATATATTATATTAATTAATATTAAATTGACAATTCAGTTAATTTACAAAAAAAATTGACTTCATTGCGGCTCGCTTTCCGTATATTCTGAGGAACTTTCTTCATTGACCTCTGAATTCCATTTGTATCAATGTTCTTCAGCACTTTTCGGATTTTATAAATCAAGCAATCTACATTTTTCGCACGATATCCGTTGCCATATACCTCTCATTTCAAGTTTGCCCAAAAAGTTTCGATTCCGAACCTTCCCTGGAAACTTTGTTTTTACAATATGCTTTTCTTTTTCAGGCCCTTTGTGGTCAGAAGACTCAAAATAATATTTTGGTTGCCATTCATTCCCCTCAATCGTAAAATATGACTCATCATCCATCACACAAATGTGAGGAACCACATCGAAAAGTATTTTTTTGAAAGTCGACGTAGCCTGGTTTTGATAACTGCTGCTTGCTTGTCGGTAGTAGCTGGAACGTACTTTTTAACCTAACCTAACCTAGCACCATTTTACCAAGATAAATGCCCAAAAAATGGATTTGTGGTACTTCTTGGTTTAAGTAATTATTGTTTCAATTTTTGCACATATATTTTTTTTGTAAGTTGTATACTTTGTTTTCTATGCCAACTTTTTTATTTGTTCGTATTTCATTCCCCACACGTTAACAGGCAATAAATATATGTAGGCTTATAGATCAGAGGCAATTCTGGAGGTATTAAGTTTTGGGTATAAAATGCAAGTCAAATTTTATATACAGAAAATCCATATGTTATAATTATGATCTCAATTTGATTAATCAGACAGTTTTTAAGGGAAAACGCTGAGAGATTATAATCTCCAACTTCTGGTACTTAGTACAAAGAAATCTGCCCCTAATGCAGATCTGCCTGCGAACGTCGAAGTCATTGAGGCGTGACGTAAAATTTGGTTTGTTTAACTAAACGACAACCAGGTTTCGAAAATCGCAACAATCTGACTCATGATTCGACACATTATTTACTGAGTTATTGTGCTAACGTTTAGCAAAACTTTGCTTAAAAGCAATTCCCCTAAAATAATTCCGTATAATTTTAAATAAATAATTTACAAATCATACTGAAGGCTGTCTAATGAGTTAGTTGTGTTATGAACCGGTCTTTGCAACAACAACTAAAGTGCAACGTAGCTCTGACGGCGACCATTTGCAACAATAATGCCCGTTACTTCTTAGTTGTTATCACCTATCTACATACATTCATACCTTATACTATTAGCGATCTCACACGGGTTAATATTATCACCATCGCTTAACAAGTAAACAGTGCTTTATTCTTGGCTACTTTTTTTGGTCCATTCACCTATCATTAATGCGACAGCAGTAGGTTGCAATGTGCAACAGCAACAGCAACAGCAACATGCAACATGTCAGTGGCAGTAACCACTACGATGTCCGCACTCGCCGCCACTTGCGCGCCAAGTGGCATATGCGGTTCCCCTCCTCACTAATTATAATTTTTTGTGGTCATTTGAAAGGCAACAACAAAAAGAGGAACTGTGTTATATTGTTAATGTGCGCAAGGTTGCTGACTACACTACGACGATGATGGAATCGACAGCAGCGGCCAACACGGCCAACCAACTTGTGCCAAGTGCCATCAGAAGACGGCGCAAAAAAGGGGGGGAAGGAGGCGGCAAAGTGGCAGCACACCCCGCCATGTAGGTTCTTCATTTAAAACTGTCGTCGATGCTGCGGCAATTACTGAGCGCCGGCAGCAGTGCACCGTCTTGGAGGAGTGCGGTTTGTTAGCTGGTTGTTTGTTATGCCTTTGGGTAATTGAACTACCGGGTTTTATTGTGCTCCTCTCTGCGTCCACGCGGGCACGCACAACAATATATTCTCACATAATTATTTACGATTTTACATTATCATGCAGCCGTTTCGTTGTGTCTGTGTTTAGACACTTTTTCTACGCTCCCTTCAGAGTTTATGTTGTACGTACTCATTATTTTTTATTGGCATTTTTGTTGTAAATTTTCAATTGCTGCAGTGTTATTGCCAAGTTGATGCTTGTAAATTTATCGAACCTAATGGGGAGATCGCCGCCAGAGTGATTTCGACCATTGGCGTGATTGGTGAGCGATGTCGAAGTCAAATGATTTCGTTTGTAATTAACTAAAGTAGCGATTCAATTCAATTCAATTCAATGAGAACTTCAACCGAAAATACTCAGAAGGTATGAAACGAACATAGCAGAAAGTGAAATACAATGTCGAGAGGCTTGGCTCCTATGATACTTTTCTGAAGACCTTCCTAGAATTTTGACAACTTCCAACATGCTAAGTCTTTCTTTAGCAAACTCAAGCTAGGTGGTCGAGATTTTATGTTACGTGCACCGCTGTTCATGTACTTTTCATATATTTACTGTACTTTTCAATCCTTTTCAAACATTTTTTTCTCTCCCCGACTTAACTCTCCCTTCACTAATTTTACTTTCGCGCAAGCATCTCAACATTTCACACGCTCACTTTGTATAATTTTTATCCAAAAAAATATCGAAAGTGATAAAAAAAGTGCAGCAAAAAACGACAAAATCGTCCTGCGTGATCACTCTCATTCTTCATGCATGTCTAACAAGCACATCGCCGCCGCTGCTGCGGCTGCTGACGGCAATGATGATCCTTTTTCTTGGCCCAAGCCGCTGTCTGCATTCGAATGAAGTTTGCGTTCCCCCGTGTCTCTGCTTTGCATACAAATTCGGGTTTAGGGGTATTTACGCTGGCGTACGCAAACATTCGCGCGCGCGCACACACACGCACTCACACACATCCGTTTGCTTATGCAGATTGAGGTAGCGGCATGGGCAGTTTTTTGTCTTGGCTTTTTCTGATCGGGCCTGTCTTGGCGTTTTTTGAGCGTACACCTTCTGGTTTTTGGGTTTTTTGCTGACTGCACAGAAAAGGGTTATGACGGTCCGTTCGTCCGGCGGCCGTTTCTTTTCTACCACCTTTTTTTTGTAAAACATTTAAGTTTGAAATGATTTCTTCCTTTTTTTTCGTATGTTTTAAATGTGTTGTGGGAATAAAATATTATGCGAAAGATTTCATTCACCGTTGCTAACACATCATTTTCAAAAAAAGTTTTTTTTAAAGTTTTATTTTTAATCATACATGTGTGCGTATAGTTTAGAAAAGTTGTAGGGTGCTGATAGTGTATGTTATGAAAAGCTGTTAACCCTTCAGTTTTAAGCAGGGACTTAACTATTATAAGTTTTTTAAGAAAATAATTGCAATGTAACTATTACAATGCAACATAAATTTTATTTGTTGATTGTAATTATATTATTATTTGTGACAGTTAATTTTTACGTTGCGTAATAACTATTATGAGAAATAAATATATTTTTCATTCTGGATAATTATTATTTTGGGATTTTTTTTGTTTACGTTGCATCATAACTTTTTTTTATGACTTTTTTTATTTACGTTACCGATAACTATTATTTTGAGAAATTTTTTTTACGTTGCTTCATAACTTTAATTTATGATTTTTTTTTATTTGCGTTACCGATAACTATTATTTGAAAGAAAATTTTGTTTACGTTGCCTCATAACTTTTATGATAGAAATTTTTTTATTTACGTTGCCTTACCACATTTTGAGTATGAATTGATTTTTAATTGTTTAGTTGTTGGTGGAAATAAGGTTTCTGCAGTTAATTTGCGTTTGTCAATTTAAAACAATTAAAAATCAATTCATATCCAAAATGTAGTAATACAATGTAAACAATTTTGTTTTCAAAATAATAGTTATCGGTAACGTAAATTCAAAAAGTCATAAATAAAAGTTATGCAGCAATGTAAAAAACAAAAATCCCAAAATAATAATTATCGACAACGCAAAATATATTTGTTACTTATAAGAGTTATTATGCAACTCAAAAAATTTTATTACATGGTAATAGTTATAGGCGACGTACAAAATTTCTTATTGGGAATAATTATTATAAAGCAATAAATATAGAAATTTCTTAAATTACGGCAATTTTTTTATTCCCAAAAATATGGATAATAATTATTTTAGGTCTCTGGTTTTAAGTGAGCATTCTCCCACACGCGCTAAGCCAATAAATATAAGTATTATGAATTATATTGGCAAATGATAATGATAAACTATGTTTCCAGTGGTGGCCACCTCGCGACCCAACAACGAAGCTGAAACGCAGCTCTATCGCGTGTTGCAAAGAGCCAGTCTGCTGGCTTACTTCGACACCCTACTCGAAATGGGCGGCGACGATGTACAGCAGCTGTACGAAGCGGGCGAAGAAGAGTTCCTCGAAATAATGGCCTTGGTGGGCATGGCTTCCAAGCCACTGCATGTGCGCCGGCTGCAAAAGTCTCTGCATGAGTGGGCTAACAATCCATCGCTCTTTCAAGGGCCCATTACATCCAGTACACCAGGTAATATATTTTTTATGTTTCCCGTTTTCCGCTGAAATCTCAAACAGTTATCTAATTCTCGCTTTTTTATATGTTTCCAGGGCTCTTTGACACGCCCACCAAATCGCCCGCCGTCTTCACACCCGAGCCTTCTCCCTCTTTTATGCGTAGCAAATTCCCCACTTTTACACCCACACCCGCCTTCAACCCCACTCCGCTCATTAGTACCTCCCAAACAAGTTCATCGCACCTGCTCTCTCAGATGTGCACACCCGCCGTTTCAGGGCCCATCATACAACCACACACTCCCCTCCCATTGCCAACCACCCTGCCCGCTGCCACTACGGCCTTGCCGCAAGCGAGTGGTGGTTGCATTGGCGCCAGCGTTGTTACCGGCGCTGGCGCCGGCACCACCCATCAAGTCACCTCCAGCTCCCCCCAGCTGACACCCGTGCTCACCGAAATGCAGGTGGCGCGCATTACACTGGGCGCAGAGAAAATCGCCCGCCAGCTGCCACAGCGCGAGCCGCGCGCTCAAACCTCGAAGAAACGCACCAGCCGCGAACTGGAGCAGGTGATTGCCATGCACGAGAACGACCCACGTCGCATGGAGGAGATCCGTAAGTATTCGGCCATTTATGGGCGCTTCGACTGCAAGCGCCGCCCCGAGAAGCCACTCACGCTGCACGAGGTGTGCGTCAACGAGGCGGCTGCGCAGCTGTGCCGTCTGGTGCCGGCGCTTCTGACCCGTCGTGACGAACTTTTCCCACTAGCACGACAAATAGTCAAAGACGCCGGTTTCGGCCACTCGGCCAGCATTGCCCGATACGGTGGTCTGCTACCGCAAATGCAACAAGCCCAAGCCCAACTCTCGACACAACGGACCAGTGTGCTGGTGGACTGCGAGTCCAGCGACTCGGCAACGGCATCGTTGAAACGGCAAAGGCTCTCTTCCACTGAGACAACGCCGGCCACAGATTTGAGTCGGGTAAGAAAATTTGAATCTGAACAATGAAAATTGCCAACCGGCTTTCGCTGCTTTAATGCTTTTTGATTTCGCTTCGCAACGGATTGGAGGGCTTCGTTTGCTTGTTTTTTCTGATTGGCATAACTCGCTCTTGAAGCAAGGTAAATACGATAGGACGATACAATGACGGCGACGCATCTGGGATGACGTGAATTGCGACTGAATTATATTCACGCTGGGTAACGGTTGTCGCAGTACTGTGGAAACTAGAAGAAGACTGGGTGGTAGTTTCGCCAATAGCGCTGCGACTATGCAAGAAAAATGGTTTAAAAGTAATTCGTTGAGTTTGAATATTCCGAATTGCTCTTATTTTGGAAACAAATTTTTCAAGAGCGGTAATAGACTGAGACTACATATATATATGGACAGACAGACCTGGTTATTAATTTCGAAACAACTGAAATTTAATTATTGCGTCTCGAACAAGGCATTCCAGTGTTCCTTCCGCACACCATGTACGAAATGTTTCGAATCAAATGAAATGAGAAAGAATGCAAAAAATGCCACTTCTCATAAGTAAGAGGTGAACCAAAAAAACATTTCTTAAACTCAAATTCACAAAAAAATTTAATGAAACATAATTAGCGGTTGCAAAATTTCCCTCTCTGGTTCACCTCTTATTTCTAAACAAAAGCACAGAATTTTCAAATACACAGAGGAGGCCAAAACAACTCCAACTATTACACTATAGACTGATCATAACAACATTTATTGCGAAAAGGTATATTGTTATATTTGACTTATGAGTACATCGACATAATTAACCTCACTTATTGCCTATCATTGCTTTTTTTCCATCCCATACACCAAATTATTCATTATTTTCCTTTTTTTAGCCACATATGAGGCTTGAAAACGACTTGAGAACTGGTGCTGCTGTTGTCAATTAATGCTAATATATTAATTTTTGTATTCCAGTGTCTGGCCGCTAATGCTTATTTCTTAATTGTAAAAATATTGCGAATCTGTCTGAACTGCTTTACTAAATAATTTTTTATATAAATAAGTAGACGCTTACTGTTGTTATTCATATAATACATCGCTTTGTAATATCCAGTAGTAGTAGTACTTGTTTGTTTGTGTTGAAAGTATTTGAGTATTTATTTGAAATTGTTTTGTTTTTGTTTGCCTCGTAATAATTTACCTTCTCCTGTCAGTATTACGATTGTGAAGCTAACTTGTAATTGCTTTTTTGTAATTGCTTTTTGTTGATCACAACCTATTGTTTTTTATTATTTGCTAAATAAATTGCAAAGTTACTTGTTGCCAAAGTAAAAACACAAAAAGCTGCCTATTCATTTTATTTCTGTCACGTGCTTTGCACAAGATTGAAGCTACCAAGCTCTCAATATTATTTTATCACAATTATCATTCCACAAAACCTTAGGAATCCACGGAAGACTCTCGCTATAATCTATTCGCCATGTATCAGAAATTTGCCAAGCCGCCGTTCGATCTATCCGATATCACAAAGTTCACGTAAGTACACTTTATATGTTTACTGGATAAACTTGCTTACGACGCAACTGTCTCACTGCAATCATGTTATAGTTTGGGCAAAACTGAATTCGATGACAACGACAACGACTCGCGCCTCTCACTCAGCAGTTCCAGCTCGCCGTCAATACCAGTGAGTATGTCAATAGCTCCACCACCGTTTCGATTACTTCAAACTTACACATATCACAAAACTTATTTCCCGCCTCTCCCCAAAATGCGCACAGCCCAGCTCCTTGGAAAATGAGCGCGAGCTCAGCGAAAACATGCGTTTCAGAGGTGTGACGTCATTCGGCATCGCACAAATCGCCGCTGCCCCAGAGCAATTGGAGTCGAACAACCATAGCAGCAAATCCTCACCATGCAGCCAGGCGAAGGGCAGCACCTGCGCCACAGCAGATGCCGCGGTAGTGTTAAGCGGCTCGACGTTAGGCGGCGGCGTACAGGTGATTTCGGCTGCCGGAGGACACATTATCGCTGTGGCCAATCCAGCACTAGCGCTCAGTCCCACCTTAAATGAAGCACTCAGCTTGAAGCGTGAAGCAAATTCACCAGAAATTTGAGAAAAATATGCAGAAAATGTGGATTGATGTAGGGAAATATTTCAGCGGGACCGTGGAGTTGGGTATGAAAAGCCAACCACCGAAATTAATTGTAAAGATTTTATAGTATTTTGTTATTAATTGTGCAATTTTTGTTAAACCTAAGTTAAAACAATTAACATGTAAGCGATAATAGAAACAAGGCAACTAGTTTTATAAAATCCCCTCAACAACTTGATAGAGCGATAAAAAATGTGCCCCAAATTGTGCTTAATTCGATAAGTCATTCTGTGATGTAAAGTCTAGCAAAAGTATGAAAACCAACTTGAATAAATCGAATTGAACCTAAGACAGTCAATTCGCTGCACATTCAGAGAACGTATCGCCAAAAGGACGACTATTTGTCTTTCCAAGCATGGTTTCACTTGTGTTTTCTCCGTTTCCCCTTGTATCGATTACAATCAGCGCAATTGTATTTTAATGATATTGTGCCAACACGCCGATTACTGATCGCTGATCAATGGGCACGCACGCCAAGTCGGCCGACTGTCTGGCTCAATTGCGTTTGTTGTGGCTGTGACTGGTGCTGTTGACTTGTGTGTCGCTATTGTGCAATCTTCCCTACGCTGTGCACTCTCCCTTTGCCGTTTCGTGCCATGTTTACCCTCCGCCGCAGAGCAGCGATAAATTTTGCTAATAATTATTTTTGGCAAACGAAAGTGGCAAGCGATCGCACCCAATTGAAAATGCATTGTCACGTGGGTCTTATGGGTGGCGGCATTTCAACGCATTGTCAATTTTGCGTTGTGTTCATTTGGTGGGAATTATTGTTTTTGTATTGCAATTTTGAGGCACAGCATCGCTGCAGGATTATGCAAATTCAACGCAAATGCGATTTTAAGTGTCGAAGGCGCAATTTGCATGCTTGAATATGCAAATTTAATGCAAACTTCGCATGCATTTGAGCAGACGGAAAGGATCGGCAATGAGGAATGGATTTGCGGATTTTGAGGATTTGGGCTGACGTGTGTTTACTTACGTGTTCGTACGTGCTTATTACAAGATCATAAACCAACTTAATGAACTCTTGACATGAGCGCGGCTTGTGGGAAAATCTCCACAAAAATGTGATCAGACAAATACAGAGATAGTGACGGCGAGGTGCAGATGCTTGCTGCTAGCAGTTGTGCGCCGAAATAAGAAAGCACTCGACTTCAGGAACGCATAAATCATTTGCTCTCAGAAGACAATTGTTGTCTATGCGCGTAATCTCAATGCATTTATGAAATTTGGTGGCGCTGCAATATCGTCAGCTGCCAGCTGTCGGCCGGCGAGCTGAGGCCGTGAAGAAATTACTCCAAACCATTTGAATAACAAAAAACGACGCTGATTTGTGGTAAAGGAGTAGCAGAAGCGCGGGCGAAAGCACAAAAGGATGCCAGATAACACGCCACAACAATCGTAAAAAAAACATTTTAATGCAGCAACAAAGCGAAAGATGCGTTTGGGGCGAGTAAACACGAGCTGATTTCTTACAAATTAAAGCCATATGGACTTTAAGTGTTCATAGCGTGAGATTAAATACATAAGTAGATGTGTGATGGGGAGATTAAAAAGGTAAGAAATGAATAGAAGAAATAAAGGAAGGAAAATGTAGGCTGCCCTGAAGGGAATGAGACAGTCAAATATTACATAGTACAATGTACAAACATAAATAGTACAATGTGGAAAATAGTGTAAAGTGAGTGTTTACTGTACACTAGAATACAAACAACAACAGCCCAATTTCATCTAAACGTTACTTAACCCTTTCCGGAAATTTGTACGATATATCGTTCAATTTTTTCGAAGATTTTTTATTTCACAGCGAACGCACTTTTTATGGAACAACTTCTTAATTTTCATTAAGCAGGTTCTGTTGCATCATTCTGTTTAAAAATATAAATCATAATAGCCGTGGCTACACAGTATGAGTTAGTTTTGTAAGCAGCTTTTTGCAAGAATTTGAAAAATCAGCAAATGACGGTGCTTCTGCGGAGGAATTTTTTATATACATATGTAATACTTTTTGGTAGCAAAAAGCTGAACAATTTCAAAGTTTGAATCTCAGTTGATTTTTAAATCTTACTAAATTGAACTTTTTTTGCGTTTAAACATTTTTCCCGAGTTTTTAAAAAAATTGTACGATATATCGTACAAATGACCACAAGGGTTGCAAAGCTTTGTACGATATATCGTACAAATGGAAAGCAAAGGTTGCAAGTTATGTTTGCATTTTTTTTAAGTTATGGGTTTGGTAAAAGATTTTTGCCTTTACTTGCCTGCCACGCCCATCTGTAAACCACGTGACTAATAAAAGTTGACTATTCCGCAATTTTCGATTAAAAGTAAGAATTACTAGACGAGTTTCTGTTTTACTGGGCAGACACAGGTTATGTATGGTTAGTCATGCGTACTTGCCACTCCCACTACGATAATAAGAATGGGCTATATTCAATGCCTTTCTGTAAAACTGTATGAATTTTAATTTATTCTGTGTTTTATTGAGAGGAAAAAGGCTTTGCAACAACAACAACGGTTATATAAGGCCGAATAAATGTGAATCAATTGTTTATATATATAATTTATATAATTTTCGATCAAAATTAAATCACTTTTTGATTTTTTGTTGTTATAATTTATGTTTTCTATACAAAAAATCAGTGAATTGTTCATAAAACTCCTTTTACTCCTTTCCGAACCATTGTACGATATATCGTACAAAATTGAATGAGCTATAATTCTTAACTGAAATTATGTTTTTGGTATTTTTTTGTATTTCGTTGCTAAAGTGTTCAATGAGAGTCAATATTTTGAAAGAAAAATTTTTATTTCAAGAAATGTGGAAATTGACCGGAAAGGGTTAAGTAATTTCGGTTTAGGTTTTTAGTGGGTTAGGGTCTTAGTGATTGTACAGGGCAAAGATTGCCTACATACAGCCTCATATATTCCATACATAGGCCTCGTAAGTTACTTATTATTATAAATATGCTTTGCCCAAGTCTCATTTATCATTTATTTTTTCCTTTAAACTATGTCGTCAGTACTTTCCTTGGGCCAATGCGCCAGTTTTAACACTGTTCACGCGCACAGTATGATGGATGAAGCGCTGTCAATATTAACCCTTTCGGCAGGCTAACGCTGCACACGAGTACCCAACATTTGCATATCCACAGCACAAAACAGTTTTCAAGATTTTAGGGTGCATATTAGCATAAATTCCAAGGATTACTGTAAGGCATGGGAACAAAAGACACGTTCCTCGCGACACAATGCGACCAGTCAGCAGTCGATATTTACCACAGCATCAATAAGTACAGCATTCAGCGTTCACTCAAATTAAAATCACAACTAAAGATTGGTTGGTTAAGTATTCTTCTGTATTGTTCCATGGTTTGCTTTTAATATTCAATCAATGTCTTCTTCATATTTTATAATCAAACACGAAATACGATTATCCAGCACAAAACACATGTATTGAATTGAAATTAAAACAAACAAAAATCAATACATACAAAATATTAACGAGTGTCGGCAATTTTGGCCAAAATCCAATCGATGAAATGCTGCACACTGGCGTAGACGCCGGGCACTTCGGGCCTTGCACAGCCGATGCCATATGACACAACGCCGATTAAATAAAAGCGCACGTCCCTGGGATTTGGCTGTAAATACACAAAATAGTGTGTCAGATATCGTGAGAAACATAGTGATATAAGTGGCCACTTACCTCTGGAATCATAAGCGGGCCACCAGAATCGCCCTGACATGTATCCTTGCCACCGGACAACACGCCCGCGCACAGCACCGCCGAGTCGAATTGGTCCTCAGATAAGAGACGATTCTGCCGGCGATAGCTCTCCTTGCACACTTCATTGTTGTAGATGGGAATTTGCAACTCCTGCAGGACATTGGCCGAGACACCGCCCTCCATGGTCTTGCCCCAGCCCACTACGAACGGCGTGTAGCTGACATATGATTTCGTTTGTAGTTGACGGGAGGTGGGCAAGCAAATCGGCGCAATTCCAGCTGTAATCCACAAGTGAACATTATAAGTAATACGAGCATAAAATGTTTTCATAAAATCAATCATTAAATACATAACTATGACAAAAAACTAAATATTTAAATAAAATCATAAAATACAAATTAATATATCAAATTATATTAAATTAATATACCAAATTATACTAAATTAAAAATAGAAAATAGTTTACACAAAATAGAATCAAAAGTTCTGGAAAGTTTCTATACAATGCTAATAAACTTAATTTGTTCTTTTGTTCACATATCGCGAATATAGCTGAAGTAGTGTAGTACCAGAGATACTTTTAATACTTAAGATAATATTTAGTAATTATGTGCAAACAATATTAACCCTTTCCGGAAATTTGTACGATATATCGTACAATTTTTTCGACGATTTTTTATTTGACAGCAAACGCACTTTTATGCAACAGCATAAATTAATTTTCATTAAGTAGGCTGTGTTGTATCATTCTGTTTAAAAATATAAATTATAATAGCCGTGGCTACACAGTATGAGTGCGTTTTGTAAGCAGCTTTTTGCAAGAATTTGAAAAACCAGCAAATGACGGTACTTCTGTGTAGGAATTTTTGAATATGTAATACTTTTTGGTACCAAAAAACGAAACAATTTCAAAGTTTGAATCTCAGTTGATTTATAGAACTTACTAAATTTAACATTTTTTGTGTCTAAATATTTTTCCCGAGTCTTTAAAAAAATTGTACGATATATCGTACAAATGACCACAAGGGTTGCAAAGCTTTGTACGATATATCGTACAAATGGAAAGCAAAGGTTGCAAGTTATGTTTGCATTTTTTTTAAGTTATAGGTTTGGGAACAGATTTTTTGCATTTGTATGCCTGCCATGCCCATCTGTAAACCACATGGCTAATAAAATTCGACAATTCCGCAATTTTCGATTGTTTTACTGGGCGGACACAGGTTATGTAAGGTTAGACATGCGTACTTGCCACTCCCACTACGATAATAAGAATGGGCTATATTCAGTGCCTTTCTGTAAAACTGTATGAATTTTAATTGATTCTGTGTTTTATTGAGAGGAAAAGGAAAGGAACAACAACGGTTATATAAGGCCGAATAAATGTGAATCAATTGTTTATAAATATAATTTATATAACTTTCGATCAAAATGAAATACCGTTTTGATTTTTTGTTGTTATAATTTATGTTTTCTATCAAAAAAATCAATGAATTGTTCATAAAACTTAAAAAACCGAAACCGAAAATTCATGAAGTTTTCTCCTTTGCGGACCATTGTACGATATATCGTACAAAATTGATGAAGCTGTAATTCTCAACCAAAATGATTTTTTTTAATTTTTTATTGCTAAAATGTTCAATAAGAGTTAATATTTTGAAGGAAAAATGTTTATCTCAAGAAATGTGGAAATTGACCGGAAAGGGTTAATAGAACTCGATGTAAAAATTAGATGGGGTTCGAATTTATTTACCAGTGAACTGAACATTTCGCTCCAAATATAGAACCGCCACATCGGAACGGCCATTGCGCTTGTTGTACTGGGGATGTGCCTCCATCTTCAATAAAAAAACATTGAAATTTAACAAAATTTAAAAAAAACTAAATTAATAGAACAATTCAAATTTTGTTGTTGTGGCGTGTCGTACCCGCACTACTGGAACATCCAGATGCTGCGCCTCTGTATTTGTTGTCAAATCATGCTCACCCAGACGAACAAATTTCCTACAAGCATAGATGAAAATTGTAAAAGTTATTATTGAAATATTAAAAAAATGTAACAAAAATTTTTTATTTGTATTATAAAAAAACGTGAATGCTCTTCTTTCCGGTATTATTTAAAAATCATTAGAATATTACAAAAAATGTTTTTTTCAATTACTGCTACGAATTTATTGTACAACAACAACAAAACGCAGACACTTACAAATCGGGACGTATGCAATGCGCCGCAGTTACCACATGACGCGCTGTCACCAACGTGCCGCCACATTTGAATGGCGAATCCGAAAAACTGCTGTAGGCGATCAGCGCTATCCAAGGCCATGCGCCCTTTTTGCTCACCTCACCGCCCACAATTTTCTTGTGAGAACTTTTGGTGTAGCCACAACCCTCCTCCTCAGTGAGCGGTCGTCGGGGTATCGCATTCGAGTTGACGACGCGTACTGGTGCCGCCGTGGTGCCGGCGCCGGCTGCTGTCGGACAGCAAATAGTCGAGCCAAGGCCACCGCACACTTGATTGGAAGCACGCAGAAAATTCCCAAAAGACGGATCATTCTGTTTGGCGTAGAGCTCGCGCACCAACTCCTCGCAGCTGGGCAGACCTTTGAAAAACATGAGAAGTAACAGTTCCAAGTTATGTTGCGCTCATTTATGTTAGCAAAATGCATAGCTCACCCAGACAGACGCCTTCACGTAGATCGGGTCCGCGACAGTATTCGCCGGAACGTTTCTGAATAAGTGGCGCTGGTTCCGTTGGGACAAAAGTGGCCCTTGTGGTTATCGCTGGTAACGGTAATTGTGTTATCGCTTGTGTAGTGGTGGGTAATGTGGATTGCTGTATGGGCGCTGGTCGGCGCGTCTGAGTGGGCAGGAAAGGATTCTGCGGCCGACTTACCGGCTGCCTTTGCGGCTGTCCACCCGCCGGCCGAGTGCAGCAAACCTACGGAACCATGTTTCATCAGCTAAATTTCTAGGCAGGTTTTGGCAACATGCACAACACTTACCACGGGATTACCGTTCACGCTGCGAGTGCCACAGCTCCGCTGCAATGCAATGACGTACTGGCGCGATCGAGGATTATTGGATTGAAAGGCAGCCGCCACTTGTGGACAGTTGTTGAGCAATGTGCACGCACCATAATAATTCTCCGGTGTTACACAGTCGAACTGGGCTGAAATAAAACGCCCTCAGTTTTAAATTTCAGATTACAGGCTCCCTGCAGCGTATTGTAAGCTCTGACGAAAAATGGATTTCTATTCGAAGGCCAGGCGAAAAACCAAAGCCCTGAAACCACACACATCTACGTACTTATGTATATGTATACATGGAAAATTGAAGAGCAGCTGGAGAAATCACGAGTGATGCCAAGAAGGATCTATTATCTATATTTTTTTAAAGAATGGGCCCTATTGAGTTCCTGCATGCGAGCATCGCTGCCAAGACTGCTTGGTCAGCGATCAGGACTAGCGAGATAGCACAATAGATTTCTCTATAAATGATCTTGAAACGCATTAAAACTCGGCTCTGTTTTATTATGTGAAAGTCAGCTCAGTTTCAGTATGTAGAAGCGAGCTCAATGTCATCACTGGTCACTACATACTTGATTCTCACGTAAGAGGGCTGCCTGACAAATGATTTTTGTTGTTTGTTTTTTGATGTTTACCAAGAATTTTAAAGATGGTTTCATACGCTTCATAGTTAAAAGGCTTCAAATGGCTAAAATTTAAATAAAATATCGGGACAAGGAAACGATTCAAAAGCATTTATCTCAAAATAATAATGTGCTAGTCTTTCAATTGGTTATGTTGAAAAAGAACATACAGGGGATAATATTAAATTGAAATGGTTTTGAAATGTATCATTTCTTTACTTAGGAGTTATTTTTCGTCACTTTACAAAAGGTCGTTGTGCCACAAACATTTAAACGAGTACGTTACGGATTTACAAAAAATTCTGTTTACTTCCACTGCTTGGAACTAATTTTGTTAGTGTAAAATCTGCTGAAACTTTGGCGTCAACAAAACATTCGCACCTCAAATCTCGCATACATATGTACACATATAACACGTAGATATACATATGTGTGCGTGTGGCTGTGCAAAATAAACATTTGAAATTATATTCGCTAAAGCATTTTTGGCATAAAGAATTTAATACAAGCGACTTTTTTACCGCAGAAACCGCAAATTCTTTGTCAGAAACATTTTAATGTGCATACATACACTTTGAAAAAAAACATATGAGCTACGCATTTTTTATGAGTACTCGAAAATGTGTTACAGTATTAAAAAAAAAATTATAAGTAAAACTCTCTACTTTCGAATGTCTCTACCAAAACACAGTTTTTACTTGTAACCTGCATACTTAAATCCTCTTGAGTAGAAATATACGTATTTTGGCTAGTAACTACTTCCGCAGTATCAAATCAAAGACGATTTTCTGCCACTCAGCCATGTAGTTAATTGGCGTCTACTCACTGATCGCGATTCTCTTGCAATGCAAAGTAGAAACCTTGAAAACGTGTCCATTAACAGGTTTACTGAACTTGAATTCAATTTACAAAAAATCGCAATAAACAAGAAATTGACATTTTGGAGAAAGCAAACATTTTTAATTTATCGATTTGGGCTTCTGTGTGGTTATATGAACAACATTCCATGATAGGTTTTTTAGGTTTTATTCCCGGACCTTGTTTTCATAGTGCTTTCATATGAGAGCAAACATATCGTTGTGCCTGTAATAATTACTTAAACATTACATCAGCTAAAATTATTTAAAAAATGTATCTGAACTAAAGTAGAAGTAAAATTAAACATTTCTCTTGTTTTCTTCTCTTTTTTTGTTAAGATAAAGCATTTAAAAGACATGTATACTTCTCTTCTTTAAACTTCAATATTCAGTTTGTTAATTTCGTATTATTTCTAAAACTTTAAACTATTCTAAAGACAAACAACAATATTTATTCTAGGTACCATAGAGGCTTCAGATATAAACAAACTAGCATGTTGACATATGGCAACAAAATAGCAAAAGAGCTAAGAATCATGCAATTAGACAAATAGGCAACATTCAAACTGCAGCACTGTCGCCACATAACAGCAAAACGAAAGACTTAAGACACAAACTCAGGATAATTTCCAATTTCGTGTTCATGCCTAAAACTTGAATAAAATTAGTAAAATATGAATTTTATTCAAATTATATGCCGAAGTTTTTACATGTGCCGCACTTTAAAACGGAACCGGTTGTTATCTACGTAGGTACGATATACACTGGCTCTATAATCATCTGAACATACAATGGCGGAATCTCAGAAAACAACAAGAACACAAACACTCACGCAAGTGGGCTGTGAGGCGTGCTCCTGGCAAATGGCGTGTCGAACTTACCTTGCCGCTGACGAAACTGTTGAGAGAGCGCAGGCACAGCGGCCGCCAGGGCCATTAAAGTTACAACTATTAATTTCATGATTGTTTAGCGTTTATGTTTTCTTGTTTAAGCGGTAGAAATTATATGTAAATTGACTCTTCTATTCACACGAGTCTGTTTAAGAAACTTTTTAGTATATTGCAAGCACTTGACCACTTTATCACAAAATCACAACTAGTTTGGTGATTCTATTTACTTTAAAATCGCCTATAAAACGGTCATTTTTTTGTGGACTTGCGCCGGTGCCACCTGCTCGTCGCAACTGCTGTTGCTTTTGCTGCTATTGCGTACGCGCTCAATTTGAAACTGTTTCAGCGAATAGCTTTCGAATCCGTACGAAGCTTCCTCGAGGGCGCCGCTCGCCGCTGCTCACAATCTTGCTCGCGTCTGGTTAGTAGCCGGTTTATATTTGCGTTCCATGTACGAGGCTCTTCCGTTTATTTATTCATTTGAACGCTGATTGGCCAAACTTGTCACTCAAGTAAATGACAAGTTTATGAAATTTTTAAAATTTAATTAAGGTGAAATGTAAGGCACTTTATCGATAAACAGATGAAAGTCACTATGCAAATGCAACAGCTTCAACTAAAGCTATTCGATTTGCAATTATGGCTTAATGTGAATTTCAACTAGTTGTTTTTTTTAAGTCGTTAAATGCGGGCGCGAGTTGCGATACATTTTAAATTGAGTGAGCACGTACACGCTCGAAGTGATGTTATATAACACTGCAGTCAGAAGTATGTATGCATAGATTTTGATTATGTACATATCTATGTATAATGCATTTGTTCAAAAATACGAAAACAACGAATAGCTGTGAGAAGAAGTTTGCTGAGCAAACAAAAGACTGAGAACACGAACTTAATTTGCTATTATTATCATTCGGATTGAGTGGTTGATTTGACAGACTCACTTCACTATCTGTGCCTTCTCCTTTAGACTTTATTTTGCATAGAGAATTTAAGTTTAAAATACAAGTGTATTTATGACAACTTCAGTGTAACAAAGAGCGAAACAACAAACTGATTGTTTTGCAATGCTGTAGGTGTTGGTATATCTTCATTGTTCATGTTTGTTTGATATTTGAAGATCAAAACATTGCCGGCACCAGAAACTTGGAGCATAACTTGTTCGACATAAGCACGTGATCATCCAGTGACTACTTAAATGGGCATGGCAACCGGCTATTGCATTGGTGCTTTCAATGTAGGTGATACTTTGACTTCTGTCCAGCTCCAGCGTTGAATATCTTTTTTTTGCAATTATATTCTTTCAGTATGATATGACAGTACCTTAATTATTTACTAATTTAATTAATTAATCAAATAATTAATCTAATTTTAACTCAACAAAAGAAATAAGCTGACGAAACGGAGAATTCAATTTTACCCTGAATGTGCCGGAAATATTTTTCTTTCGAATTTTGCAAAACATTTTTGAGCGATTTTATGTGGAGCATAATTGAGAAGATCCATTTTTTAAAGCATGTTTAGTGTGACCAAATGGTCACGCTATGCGCTACCAGGTTAACCAGTTCATTTATTTTTATTTAACGATGATATAAATTCTAAACAGACATTAACATTCGCATGCAAATATTCATTTAATATCAAAGGCAGGGGCATAAATCTAATCGTATTACACAGAAACAGTTCTGTAGTTTTCCAAATTTAAATTACCAAAATCAACAAAAAGCCGACACAGAAGCTTAGATAAAAACCACAACGTTTATTTCTTTTTTCTTTTCTTATCACATAACTTTCAAAAAATATTGATTAAAATTTACATGTTCGTATAATATTCGAGCTTGAAAGTAAGTAGAAAACGTAGGCGCTCTCAGTCGCCTCACATCAAAGCGAATAATCTAGCCACAACAGCTGGCAATAAATGATTTGAATGTTCGCCAGGCTAAGCACTCGATTTATTTTCCATTATGCCTATTTTCTTAACCCTGGAGAAGGCGCGCCTCGCAGAGTAACACGGATGGGCGCGCGTAAGCATTTTGCTCACATGAGGAATTAGCGCAAATTTTAAGTATATTGAAATCGTTACAAATTTTATTTTTAATGTATTAATACTACCAAATAGTTCGTGTTGCAAAAGTTGACTTTTATAGCGAATTCAAGTTAAAACGATATGTTAATTCATTGAACCAAACATTCATAGAAAAGAAAAATTTCATTGATTTAAAAATTGTATGAGCAAAATGCGCCTTCTCGAGGGTTAAGCTAAGTATTATTGAAAACGTATTGTATATGTAAGTATGCATGTTAGCGGGGAATCCCTTATCAGCGTATGTTAATTTCAACTCATTATCGGCAATATTTCAAAAGCCGCTGTTTACTTAAATCAACGTAGTCAGAACAACTTGAAAATCATGTTATGCCAAATCATTAGCTCTTGGTTTTTAAACTGCTTTCGCTCTAAGCTATGCAGAAGCAGTTGGGCCAACTCCAGTTTGATGATCTATCAATTCAGTAAACGTTTTGATAAATTCAAGTGGTGAACGTGCCCAGCATGCGGAATAGGCAAATGTGTCATCGAGCCATTAAGGCGACAGAACCGCGTCATCATTGTAACCGATCAAAAAATATCCGGTCTAGCTGGCCAGTTGCAGCACTAGCTTTAATTTCGTGGACATTCCCAATACCGAGGCGCTTCATTCAAGGCAGAACAGTTCACAGCAGGTGTTTGACAATTTCAAGAAACTCACATGAATCACACACGCAGTGAACGCATTTCACGAAAATGCATAAATCACAAATTCCATACAATTGAAAGTGTACGTTCCGCAGTAGACAAATTGCCCGCTAAAAGGCGGATCTAGAAAATATGGCTAGTCGGAACCGACATAGCGCGCTACTGACCGTGACGTATAAATTGTATATTGCACAGCTACAATACATGTGTGTGTACATGAGTGTGTGTGTGTTTAATATGCACAAGTGTGAATGGAGTGTTTACTATAGCCAAAACTCAGCTGGCGGCTGGACAGTAGCCGCCGATTGAGCGGCTCAAGCACAGCTTCGCGTGCTTGTTTGTAAACAAAGTATGTATATAACTACAAAAAACTATGTGTTGCTACGTATTCCGACTAAATGCTAATGCATTGTGCTCTCTCAGCAGTCACTGACATGCAGATGCTGTCAACGTTCTCAAGAGTATTGAATTAGTTATAGCCCGACGAGTGTCTAATTACCTATTTCGCGCAGTTGACGTCCGTCTTATTGGTGGTATTCACGATTTGCGACAATCACACTGATAGAAAGCCAAACAACGAAAAGAACAATATAAATAAGGCAAGTGAACGTAATTTTCAGGAATTTGCAGCAGCAAGCAAACTCAGCTGAGTTATTTTGCTTTGCACATAAAATCGACTCAAAGAATTTAGAGGAACACAAGAACAAAATATGACAAATATATATAAATCACTAGTGTATTTGGTTGTTGTTTAGAATAAATTCTCACAACTCGTAAATACCGCCATCGACTTGTGTGCAATTCTATGTGTGTATGTAGTGCTGAGGTTTAAGCAGCGTTCGAGAATCAACTCTATAGCGATATGAAATTTCTGCCAGCCATGTACTCGTACTATGTGCTAACCAGTCAATATGTCACTTATTGAGCGTCTAAAATGGTTTATTGTTATTCAGCCGAAACGAATTTCATAAATATTTTATTGTATCGGATTTGGGAAATCTACTCACTTGGCGCTCGCATATTCTTATGCAGTCGTTCTGCTGCTCTTTACTGCTGCTTAATTTGTTATTCTGCACGCATTTGGCAATGTTTATAGTTTATGTTGTCGTTATATGCCGGCACTTTGCATTTTGGGAAATTCGAAGGTGACGCAATGACCGCATGCAGTTAAGTTCGAGCATGTTGTGACTTACGCACTTAAAATAAAATTACGATATAATTCAGTGCAGCTGGCATTCCGTTTTCAATTATCTTTGTCCAAATCTGTTCAGAGTTGTAGGCGTTTATTAGAAGTGCTAAACGCACAGATAAATATAGGTTTAGTGGTCATAGTATTATATTTGTTTTTCTCATTTAAGAAGTTTGAATGAATTTCCATTTGAGTAACTACACATTTCTGATGGCTATAACTTTATTGTAAATTATAGTCGCCATAATAATGTCGGCCATGCTAGAAAAGGTCATTTCAAACCGTAGAATTATAGGTGAACTTAAATGGAAGCCTTTAATGTGCATACACTACGCTATCCAATAGCGCAAACTAGCTGGTTCAGTATTACAAAAGCTGGTCTTTTTAGACCATTTTGTAGGGCGCTCAGATAAGGGTGCTTGTTTAAAAGATATTCAAAAATTAATACAACGCCAGTTACATATCAATTATTATTATTTAAGCGTATTCTTTAATGTCAAATACAAAACACATACATATCTATAACTAATATATATATATATACATATATATGTACATAAAACACCGTGCGACAAAAATTAAAAAAATTTTTCACACTGGCAAAAATCCATATGTGCGTGAAACTAGAGACCAAATATAGTAATACTGCGTACTCAGTTTTTCATTTCTACATCCTTTGTCCTTTTAAAAGGACTTCAAAATTTTGAAGGGGATACAAAATATAAAAAAATATTAAAAAATACTTAATCTAGTTAGAATATGGCGATATGTATATCAGATGAAAGAGGAAAAGCTCAAGAATTGAAATAAAATTGATTATTTATCTATTTGTAAAAAAAGGATCTGAAAAAGGTCCTTTGAAAATTTTAATCCTTTATATCCTTGAAAATTTATGTAGAATTTTTTTGACAAGTAAATATGTTAAAGCCCAAAATCTCCTTGATCACGTGTCAAAATTTCATTATTCTCGCTTCATTGATTTTGTATCTTTTTATTATTTAAAATACTGATACGCAAATAAATTAGAATTTTTGTACTTCATTAGACTTGCAGCTTCCGCCTTTTTTTTAATAACTTTCGAACCAATAAAGTTAGAGTAATGAAATTTTGACAAGTGATCAAAGAGATTTCGGGTTCTAACAAACTTACTTTTCAAGAAAATTTTAAAATTTTCAAAGAACCTTTTTCATATCCTTTTTTTACAAATAGATAAAAAATAAATTTTATTTAAATTCTTGAGCCTTTCCTCTTTCATTTGATATACATATCGCCATATTCTAACGAGGTTAAGTATTTTTTTATATTTTTTTATTTTTTATCCCCTTCAAAATTTTGAAGTCCTTTTATTAGGACAAAAGATGTAGAAATGAAAAACTGAGTACGTAGTATTATTATATTTGGTCTCTAGTTTCACGCACATATGGATTTTTCCCAGTGTGAAAAATGCTGTCGCACGGTGTAATAACAAACAAACATGATCGCTTCATTTTGTAATTCTTCCTTCTCTTCGTTATTCTCATTGCGATTAAAGCTGTTCTCAATCTCAATCGGCCCAAAATTCAAGGCTACTGATATCACATCGCTTATGGCCACCAGTTACATCACAGCTATCTGCTCTGTTATCCAATCGATGAAATGCTGTGTGTTTGTATATACGCCGGGAATCCCGATGCGTGCACACCCAATGCCGTACGACACAATGCCAATTAAGTAGTAGCGTGTAATTCCCTTGTAAGGCTTTAAAAGAAAACAGTGCCAAATTATACAAGTTCGATTAATGCCCAAACACACATACCTCAGGCATCATTAGCGGTCCACCAGAGTCCCCCTGGCATGTATCCTGTCCCCCAGCCAATGTGCCCGCACACCACACCGAGTCGTCGAATTGTTGTTCCGATACTAGGCGTCTATTCGTTCGATAGATGTTGCGACACATCGAATTCTCGAGCACCGGAATCTGCAGTTGCTGCAACACATTCGAAGCGGTGCCGCCCTCCATGGTGCGCCCCCAACCGGCAACAAATGGACTGTAGTTTATGTAGGATTTGGTGCGCAGGTGATTGTTTACCGGCAAGCAGATGGGACAAATTAGATCTAAATAGAACATGTTGAATTCGTTGATACGTTATTGTGAGAGTTTCTGTGTTGCTGGTCATAAAAAATGATTAAATATTTAATAGCTCAAATGTCTACCGAGATTTTGTTCTAGTTAATACAATTTTTTAATTGAATATTCGGTTGATTTACATTGTACATCCCCACCCTTGGTTTCCAAGTATTTTCTGGAAAAGTAATTATTCTAAATAATGACCATGCATTTCCTTATCTTTCTTACTAACGCAACTGGAAATACTTAGTAAATTTCTATACCCAAAAAATAAAACTATCCTGAAACAGACTTGCCTGTGAAATCCACATTCCGCTCCAGCAAAAGTATGGCTATGTCATTGCGTCGATCCGCGCCAAAATTTGGATGACCCACTTTCTAAAAATTCAACGAAATTTTATAAATTTTTTTATCAATATTTTTTTTAATTTTATTTTTTTATTAATATTTATCCCACAGCAACGCCGCCCCCAAGCTCCCAACTGACCTTGGTCACATTTACATCCAGGTGTGGTGTTTCAGTCTCTATGCTCAGATCAAATTCGCCCAAACGCACAAATGACCTGAAATTACACAACAATCACACCAATAACAACAAATTTCATTCGTGTAAGGTCGCACACAAACCACCCACAGATCACTTCGCAGGCAGTGCGCCGCCGTCACCACATGCCGGGCGGTCACCAGTGTGCCGCCACATTTGAAGGGCACCAAACTCCAGGCATTGTAGCCGATCAACGCTATCCACGGCCAAGCGCCAATGTGACTGTCTTCGCCGCCCACCACCTTCGTGGACTGTTGTCGCGTTAGGCCGCAACCCTCTTCCTCCGTGGGCAGGCGGAGCGGCTTGCCAGCTGTCGGCAATTGATTGCGATCATTGCGTACTGTCGTTGCGCTGGAACTTGTGCTGCTCGGACAGCAGACATTTGTGCTGACACCGTCACAGAGCGCGTTCGACGCTTGCAAATAATACTTAAATTCATTGTCGGTGGGATTATTTTTGGCACGATCAATATATTCGGTGCAATTTTCCAGAGCTAAAACGAAACAACACTATTAACAATATTACACTCTCGAATAATATTTGTAAAGTTTACGATGCGGTCCACATACGTTTGCAAATGCCGATCTCATTGAAGGGCCCGCGACACGCTTCGTTCGTTTGCGTTGCGCGATCAGAATCATCTCGACTGCGCGATGTGATAGCATCTTCGGAACGTGGGGTTGTTGTTGTAGAAGTAGATGTCTCAGTTGTTTCGGGGATGTTATTTCTGCCGGTATCCATGACAACGCGACTGCAGCACAACTACAAAAGAACAAACAACTATTAATATCCAGTTTGTTCAGTTTTTTTCCTAAGAAATATAATTATTGATAATTATGCCTCAAGCAATTAAAGAGTTGTTAATGTCATTTAATGCTTAGACGGGCACAACTACAAACCAATTGTCTCGGATTGGCACAGTCCATACTACTACGTCAGATTAAACATAATAATCACTACGGTGTATAGCACAAAATAAGTGATTGAGTTCTGGTAATATCGGATTCGACAAAAGACGTTATTCTTTTTCGCAGTTCTAAAGAATTGTTCACAGCGCGACATACACTAGTTATAATAAGTTTGCGTACAAGGGGTACATAGTTTTTTCATATGAAAAATAAATCACTTAATTTTCATTAATTTTTATTTTTGTAGTTCTTTTATTCTATTAAGATAATAATAACAAACACTTGACCAAATTGTAAAAGAAGGGCCAAAAACAAAATGTGTTATGAATTCACTTGAGAAAAAGTTTGCGTACAAGATAAGGTTATGTAGAAAAAATTTAATTTAAACTAAGTTTTGTCCAAAAATTAATAACTTTATGGATATGCTTCTCTTATTGGAACTCCCTGCAGAAGTTTCGGCATACATTTTATTAAATTATGTGTTTTTTCAGCTGTTCTTTTTGTATATCCTTGAATTGTTATATTTGTTTACTATATCTTGGAAGATGGAGTGTTGTTGGGCTCAGGCTTCAAGTAAACCCTTATATATTTAATTAAATGCACGTTAGGTGACTAGGGAGAAACTTTTTCAACTTTTTTGAGCCAGTTAATAGCAAAGATAGCTTCACATCTTATGCATTGCGCCTTAAGGTCATCGTTAAGTTGAAAATAAATGCTAGAATCTGATCCAAAGTTTTGAAACCTTGGCTTACATAAGCTTTTAGAATAAGTAAATAACCCCTCGGAACCATTTCTGAATAAAAAAACACAGCCTGCTCACTCCTTTACTAGACATGCAGCCCCATACCATACCCCCTCAAATGCTATGCTTTACTGTTAATGTCAGATTTTTGTTATTAACTGAATCCTCTTCAAATTAGTTTATGCCTTTTAATGCCAAATATGCCAAACCTTTATCAGAGAATAGTAAATCTTCCTACTCCATAGATAACAACTCATCGTCCCGGAAATCCGGTTTTCTAGACTCTTTGATGGACTCTTTCACGAAAGAAATTCTGTGCTCCTTGTTAGTAAGCTAAATATGGGCTTCTTACATGCTATTATGTAGGGGAAATATGTTTTTTCAGGACTTTTCTTATAAAGTCACTACTACTGGGTTTTATAAAATATTTCTGTACATTTCTGAAGATATCGGATGCAACTAACCTAAGATTATGATGCACTGATCGCAAAACAATCTAATCCTATTGCTTGGGTAGCTTAAGAAAATGGCCAGATCGTAGCAAAGAAGCAAGAATTTTTGTTTATTTCGAAATTTCAGATGGCTTTTCGAAATGACGAATGTGCTCTTCCAAAAGTTTCTCTAATTTCACGAAATTTTTTGTCAATTTGGGAAAGATTTAGTAAGATTATCCTTTTATCCATTTTTTTTTCGCTTGGGTTCTATTGCTTAATAGGTTTAAAATATAGGTTTAAAAATAATTTACAAGTCCGTTTACTGCTCAATGGAATACAAATTTCCAAATAAAAATAAAAAGCATAACTGGAAATTCCCGTTATTAGTTTTGTACGCAAACTTATTCTGCACCGATTTGTGAGTATATTGTCAATAAATACGAATATATGGAAAATTATTGTTTTAATGCATCTAAAACATTTCAAAAAGTGCAGTTAAGGCATATATGAATAATGTGGATAAGTTTTGGTAAACAGAGAACCCATTTTTGAGGTCAAAATTTATGATAACATAATTTTGACTTGCCTGTACGCAAACTTTTTCTGACTAGTGTACGTACTAAATTACATACTAATTAGTGGTCAGTTTTGAAAGCTATTCATGCTTCGAGTCACTCGCACTTCATATGTGCCAGAGTTATTCCCATTCCTATGATTACCGAATAATGTTAAAAGTCTGCTGCCATTACTTACCACTGGGTAGTTATTAGGTGTTACTTGATTGCCGCAGATGTGTTGCAATGCCCGCGAGTACTGTTTGGCCTTGCCCGGCGGCAGCTGTGTGAACAGATTCACCACTTGGGGGCAATACTCGAGCGACACACACGCGCCGATATCGCCCAACGGCGTATAGCAAGTATTCGCGTTGACTGTAATTCGAAAACAATTTCTCATTTTTTACACATGAAAGTTGTATTGCCTTCCAAATATTACCTTGATTTTGCACAAAATGTTGTGCATTCGCAACCGCAACACAAAGAACACCCAAAACGTAATGCACATTCCACATTGTCTGCAGGTTTTGTTTCTTTTTTTCTATTATTAATCAGCGAACCGCAACGCAGTCCCGTTGTAAACTAACGCGTTGAAAAACTAAAACTACACTAAACCCGTTCCGCATTTCCTTGTCCTCAAGCTACTCATCTGCTCAGATTGGCAGTATTTTACTTCAGAATCTGGTTGTTTACATGTACAGGAAAAAAAACCCACTCCATGTACTCACCATTAGTTGAAAATTCTCTCATCAGCGTATTTCCATTGCAATTAATATTGGAGATATAGGTTTGTATGTAGCAATGCAATATAATCATTTTATTTTTAATTACAGAGGAATATTTAAAACGCTGAACCATGCAAAATACTCATCGAACGTCGACAAAAGCAACTGTTCTCTACAAGCTTGCGGAGGTTTCGAGCGCATCATCAGTTAATTACAATGCGAGCGTTCCACAAGCGTGTTCAACTAATTGTATTCAATGCAGTCAAGCAACGAGATTTTGAAGCAAATTATTTGCACATATTTTTCCACATGCATCCAACGATTTCTTATGGGCACATAACACAATGAATTTGGATTCCGTACTTAGGATCCCTTCATATTCCAAGCAAGCGACGCGTCGCGACGGGAACTTTACCTTAAATTTCTCAGTCAATGTTCAAAGTTTCTATATTTACTCAAACTGAGAGACTAAACGATGTAACTGCTTTGCTCAAGAAATTAGCATGAATGCAAAAAATTCAAAACTGAATGCCTTAAATAGCGTTGCACTCGTACAAAGGGCCCTAAAGCAAACCGAATACGCTACTGTTCTGTATTATGATTTTCAAATCATCTCCATAGCAATGCAGTGATAACCTTTGCATTTACAAACTATTCAATCAGTAGATGAAAATGTTTTATGTAACTATTTTATAAAAGTTGAGTCATCAAATAATAGCAATCAGTCGATTCGCGCATTTCCCCCCAATTGCTGTAAATACACACAAGTAGATATATGTTTGTTGCTAACCTGAAAAGGCGCACTCTCATGTACACTTATTGTGCCAAATCCTATGCGGGCGTGTGAACGACTTTCTTATTTCTATATGCAATGATTTTCCATGAGCAGATTATTTATTTTTACATAAAAAAGGTAATCAAGAAAGTTCCAAGAAATATAATTGCTTAGAGATTTTAAAGCAAGTGCTCAGCTAATGTCTTATAAAAACAAAGCATGGC